>JBBHAA010003190.1:0-126913 GCA_037953035.1 Aquarana catesbeiana
GGTGACAGGTAGGTCGGTGTGATTAGTGTATACGGTGACAGGTAGGTCGGGGTGTGATTAGTGTATATGGTGACAGGTAGGTCGGTGTATGATTAGTGTATATGGTGACAGGTAGGTCGGTGTGTGATTAGTGTATATGGTGACAGGTAGGTCGGTGTGTGATTAGTGTATATGGTGACAGGTAGGTTGGTGTATGATAATATGGTGACAGGTAGGTCGGTGTATGATTAGTGTATATGGTGACAGGTAGGTCGGTGTATGATTAGTATATATGGTGACAGGTAGGTCGGGGTGTGATTAGTGTATATGGTGACAGGTAGGTCGGTGTGTGATTAGTGTATATGGTGACAGGTAGGTCGGTGTGTGATTAGTGTATATGGTGACAGGTAGGTCGGTGTGTGATTAGTGTATATGGTGACAGGTAGGTCGGGGTGTGATTAGTGTATATGGTGACAGGTAGGTCGGTGTGTGATTAGTGTATATGGTGACAGGTAGGTCGGTGTGTGATTAGTGTATATGGTGGACAGGTAGGTCGGTGTATGATTAGTGTATACGGTGACAGGTAGGTCGGTGTGATTTAGTGTATATGGTGACAGGTAGGTCGGTGTGTGATTAGTGTATATGGTGACAGGTAGGTCGGTGTATGATTAGTGTATATGGTGACAGGTAGGTCGGTGTGATTAGTGTATATGGTGACAGGTAGGTCGGTGTGTGATTAGTGTATATGGTGACAGGTAGGTCGGTGTGTGATTAGTGTATATGGTGACAGGTAGGTCGGTGGATGATTAGTGTATATGGTGACAGGTAGGTCGGGGTGTGATTAGTGTATATGGTGACAGGTAGGTCAGTGTATGATTACTGTATATGGTGACAGGTAGGTTGGTGTATGATTAGTGTATATGGTGACAGGTAGGTCGGGGGTGTGATTAGTGTATATGGTGACAGGTAGGTCGGTGTGTGATTAGTGTATATGGTGACAGAGTGTGGCCATGTGTTTTTCAGCGATGTAGCCAATTATGGGACCAAGAATGTTCCCTGCAAGCACTGTGTTGAATACTGTGCTGACCGGAGCCCTGCTTGCAGATACTGGTGTTCGTCTGAAGCCGCAGGGGAGGTTTGTTCTGTATACCTCAGGAGATATTGAAGGACTGGGTATGATCTGTCACTGATGTGAAGGATTGGCCGTACATCTCCGTCCATTTGGTCGATGTCCACAATGTGGAGAGTATTTGTTTGTGGTGGAGCAACCTACCATGTCACCCCGTGCTTATCAGATGGATTGGGCAACAGGTATCGCCACAGTAGAAGCTGCTACTACTACAGAGAGAGAGCGGCAGGCCACCACTTCGCCTGTTGTTGCCGAGAATGTTCCAGAGAGAGACACTGCTATTGCCGTCTCATCAGCGGACATTGCTTTGAATTCTGCGTCCACCACGCCTGTCTCTGTTGTACCTGTCCAGAGGAAGGTGGGATATGTGAAGGCTTCCTGCGGCCTTGACCTACCCCAGAGGTTATCCGAACCGGATCCAACAAAGTCCACGACAGGAACGGGTAAGCAGATGATGGGGAATGTATCTGGGACTGTAAATAGGTATCTGCCAGTGGAGGAGATGGGGGATTAAGAAATAGAATCCTTGTCGGATCTCTCCGGTGATGATGACCTATTTGAGACTATGTCACAAGAGATGTTGTGGGCACAAGGCGAGGATGTCGCCTCTGCTTTGACTTTCCCTGAATGGACAGCTCTGAATTCTGGGAAGACGTCACCCTGTGTGGAGCCACACAGCACTGTAAATGAGACTTTGTCAAAACTTGTTAGTTCACTTCAGACACCGGCTGGGTCTTTGGTGAGAAAATTATTGGATTCCTGTGTGCTTCCTGGCATGGGAAAGAACAGATCGTTGCCCAAACTTGCACGTTTGCAGAGAATGTTGAACAAGCGTGTAGCTACAGAATATGGTTTAGAGTTCCTCTATATCCCTCAGGACATAATGCAAGTGATTGAAGTTAACTGGGAACTTTGGTACAGTGAAGCTGTCTGGGACTACTTGTCTGTGCTTAAAGCGGGGTTCCACCCAAATTTTGAACAATATCTGTATGTATTCTCTTCCTTGCCTAGATGCTGACATGCCGTTTAAAAAAATTTAAATCGCCGTAATTACCTTTTATTTTTCTATTCTTCTTTGCACTTCCTGGTTCTCCTCCCGTGGGAGTAGGCGTGTTTCTAGCCTGTCCCAGACCCCTGGGAGCTAGTCTCAGGCTTCCCAGGATGCCACTGAGCATGTGCGGGAACGAGCGGTGAATGCTGGGAGCACAGCATTCACCACATCCAGGAAATAAATGCTTGTGGGCTTCAAATGCCCACAATGAAGATGGAAACCGCCTGCAGTGAATAATATAAGTTATTCTTTCCGACGAAATCTGACACAGGCGGACATATTACACACAATATGTGAGTATGTAATGCTGAGAAGAAAAGTTTGTAAATGAATTAAAAAAAAGATAGATAGGTGGACCCCCGCTTTAAGCCTTTCCGAAAGACTGGTTGTTCTGTTAAAATGGATGAATGTTTTAGTGGATGTTTTATGCACTGGAACTTCGGTCGGCACATCTATGCTGACAAAGTGGTCATCTGCAGGCCTGGGAAAGATGACGTTGTATATTTCATTACCACAGTGGATAAACTGGGAAAGACACTGACTATGCCAGATCCCTGGTTTTATTGGTGATTATGGACAATAGAACTCTGAAGTTAGTTAGTGTCAGTAAAAAGAGATCTTCGTGGTCAAGATCTGGATATTCATCTCAGTGTTTCAAATCCAAGGACTTCTTTTTGCTAGCCAGATTTCTTTCATTTGAGGAGAGGGAATTTTTTTATACAGGGATGGACTCCTAAAGATTATATTTGATATAGATTATAGGAAGAGTCTCATTTTTAAATGAGGCTTTGCTCCTGAAGTTGTACAGGATATATGTGTGTTTTAATGTTTTCCTTTTCAGGAACCATTTGATCTCCTATCAAGCTGTGAGGCTTTTCAGCTAGATAAATAGTGAGATTGTGTACAGTCATAGGATGGTTTTGTTTACAGACATGAACATATTGTTTTATAGATGTTAATCTTATAATGTCTTTCCACTGTCTCTCTTTCTTCTTTATCTAATCCAAGTTTTAAGCTCAAATACCTGATCCCAAGCTTGGGAGTTTTTATCATTATTTTTTTGGACAGACGTTGGGGACAAGGTAGGTCGGGGTGTGATTAGTGTATATGGTGACAGGTAGGTCGGGGTATGATTAGTGTATATGGTGACAGGTAGATCGGTGTATGATTAGTGTATATGGTGACAGGTAGGTCGGTGTATAATTAGTGTATATGGTGACAGGTAGGTCGGTGTATAATTAGTGTATATGGTGACAGGTAGGTCGGTGTATGATTAGTGTATATGGTGACAGGTAGGTTGGTGTATGATTAGTGTATATGGTGACAGGTAGGTCGGTGTATGATTAGTGTATATGGTGACAGGTAGGTCGGTGTGTGATTAGTGTATATGGTGACAGGTAGGTCGGTGTATGATTAGTGTATATGGTGACAGGTAGGTCGGTGTATGATTAGTGTATATGGTGACAGGTAGGTCGGTGTATGATTAGTGTATATGGTGACAGGTAGGTCGGTGTATGATTAGTGTATATGGTGACAGGTAGGTCGGTGTATGATTAGTGTATATGGTGACAGGTAGGTCGGTGTATGATTAGTGTATATGGTGACAGGTAGGTCGGTGTATGATTAGTGTATATGGTGACAGGTAGGTCGGTGTATGATTAGTGTATATGGTGACAGGTAGGTCGGTGTATGATTAGTGTATATGGTGACAGGTAGGTCGGTGTATGATTAGTGTATATGGTGACAGGTAGGTTGGTGTATGATTTTTTTTTTTTTTTTTTTTTTAGGTCGGTGTATGATTAGTGTATATGGTGACAGGTAGGTCGGTGTATGATTAGTGTATATGGTGACAGGTAGGTCGGTGTATGATTAGTGTATATGGTGACAGGTAGGTCGGTGTGTGATTAGTGTGTAGCGCTGGTAGATTTGTGATCTACCATCTGATAAGTAAATTTAGTGAATTGCTCATTAGAGGAAGTTAGATTTGCCTCTGTTCCAGCTTGGCTGACATTGCGTGTAGTTCCACACTGCGGTGGGTGTCGCTGTTACCACTGGCTAGTGTTGGAAATTCAACGTGTTGAAGCGTATGAGTGCTCCTCTGTCCCGGAGACTAGAGGTCGACCGATATGGGTTTTTCTCTGGCCGATGCCGATATTTAGAAATCTCGGTGGCCGATGGCCAATATGCGATGCCGATATATTAGGCCGATTTTTTTTTTTTTCTTTCCCCCTTCATCTCATAAAATCTAACAGTTAGACCCCTTTCACACTGGGGCGTTTTTCAGGCGCTTTTGGGCTAAAAAATAGCGCCTGTAAAACGGCTCCCCTGCAGTCTCAGTGTGATATCCCGAGTGCTTTCACACTGAGGCGATGCGCTGGCAGGATGGTAAAAAAAAGTCCTCCAAGCAGCATCTTTGGAGCGGTGTATACCCCTCCTCCACCACTCCTGCCCATTGAAATAAATGTGCACCGCTGCCGAAGCGCCTGCAAAGCGTTTCGGCAGCGGCACTTCAGGGGCGCATTTAACCCCTTCCTCAGCTGCTAGCTGGGTTATAAGCTTCCTGCTAGCAGCCGAATAGCGCCGCTAAAATGACGGTAAAGCGCCGCTAAAACTAGCAGCGTTTTACCGTCAACGCATGCCCGCTCCAGTGTGAAAGCAACCTAAAGTGATACAGAAAATTTTTTACATTTAAACATTTATTAAACAAAACAAACCTCCAATCAGTTCACTTGTATGTAGAATTTAGAAAAAAAAAACTATCTTAAATATTAAATATACAAAAACAGGTAATGAAAACTTTTGGACGAAAAAAAATGGGCTAACTTTACTGCTTATTTTTTTATTTATTAATGTATTTTTTAAAAAAAAATTGCGTTTGAAAGAACGCTGCGCAAATACCGTGTGACACAAAATATTGCAACAACCGCTATTTTATTCCCTAGGGTCTCTGCTAAATATATATATATATAATTTTTGAGGGTTCTAAGTGATTTTCTAGCAGAAAATACAGGATTTTTACTTGTAAGCAACAAGTGTCAGAAAAGATTTAGTCTTTAAATGGTTAAACTGAGAACTCCTACACACGGAATTTAGTTCATTCATAAGTGTAAACATTGTATCACTTCAGGTTGTTTTTATCAGATTTGGCTGCCCAGAGGAGGGAGAAGTCGCTTCACAGAAGATTTCAGGCAACTTGCACTGACTTCTATTACAGAAGTCATTTGCAAGTCGCGCTGAAGTTATATCGGCCTTTTTTATCAGCACAATCGGCCGATGCCGATTAAGTAAAAAACACCAAATATCGGCCGATATATCAGTCGACCTCTACCAGAGACTACTTGGCGGAGGTGGTCCTCCGAGTTGGATTCTGGGAGAGGGGTATTTATGGGACAGACACCATGTTTTTAGGGTTCGTTTTACAGCCACCTGCTGGCCCTCCTGGCCGACAGGTATGCGTTAGAGTACCACCTCGTGGTCCTCCGTTCCGGAGGCCCGCATCGCTGTGGCATGTGGGTGGGCCCAGAAGCCTGTCTGGGGCCTACCACAGCAGCAGAGGAATGGTCCTGAGCTGTCTATCCTGAGTGAAGAAGCTGGACAACTGAGAAGATCCCAGGGGAGGACCCGTCATGGAAGGATCATGCGGAGTGCTGGTCTGGAGAGGGGCCTGGTGACTTGGTTGGAGGACGTATCCTAAAGTAATCTTACTACATAGTACTGCCGGGTTGGCTTAGAGGTCCAAGTACTGTGTCTGACATTCATCGCAAACCAATACATCCTGTGGCAAAGGATCGTACAGGTTTATTCCAAGCAAGTCTGTATCAGAGACTTTTGTTCGTGCTGCGTACTGGCTGCTAGGCAAGTGAGAGAGGCCTATCCAGGCGAGCAAAGATCGTGTCCCACAAGGGGATCGCATTCAATCACAATATTCAACTTTAAAGGACGTTCTAAAGAATCCTAAAGAAAGGTATTTGAGCTTCCCTGCAGCTTTCCTCCTGCCTCGTTCCTGCTACTTCGTTACTTGGTTCAATAAAGCATTAAAAACGTACTCAAGTGTTGGTGCTTGTATCGTCCAGAGGTAAACTCAATGGAACCCTAGACCCGGTGAAACAGAGGGAAGGAGAGTGAAGGTAACAAGCCCGCTTAAACCAGCAGCTCCACCGAGAGTTATTGCTACAAGTGTATATGGTGACAGGTAGGTCGGTGTATGATTAGTGTATATGGTGACAGGTAGGTCGGTGTATGATTAGTGTATATGGTGACAGGTAGGTCGGTGTGTGATTAGTGTATATGGTGACAGGTAGGTCGGTGTATGATTAGTGTATATGGTGACAGGTAGGTCGGTGTATGATTAGTATATATGGTGACAGGTAGGTCGGTGTATGATTAGTGTATATGGTGACAGGTAGGTCGGGGTGTGATTAGTGTATATGGTGACAGGTAGGTCGGTGTATGATTAGTGTATATGGTGACAGGTAGGTCGGTGTATGATTAGTGTATATGGTGACAGGTAGGTCGGTGTATGATTAGTATATATGGTGACAGGTAGGTCGGTGTATGATTAGTGTATATGGTGACAGGTAGGTCGGGGTGTGATTAGTGTATATGGTGACAGGTAGGTCGGTGTATGATTAGTGTATATGGTGACAGGTAGGTCGGTGTATGATTAGTATATATGGTGACAGGTAGGTCGGTGTATGATTAGTGTATATGGTGACAGGTAGGTCGGTGTATGATTAGTGTATATGGTGACAGGTAGGTCGGTGTGTGATTAGTGTATATGGTGACAGGTAGGTCGGTGTATGATTAGTGTATATGGTGACAGGTAGGTCGGGGTGTGATTAGTGTATATGGTGACAGGTAGGTCGGTGTATGATTAGTGTATATGGTGACAGGTAGGTCGGGGGATGATTAGTGTATATGGTGACAGGTAGGTCGGTGTATGATTAGTGTATATGGTGACAGGTAGGTCGGGGTATGATTAGTGTATATGGTGACAGGTAGGTCGGGGTATGATTAGTGTATATGGTGACAGGTAGGTCGGGGTGTGATTAGTGTATATGGTGACAGGTAGGTCGGTGTATGATTAGTGTATATGGTGACAGGTAGGTCGGTGTATGATTAGTGTATATGGTGACAGGTAGGTCGGTGTACGATTAGTGTATATGGTGACAGGTAGGTCGGTGTATGATTAGTGTATATGGTGACAGGTAGGTCGGTGTATGATTAGTGTATATGGTGACAGGTAGGTCGGTGTATGGTTAGTGTATATGGTGACAGGTAGGTCGGTGTATGATTAGTGTATATGGTGACAGGTAGGTTGGGGTATGATTAGTGTATATGGTGACAGGTAGGTCGGTGTATGATTAGTGTATATGGTGACAGGTAGGTCGGTGTATGATTAGTGTATATGGTGACAGGTAGGTCGGTGTATGGTTAGTGTATATGGTGACAGGTAGGTCGGTGTATGATTAGTGTATATGGTGACAGGTAGGTTGGGGTATGATTAGTGTATATGGTGACAGGTAGGTCGGTGTATGATTAGTGTATATGGTGACAGGTTAAAGAGAAGGAGGCTCTGTACATGTAATAGAGAGGGAGGAGGGGCTGTACATGTAATAGAGAGGGAGGAAGCTCTGTACATGTAATAGAGAGGGAGGAGGGGCTGTACATGTAATAGAGAGGGAGGAGGGGCTGTACATGTAATAGAGAGGGAGGAGGCTCTGTACATGTAATAGAGAGGGAGGAGGGGCGGTACATGTAATAGAGAGGGAGGAGGCTCTGTACATGTAATAGAGAGGGAGGAGGGGCTGTACATGTAATAGAGAGGGAGGAGGAGGGGCTGTACATGTAATAGAGAGGGAGGAGGAGGGGCTGTACATGTAATAGAGAGGGAGGAGGAGGGGCTGTACATGTAATAGAGAGGGAGGAGGAGGGGCTGTACATGTAATAGAGCGGGAGGAGGAGGGGCTGTACATGTAATAGAGCGGGAGGAGGAGGAGGGGCTGTACATGTAATAGAGAGGGAGGAGGGGCTGTACATGTAATAGAGCGGGAGGAGGAGGGGCTGTACATGTAATAGAGCAGGAGGAGGAGGGGCTGTACATGTAATAGAGCAGGAGGAGGAGGGGCTGTACATGTAATAGAGAGGGAGGAGGGGCTGTACATGTAATAGAGAGGGAGGAGGGGCTGTACATGTAATAGAGCGGGAGGAGGAGGAGGGGCTGTACATGTAATAGAGAGGGAGGAGGGGCTGTACATGTAATAGAGAGGGAGGAGGGGCTGTACATGTAATAGAGCGGGAGGAGGAGGGGCTGTACATGTAATAGAGAGGGAGGAGGGGCTGTACATGTAATAGAGCGGGAGGAGGAGGGGCTGTACATGTAATAGAGCGGGAGGAGGAGGGGCTGTACATGTAATAGAGAGGGAGGAGGGGCTGTACATGTAATAGAGAGGGAGGAGGAGGGGCTGTACATGTAATAGAGAGGGAGGAGGGGCTGTACATGTAATAGAGAGGGAGGAGGAGGGGCTGTACATGTAATAGAGAGGGAGGAGGGGCTGTACATGTAATAGAGAGGGAGGAGGAGGGGCTGTACATGTAATAGAGAGGGAGGAGGGGCTGTACATGTAATAGAGAGGGAGGAGGAGGGGCTGTACATGTAATAGAGAGGGAGGAGGGGCTGTACATGTAATAGAGAGGGAGGAGGAGGGGCTGTACATGTAATAGAGAGGGAGGAGGAGGGGCTGTACATGTAATAGAGCGGGAGGAGGAGGGGCTGTACATGTAATAGAGAGGGAGGAGGGGCTGTACATACATAATATAGAGGCTTTGCATATAGAAGGGTCACATCACATCCATTGGGTTGCTTTGCTCACATCCGGCTCAGTGCAATGATGAAGAATTCTGTTTTCAATAATTTTATCTCATTTGTTTCGTGACTTAAAATCATTTCTAATACATAATTGTATGATGTAATTGGTAATCTTTATTTGTAAAAATAATAAAAGATTAATAATATAAAAGTTAATTCTGCCTTGTGTTTTTTATTTTTGTGTTTTTGGTGGTGAGGTTTGTTCTGTGTGAACTCTCATGAAGGATGCCATTGCTGATCTTCTGGAAATGCCGTTTTCTGGACGGGTGAATTCCTTATCTATCCACTTGAGCCCCGGACCATTATGCTGCCTAAGGACCAGAGGTCTTTTTCCAATTTGGCACTGCGTCGCTTTAACTGCTAATTGCGCGGTTATGCAATGCTGTACCCAAACGAAATTTGCGTCCTTTTCTTCCCACAAATAGAGCTTTCTTTTGATGGTATTTGATCACTTCTGCAGTTTTTATTTTTTGCGCTATAAACGGAAAAAGACCGAAAATTTTGAAAAAAAATGATATATTCTACTTTTTGTTATAAAAAAAATCCAATAAACTCAATTTTAGTCATACATTTAGGCCAAAATGTATTCGGCCACATGTCTTTGGTAAAAAAAATGTCAATAAGCGTATATTTATTGGTTTGCGCAAAAGTTATAGCGTCTACAAACTAGGGTACATTTTCTGGAATTTACACAGCTTTTAGTTTATGACTGCCTATGTCATTTCTTGAGGTGCTAAAATGGCAGGGCAGTACAAAACCCCCCCAAATGACCCCATTTTGGAAAGTAGACACCCCAAGGAAATTGCTGATAGGCATGTTGAACCCATTGAATATTTATTTTTTTTGTCCCAAGTGATTGAATAATGACAAAAAAAAAAAAAAAAAAAAATATTTACAAAAAGTTGTCACTAAATGATATATTGCTCACACAGGCCATGGGCCTATGTGGAATTGCACCCCAAAATATATTCAGCTACTTCTCCTGAGTACGGGGATACCACATGTGTGGGACTTTTTGGGAGCCTAGCCGCGTATGGGACCCCGAAAACCAATCACCGCCTTCAGGATTTCTAAGGGTGTAACTTTTTGATTTCACTCTTCACTGCCTATCACAGTTTCGGAGGCCATGGAATGCCCAGGTGGCACAACCCCCCCCAAATGACCCCATTTTGGAAAGTAGACACCCCAAGCTATTTGCTGAGAGGCATATTGAGTCCATGGAATATTTTATATTTTGACACAAGTTGCGGGAAAGTGACACTTTTTTTTTTTTTTTTTGCACAAAGTTGTCACTAAATGATATATTGCTCACACAGGCCATGGGCCTACGTGGAATTGCACCCCAAAATACATTTAGCTGCTTCTCCTGAGTATGGGGATACCACATGTGTGGGACTTTTTGGGAGCCTAGCCGCGTACGGGGCCCCGAAAACCAATCACCGCCTTCAGCGTTTTTAAGGGCGTGAATTTTTGATTTTACTCTTCACTGCCTAACACCGTTTCGGAGGCCATGGAATGCCCAGGTGGCACAAACCCCCCCCAAATGACCCCATTTTGGAAAGTAGACACCCCAAGCTATTTGCTGAGAGGCATGGTGAGTATTTTGCAGCTCTCATTTGTTTTTGAAAATGAAGAAAGACAAGAAAAAACTTTTTTTTTTTTTCTTTTTTCAAATTTCAAAACTTTGTGACAAAAAGTGAGGTCTGCAAAATACTCACTATACCTCTCAGCAAATAGCTTGGGGTGTCTACTTTCCAAAATGGGGTCATTTGGGGGGGTTTTGTGCCACCTGGGCATTCCATGGCCTCCGAAACTGTGATAGGCAGTGAAGAGTGAAATCAAAAATTCACGCCCCTTAGAAAGCCTGAAGGCGGTGCTTGGTTTTCGGGGTCCCGTACACGGCTAGGCTCCCAAAAAGTCTCACACATATGGTATCCCCGTACTCAGGAGAAGCAGCAGAATGTATTTTGGGGTGTAATTTCACATATTCCCATGGCATGTTTGAGCAATATATCATTTAGTGACAACTTTGTGCAAAAAAAAAAAAAAAAAAAAAAAAAATTTGTCTCTTTCCCGCAACTTGTGTCGCAATATAAAATATTCCATGGACTCGACATGCCTCTCAGCAAATAGCTTGGGGTGTCTACTTTCCAAAATGGGGTCATTTGGGGGGGTTTTGAACTGTCCTGGCATTTTATGCACAACATTTAGAAGCTTATGTCACACATCACTCACTCTTCTAACCACTTGAAGACAAAGCCCTTTCTGACACTTATTTTTTACATGAAAAAGTTTTTTTTTTTTTGCAAGAAAATTACTTTGAACCCCCAAACATTATATATTTTTTTAAAGCAAATGCCCTACAGATTAAAATGGTGGGTGTTTCATTTTTTTTTTTCACACAGTATTTGCGCAGCGATTTTTCAAACGCATTTTTTGGGGAAAAAACACACTTTTTTAAATTTTAATGCACTAAAACACACTATATTGCCCAAATGTTTGATGAAATAAAAAAGATGATCTTAGGCCGAGTACATGGATACCAAACATGACATGCTTTACAATTGCGCACAAACGTGCAGTGGCAACAAAATAAATACATTTTTAAAAGCCTTTAAAAGCCTTTACAGGTTACCACTTTAGATCTACAGAGGAGGTCTACTGCAAAAATTACTGCCCTCGATCTGACCTTCGCGGTGATACCTCACATGCATGGTGCAATTGCTGTTTACGTTTGACGACAGACCGCCGCTTGCGTTCGCCTTAGCGCAAGAGCAGGGGGCGACAGGGGTGCTTTTTTTTTTTTTTTTTTTTTTCTTTATTATTTTTTTGCTTTTTTATCTTATTTTTAAACTGTTCCTTTCATTTTTTTTTTTTTTAAATCATTTTTATTGTTATCTCGGGGAATGTAAATATCCCCTATGATAGCAATAGGTAGTGACAGGTACTCTTTTTTGAAAAAATTGGGGTCTATTAGACCCTAGATCTCTCCTCTGCCCTCAAAGCATCTGACCACACCAAGATCGGTGTGATAAAATGCTTCCCCAATTTCCCAATGGCGCTATTTACATCCGGCGAAATCTAAGTCATAAAATGCTCGTAGCTTCCGGTTTCTTAGGCCATAGAGATGTTTGGAGCCACTCTTGTCTCTGATCAGCTCTATGGTCAGCTGGCTGAATCACCGGCTGCATTCTCAGGTTCCCTGTTGAGACAGGAGAGCCAGAGAAAAACACGGAAGACGGTGGGGGGGGGGGGCATTCCCTCCCACGGGTTGTAAAGGCAGTCTAGAGGCTAATTAGCCGCTAGGATTGCTTTTACATGAAAGCCGACCGCTGGCTGAAAAGAATGATACCAAGATGATACCTAAACCTGCAGGCATCATTCTGGTATAACCACTCAAAGTTGTGAATGGCGTACCTGAAGACAAAAAAATGGTTAACAATAAAGCACAGTAAACAATAAAGTATAAATAATTACATACCTGAAAAACAAACATGATAAAACATAATAACAATAACAATAAAACACTGCAGAATAGAATACAGTAAAAAAAGAGCAGAACAATAGAGAGAGAGAATAGAGAGAGAGAACAATAAAACGACAACTATTTTTTTTTATTTTATATATATTTTTTTTTTTTTTACACTTTTTTTGTAACTAACTTTTATAACTGTAACCGGTTCCAGGTTCGGGTCTCTCAAAATGCGATGGCATCTTGGGAGACCCTGTGAAAGTGTGCCTAGTCTGTGCAATGCTGTACCCTACGCTAATACTCAACTAGTGTATGGTAGCGTTCAAAACATTCACCAATGCAAAGACCAGGATTGTCAGGACAGGGACAATAATAGAGGGTGTCACGCCTATATCCGCGTTTGCTGCAGACACAACATCTTTTTGGGGGGGGTTCGTTGGGTAGGGGTACTCGGGAGCACATAAAAATGCCTCTCATGCAGCCGACTGCATTTGGTTGGGGATGTGAATGGGGGAAGTACGGGCGCTGCAGAAGTGGTGGGTTCCCAATTAGGATTGGCGAATGCAGCAGGAAGGGCACTATGGGCACGACGGGCCTGTGTTTGTCTTCTTGGTGGCAGCGGGACACTACTTGTGCTTGTCACCTCACCAGCTTGAACTGCACTTATGGGACTCGCCACGTCACCAAGTGTTACTGCAGTGCTGGTTTGACTACGACCGGGGTGTACTAGGCCGCTGGTGCTTGCCAGTTCAATAAAAAGCTTCCAAAAAAACTGTTAGCGATCGCAGGGATCAGGCCTGACTCTGCGAACGCTGCAGTTATGCGTTTAGTGTTTTGTAAGTGACAGTGATCGATCGATACTGCACTTGGGTGGGCTGGACTGGGCCGGGCGGAGGGGCAAAACGCAGGTGCTAGCAGGTATCTGGGTTGATCCCGCTAACACTGCGTTTTTGGGAACCCTAAACTGCTGGGGACGCTAGGATGGATCTGATCTGATCGGATCAGATATTGATCCGTTCAGATACTATACCACTAAAGGAGGCGTATGCTGCGTGCGTGGGTGTTAGTGGTACTGGCGCTAACCTGACGCTGCCTGGGGCCGGTGCTTGCTAGTTCACCAAAATGCTACCAAAAAAACTGTTAGCGATCGCAGGGATCAGGCCTGACTCTGCGAACGCTGCAGTTATGCGTTTAGTGCCTTGTAAGTGTCAGTGATCGATCGATACTGCACTTGGGTGGGCTGGGCTGGGCCGGGCGGAGGGGCACAACGCAGGTGCTAGCAGGTATCTGGGCTGATCCCGCTAACACTGCGTTTTTGGGAACCCTAAACTGCTGGGGACGCTAGTATAGATCTGATCGGATCAGATATTGATCCGATCAGATACTATACCACTAAGGGAGGTGTACGGTGCGTGCGTGGGTGTTAGCGGTACTGGCGCTAACCTGACGCTGCCTGGTGCTTGCTTGCCAGTTCACCAAAATGCTACCAAAAAAACTGTTAGCGATCGCAGGGATCAGGCCTGACTCTGTGAACGCTGCAGTTATGCGTTTAGTGTTTTGTAAGTGACAGTGATCGATCGATACTGCACTTGGGTGGGCTGGGCGGAGGGGCAAAACGCAGGTGCTAGCGGGTATCTGGGCTGATCCCGCTAACACTGTGTTTTTGGGAACCCTAAACTGCTGGGGACGCTAGTATAGATCTGATCAGATCAGATATTGATCCGATCAGATACTATACCACTAAGGGAGGCGCATGCTGCGTGCGTGGGTGTTAGCGGTACTGGCGCTAATCTGACGCTGCCTGGGGCGACGCATATCACCGCCGGGCGATCAGGGGGATAAACCTTTATTAGGTAATAAACGGCGGGTGCCCTGACACTATAAAAAATAAACGAACTAACCTGCGTCACCCGTAACGGTTATACGGTGATCAGTGGTGAAAGGGTTAACTAGGGGGCAATCAAGGGGTTAAAACATTTATTAGGTAGTATATGGGGGTCCCTGTCACTATAAAACGCTGACGGCGAACCTAAATATTTACCTCACTAACTAGCGTCACCAGCGACACTAATACAGCGATCAGAAAAATGATCGCTTAGCAACACTGGTGACAGGGGGTGATCAAGGGGTTAAAACTTTATTAGGGGGGGTTAGGGGGGTACCCTAGACCTAAAGGGGGGTAATACTCACTGTCCCAACACTGTAACTGTCACAAACTGACACTATGCAGTAATCAGAAAAAAAAAAAAAAAAAAAAAAAAAAACCTGCTGGTGTCAGTTTGTGACAGGGGGGGGGTGATTGGGGGGGGATCGGGGGGCGATCGGGGGGGGGATCGGGGTGTTTTGTATGCCTGGCATGTTCTACTGTGTGTGTGTAGTGTTGTGCACTCACATTGATGTCTTCTCCCCTCGGCGCTGGAACGGAAAATACCGAGCCGAGGGGAGATGACATCATTTCCTTTGCTGCTGTTTAGCATACAGCAGCAAAGGAGTGTTCCCATTGGCCGGCGGCGATCGCGAGGGGGGGGCCACGAACGGATGGCCTCCCCCTCATCTCGGATCGCCGGGGAACAGAACGGGACCGCTTCGGGCACCGGGGGGGGGTCCGATCGGACCCCCCACCCGCGAGAGGCAAATCACGTACATGTACGTGATTTTGCCTGCCCGTGCCGCCTTGCCGACGTAAATCGGCGTTAGGCGGTCCTTAAGTGGCTATAGACCTGTTCTCAGTGGGTCACTCTGGTGAAGTTGGAGGAAGACCATCATAGCCAGGAGATGAGTATATGAGACATTAATGAAGGCCGACTCCATAGTCCTCTCAGGGAAAGATTATTTTAAAGGGGAACTCCATCATAGAAGGACATGGTATAATTGTTGGCTTCCTCCAACTATTACAGATGGTTATATCTGCGCTGTTACCACATAAGAGGGGATTGTCATTTCAGGTGGGTTTTATATCCCCCCATAGATTTGTATGGGGAGAGGAGCAGTTCTGATGGGAGGTAAAGCCCATGGACACAAGTCATGTATCTCACCATATATATTACAATCTGACCTCAATCTTCAGATTTACCATCATATCTTATAGCAAATTGTCCTCACTGTACAAACAAATTATAACTCCCCCCGATCATTGATTGGATTACAGAGTGTACAATAGTTGTCTGATGTTCTGGGCACCAGTCCTCAGGAAGGATGTACTGGAAATGGAGCGAGTACAAAGAAGGGCAACAAAGCTAATAAAGGGTCTGGAGGATATTAGTTATGAGGAAAGGTTGCGAGCACTGAACTTATTCTCTCTGGAGAAGAGACGCTTGAGAGGGGATATGATTTCAATTTACAAATACTGTACTGGTGACCTCACAATAGGGATAAAACTTTTTCACGGAAGAGCGTTTAATAAGACCCGTGGCCACTCATTACAATTGGAAGAAAAGAGGTTTAACCTTAAACTACGTAGAGGGTTCTTTACTGTAAGAGCGGCAAGGATGTGGAATTCCCTTCCACAGGCGGTGGTCTCAGCGGGGAGCATCTATAGTTTCAAAAAACTATTAGATAAGCACCTGAATGAACGCAACATACAGGGATATACAATGTAATACTGACACATAATCACAAACATAGGTTGGACTTGATGGACTTGTGTCTTTTTTTTCAACCTCACCTACTATATAACTATTACTCCAGATCTCTTTTTAATAAAACTTTAAGTCTATTAAAAAAAAAAAAAAAACCTGTTATACTTGCCTGTTCTGTGTAATGGTTTGACATAGTGCAGCCCAGGTCCTCCTCTTCTCGGGTCCCTCACTGACACTCCTGGCCTCTCCCTCCTGCTGAGTGCCCCCAGAGTAAGCAGCTTACTCAGCCAGCCCCCTCCCTTTCCTACTTGGCTCACTGGCTGTGATTGACAGCAGCGGGAGCCAATAGTTTCTACTGCTGCCTCAGCCAATCAGGAGTCTGAATCTCTGGAGAGTTGAAGCTCTTGTGGACATCTCTGGATCGAGTGAGGGGCTCAGGTAAGTATTAGGGGGGTGAGGCGTGCTGCTCACAGAAGGATTTTACCTTCATGCATATGGCTCCATTTTCACATCTATGCAGTTTGCTTTTGAGCGTTTACTGCGATTATGTCCGTGATTTGCGTTTTTTTTCTTCAAATCTACCCAACAACAAAAATTGCCCAAAAAAACGCAAATCACGGCAAAATCGCAGAAAAAATGCACTACATACTTTTCTGCAGCTTCTACATCAAAGTCTTTTAAACGCAAAACTGTGCTTTATTGAACCAAAAAAGTCCATGACCCTTTCCAAAAATGCACAAAAATGTGAACGTGTTCCATAGGAACCCATGTTAAAAATGATTGCCCTGCATTTCTGCAAAAAGCATTAATAAAAAAATGCATCGGTGTGAATGGAGCCTAAAAGGTAAATCTTCAGCCTTTAGAACTACTTTAACCACTTCAATACAGGGCACTTGGACACCTTCCTGCCCAGGCCAACTTTCAGCTTTCAGCGCTGTCGCAATTTGAATAACAATAGCGCGGTCATACAACACTGTACCCAAACAAATTATTTAGCATTTTATTCCCACAAATAGAGCTTTCTTTTGGTGGTATTTGATCACCTCCTGTGGTTTTTATTTTTTGCGCAACAAATAAAAAAAGACCGAAAAAATTAGAAAAAACACAAGTTTTTCTTTGTTTCTTTTAAAACTTTTTGTAAATAAGGAAGTTTTCTTATTCAAAGACTGGCACTGATATGGCTGCACTAATAGGTGGCACTGATGGGTACTTATGGGTGGCACTGATAGGTGGGCACGGATGGGCACTGACAGGTGACATTGATGGGTGGCACTGACACTAATGGGTGGCATTGCTGGGCATCACTGATATATAATGGTGCCAGTCAGTGCCTATTTGTGGGCACTGATTGGCACAGATTGGGCATAATTTGCACATATGGATGGCCATGGGGTACATACCTGGCCATCCACATGTTGCCCCTTCCCTGGTGGCCCTGGCGGCTTCCCTGGTGGTCTACTGTGGGCATCTGAGGGGGGCTAAGCTGATAAACAATCAGCACAGACCCCCCTGTCAGGAGAGCCGTCGATCGGCTCTCCTCTACTCGCGTCTGTCAGATGTGAGTGAGGAAAAGCTGATCAACGGCGCTTCCAATTGACATCGTGATTGGACATGGCTGATCACATGGTAAAGAGCCTCCGCCGGAGGCTCTTTACCAAGATCAGTGGAGCAGTGTGTTAGACTGACACACCACTCCACCGATCGCCGTGATGGGCGCAGCGGCTGTTATCCTGCTGGATGTCATATGACACCCAGTCAGGATAACTGAACCACCGCCCGGCTGTCAATCTGCTATAGGCCGGGCGGGAAGTGGTTAAGCTCACCACATTGTACAATATGATTGGAACATGGCTATTGGTAGACCTAAAGGAGAGGCATGTTTTCAAACTACATGATTTAAATATGAGGGCCGAACCTAAACTGTTCAATCCATTTGTATCCGTAGTTTTGGTCAACCTAAAGCTGATTATATAAAGATTGTAATATGTATGGTGAGCTTAAAGGGGTTGAAGAGGCAGAAGGTTTTTTTTTTTTATGCCCTCTGTGTATAGCAGCCCCCCTAATACTTACCTGAGCCCCCTCTCTGTCCAGCGATATCCATGAGTGTCTCAGCCATCTGAGATTCTCTTTTCTGATTGGCTGAGACACAGCAGTGGCGCCATTGTCTCCCGTTGCTGTCAATCAAAGTCAACTAAGCCAATCAGAGAAGAGAGGGGGTGGGTCCGGGTCGGGGCTCCGTGTCTGAATGGACATACGGAGCTGTGACTCAACTCGGGTGCCCCAATAGCAAGCTGCTGTGGGGGGGCACTAAACAAGGGGGAGGGGCCAGGATCACAGAAGAGGATCTGGGCTGCTCTGTGCAAATCCACTGCAACAGAGCAGGTAAGTATAATAGGATTTTTAAATACAGCTTACCTGTAAAATCCTTTTCTCAAGAGTAAATCACGGGACACAGAGTATTCATTACATAGTGGGTTAGATAGGCACCATTGGTGATTGGACACTGGTGAACCCCAATTAACCACTTGCCGACCGCCTACCGCATATATACTGCGGCAGAATGGCACGGGCAGGCAGAATCACGTACCCGTACGTGATCTGCCTCCCGCGGGCGGGGGGTCCGATTGGACCCCCCCCCGGTGCCATCGGCGGTCGGCATTTTTTTTTTTTTTTTTTTTTTTCTTTTTCTTTTTTTGCTACTTCAGCTTTTGTCGTTTTGAGGTACTTTAATCAACTTTTCCGTTCATTTGTTTCCCTCACGATTACATCATAGTAGCGTTTTTTCCTTTTCTTTTTTACCTTTCCCTCTCTCTTTTCTCTCCTTTTTTTTTTTTTTTTCCCTCCTTCCCTTCCCTTTCTCCCCTTTTTTTATTCTTTTTTTTTTTTTTCCTTTTTCCTTTCTTTCCCTTTCTTCTCCTCTTTCCCCCCTCTTTCCCCTTCTTTTCCAGACCCACTTTACCGCGTGTCCCTCCCGCCCCACCCCACCCCCCCCCAACCCCATCTACCCCCGACTACCAGTCGCTTTTCTGGGCGTCTAGGCTACTCCTCTGTCTTCTGGTTTGGTTGTCCTCTAGTTTTCCTCTTCTTCCCTAATGCCTACTTTCTCCTGCTCCCTAAGCTCCCATAACTTCAGCATATCTCAACGTTTGTTTAAATTTCTCCCATTCTTGCCATTTTTCCCCATGAGCGTCCAAACCCTCCCCCTCACTGTACCTCAGGTACTCTAAGTTTTGGATCTCGTTAACTTTATTACACCAGCTCCTTATTGTGGGTCTCGTGGGTTCCTTCCAGTGTCGGGGAATAAGACTTTTGGCTGCGTTTAACATTGGCGGCAGTAAAGTTTTCAAGTATTGTTTATTCGGGATATTTATCCCGTGGAACAAACAGCTCCATGGGTCGTCTGGTATCCTTAGGTTAGTTATTTCTCTTATTATTTGCCTGATTTCCTCCCAGTACCTTCCAACTTCCGGGCATTGCCACCATACATGGGCTGTTGTCCCAATCTTTTTACACCCTCGCCAGCAGTGTTGTGATTTTTCTTTTTGGATTTTGTACGCTTTGTCGGGTGTAATGTGCCATCTCATCAAGCATTTATAATTCATCTCCCTCATGTTGCTGTTTACTGTGGTAGTGTGTACTCTGCGCAATATTCGACTAATCTCTTCCTTCTTCAGACTAGTTCCTAGTTCTTTTTCCCACTTAGTAATATGCGGTGGGGTGTCTGGGCCAGACCTATCTATGAGTATACTGTAGATTTTTGAGATCACCCTCTTTTTTCCCTTGTCCTCACATATTTTTTCTAAGGGGAGCAAGTTTGCTTCCGCTCTTATTGGCTGGGGCAAATGCTCTACGAAATGTTTTAATTGGTTATAATGCCATTCGTCGATCGTTCTCCACTCCCTTTTGCTCTTTAATTCGAGATACGTGCAAAAGTTGCCTTGGTCCATGATATCTTTTAACTGTGCATTTTCTTTTGTTATCCATTTTCCAAATAGGACTTCTATTCCCGGTGTGAAGTATTCTGTGTTTGTTAAAGGTATTAATGGTGAGTTGAATTCCCATTTTTCCTGTCTGTGAATGTGGTCCCAAATTTTTAGTGCATGTCTAGTGATATTATTTGTGCCTTTGTCTAGTTTTCTAAATTGTGGGGGAATCCAGATTATTTTACCTAAGTTGACGGTGCTTATTGTGCCCTCCATCTTCACCCATCTCTTTTCTCTGTTTTCCCTAGCCCATTCTACCATTCGTGACAGTATCACCGCGTTATAGTAATTTCTAATGTCTGGTGCTCCCCAACCCCCTCTTACTCTATCTTTAGTTAACTGTGCCATGCTTATTCTTATTTTTTTCCTTTTCCAAATAAAGTTTGTGAAAAGCTTTTGAATTGTTTTAAAAAAGGCGTCCGGGAGTGGGATCGGTAGCATCTGCATTTTATATATGATTTTAGGGAGATGAATCATTTTGATGATATTTATTCTGCCCCCCCACGAGATATTTCCTGTTGTTATTCTATTTAATTCGATTCTAATCTCGTCTAATAGTGAGATGAAGTTTGTTTGGTATAAATTTTCGTTGGTTTTAGACAGCTTAACCCCTAAATAGTTTATTTCTTTTTTACCCCACACGAATGGGAAACTCTTTTGGAGTAAGAGTTCCTCCTTCCCTGGGATATTAAACGTGAGCGTTTCGGATTTTGCTGGGTTTAACTTAAAGTTCGAGATCTCCCCATACTCTTTTAGTGTTTTCATGATATTTGGGAGAGAAACCTTTGGGGTGGATACATAGAACAGAATATCATCCGCGTACGCGGCTAGCTTATGAGTTTCCTCCCCCACTTTTACCCCCCCTATGTCAGGGTTCTGTCTTATCCTAGCCAGTAGTGGTTCCAGTGCCAGCACGAAAAGCAAGGGGGATAGTGGGCACCCCTGTCTTGTTCCGTTGAACATTTCGAATGGGTCCGACAATATCCCATTTACCCTGACCCTCGCTGTAGGTCTAGTGTATAAGGCTTTTATGCGTTTTGTCATTTTCTCGCCTAGTCCGATTTCTTCCCATGTAGCTTGCATGAGGCCCCAGTCTACCCTGTCGAATGCTTTCTCGGCATCTATCGACAGGAGTAGACTTGGGGCCCCCTGATTTTTCATCTCTTGTATTGTTAACAGCGTCCTTATACCATTATCTTTCCCTTCCCTCCCTGTGATAAAGCCTACTTGGTCCGAATGTATTATTTTTTGCATAACTTTTTTCAGCCTATCCGCGAGGATTTTAGCATAAATTTTGGTATCCAAGTTAAGGAGGGAGATCGGCCTGTAACTTGAGCAGAGCGTTCCGTCCTTCCCTTCCTTAGGGATAACAGTAATGGTAGCTTCTAAGGCTTCTTGACGTATTTCCTCTGAATCCCCTATTCTGTTCATGAGGTAACACATTTTTGGGATCAGGATGTCTTCAAATTCTCTGTAATAGAGAATTGTCAGACCGTCCGGCCCCGGGCTTTTTCCTATCGGGGTATCTCTTATGGCTTTTGTTATTTCTTCTTCCGTGATGGGTATTTCTAACTGGCAGATTTGTTCTTCTGTGATTTTCTTTAGGCCGCTCTCTCTTAAATAGGTTTTTATTTTAGCCCTCTTCTGATTGATGTCATTTTTGGTTCCTATATCATATAGGCTCGCGTAATAATCCTTAAAAGTCTTAGCGATTTCCACTGATTTGTATGCAAATTCCCCGTGACCTGTTTGTATTTTATCAATATAATTTGCTGATTTTTTTTTTGCTACAACCTGCGCTAGGTGTTTCCCCGGTTTATTCCCATAAAGATACCTTTCTTTTTTTACTCTGTTATACGTCCTTCTCGTTTCGTGCTCTATGAGTTCTCTCATCTCTTCTCTTTTTCTGCTAAGTTTTAGCAAGGTTTTATTGTCATTCTTGTTCTTGTGCAGCTGTTCTAGTGTGTTAATTTCTTCCCTCAGGGCCCTGCTCCTCTCTCTAGTGGACCTTCTTTTCTCTGCCTCTTCTTTTATCATGATACCTCTTATGTAAGCCTTATGTGCCTCCCACACCGTCATTTTCGATACCCCTTCTGTGTTGTTTTCTTTGAAATAGGCTTCTAATTCTTTTTTCATTCGTTCTACTATTGATTTATCGTGTAAGAGTTCCTCCTTTGATCTCCAACTATTGTTTCTTATATTTGCTTCTCCTATCTTTAGGTGTAACATTACCGGGGCGTGGTCAGAGAACGTTGCTATACCAATGTTTGTGTGGGTGGCCACCTCTAGCCACCTATGCTCAATTAAAAAAAAATCAAGTCTGGAGTATGACGAGTGGACATGGGAGTGGAACGTGAAGTCTCTTGTTTTAGGGTGTTGTGACCTCCATACATCCACCAATTGGTATAGGTGCAGTTTCTGTTTTAGCTTATTCCTCCATTTCATTCCAGTCCCATGTGCACTCGACGTACTATCCTCCTTTGGTTCAGGACAAAAATTAAAATCGCCTCCTATTATGAGCCCCCCCTTCTTAAATTCCACTAAGTCGGCTAGCCTCCTCAGAAGGTAGCCGATGGAGTTTTTATTTGGGCCATAAATGTTTGCCAGGGTGCACTCTACTCCATTTAATTTTCCTTTTAAGAACAGGTATCGCCCATCGGGGTCCACTCGGCTCTCGTCTAACTCAAATTTTACACCTCTGGCAAACCCTATGGCAACTCCTTTTGCTCGTCCAAGTGGGGAATCGCCGTAATACCATGTGGGGAAATCTTTTGAAGTTATCTTAATCTTATTTGTTATTGCGAAGTGGGTTTCCTGAAGTAGGACCACATCCGCTACCAGGGACCTCAGCTCGCACGCTATATTCGCTCTTTTCCTTGGAGCGTTTATACCATGTACATTGTAGGATATAATCTTAAGAACCTCTATTGTTGTATTTGGACGCACCACCTTCTGGAGCCTAGGGCCACAACCTTACTCTTTCCTAGTCTTACTGGTAGATTTCCTATCCCTCCCTCCTCCCTACACCCCACCATCACCTCCCTCGTACCCCCCCTCCCCACCCAGCCCCATCCCCCCCACCCCCCGAATCCCCCCTTCACCCCCACCCCCCCCTCCCGCCTTCTCCCCTCTATTAGGGCAATCTGGTCTCCCCGAGACCTGCACGACCATGAGCCCATCCTCCCCGCCTGGCCCATTGGTTAAGCCCCTTGAGGTGAAGCTCGGGTTAGGCGTCCCCAGATCCGGTACTCCCCCCTCAATTGGGGGATGGCCTGTGTCCGCCCCCTCCCCCACCCCCCCCGCCCCCCCCCCCCAGTGCCCCCCCATTTGACCGCACTTTAATTATCTGTTGCCTTACAAGTGCAAGACCAATTGTCTCAATTTATCTCAGTTTTACTTTGAGCACCGGCAGCCAAGCCTGCTGTTCATTAGTAGGATCCCGATTTCCTTTTTTTTCCCACCATCCTGGGATTTCAACTAGGGGGATCTCTAAACGGTCACAAAATTTCTGAGTTTCTTCGGGAAATCTCAAAGTTGCCGAGCGGCCCTCCTTAAACCCGTTTAAACAAGCTGGGAAGCCCCAAGAGTACTTAGCCCCGTGCACTGATAGCTGGGCCAGCAGTGGTTTCAGCAATCTTCTCCTGGTCAGCGTCTCGGCCGCCAGGTCCGCGAAGATTTGTAGATTCGTCTCTCCGTATCGTGCCGTTTGATTCATTTTTTTTATGTACGTTTTCACTAGTTCTTTGTCCTGGAAGTTGTGGAATCTTGCTATCACATCTCTTGGAACGTCCCCCTTGATCTCTGGGGGCTTACGAATCCTATGCACTCTGTCAAATTTTATTTTACCGTTTGTATTAGGTGAGGTGATCATACCCCCAAAGATTGTGTCCATTTTTGCTTGAAGATCCTCTTGTTCTCCCTGGGCCTCAGGTAGTCCTCTTATTCGCAGGTTCTTTCTTCTGCTCCTATTCTCCTGGTCTTCCAGTCTATACTGGATGTTCCTCTGTGTTTTTGTAACCTCATTTATCTGTTTTCTGATATCTTCCAGCTCTATTCCATATTGATCTACCCTTGTTTCTACCTCTTCCACCCTTTTTAATGTTTGGTTCATGTCTTCTCGTAGGGAGTCGATTTTTCCGTTTATCGCGGTTTCTAGCCTGGCGAACATCTCCGCCATTTCGCTTTTGGTTGGTAGTTGTTTTTCTCGGGGGTCTTCTGTTTCTGTATCTTGAGTCTCGTCGTTTGCTGCATGGATCTCTATTTCTGCTATTTGTCTTCTAGTACCCATCTTTGGCATGCTCTCAAGAGCTTTACTCTTGGCTCCCGTTTGTTTGCCTGGACTTTCTTTATTGGTATCCGGTACCATATACTTCCTGATCGTTCCCGGACTTGCGCTTGTTCTGGGTGGGTTAGCTGACATTCCTTTTGCTGATTTACCTTTCATTCCCGATATTATGTTCCTTGATATTACTAAAGAAGTTGGTGCTGCCAGATGTATTTATGGGGGTATGTTTACGTGGTTAGAGTTTAAAGGGTTTTACTCTTTTCGTTACAATTATAAGCTAGGTGCCTTCAGTTTCCCCACTCCTCTTTAGTTCCTTCCTTGTCCTTGTATCCTGCGAGTGTTTTCCCTTGCCCCTTTTCTCTTTCTTCTTCCCTTCTTTCCCCCCCTCCCTTGGGTATTCCGATGTACTGATACTGTGTTCAAGCAGGTGCAGGTGAACGTCAGGGAAGGACTCCAGGCCACGTTATACAGGAGTTCGAAGAAGTAATTATATAGTCCATTTGCGTGGAACTGCGTTAGACAAAGAAGGGCCACGTAAAAAAAAAAAAAAAAAAAAAAAAAAAAAAGGAAAGTTTCTGTCTGTGGTCTCCACTTCGGTCCCCTATCGATTTTTCCTCCTCCCTCCCCTCCCTCTCTCTTGTCGTGACTTGCGTTTGGTAGTACACAAACTTAAATAGGGAGAGATATAACACCAGGTGGCCCTTACCGGCGAAAAGTCTGGTACATCAATGCATCATTGCAACATTATAGGCGACCTTCAAACATTATTTAACATTGTTCACACAGTCTTATTCTAACGTTTCCAGGCAGCACTTGTTTGGCATTCATTGATTTAACCTTGCCTAATCAGGCATCATTGCACAAGTAGCATAACAGAGACTTTGTATATAAATTTTCCGGTTTTCTGCTTACCCTGGTAGTTGCTCTCGATGGCTCCCTTCTCCCCCTTTCTTATTTTACCTTAGCCTTTCAGTATCTTCAATATTTTCCGTCCTCTTTATTCTCTTTCATCTTTTTATCTTCCCTGCTCCGATCACCCGCTGGGTCTTTCTGTGTCTTTCTGTGTCTGGGGTTCCTCCTTTCTCTTATGACAACCACCGACAGACTGTCACCGGCTGTCTCTCTGCTCCTGAGAGGGACCGGGGAGCTCCACTTCTTACTGTGCAAACTGTGGGATGTATTAGATAGTGGTTGCTGCCTGAAGCCAGAGCTCCAGGGCTCCCGCCCCCCCCCTGTCCGCGGTCTCCACTCCCGTTCCCGGGTCCTCTCGTCTCAAGCCGCGTGAATCTATTCCGGTTCTATACCGGTCTTGTACCGGGGCCAGTGGGGGGACCGAATCTCGGGTGGCGCGGGTGATGCGGGCGGTGTGGGGGGCACTATCTTGAGCCAAACGAATTGCGGAACAAGTTGCGGGTTACCCGCCTCTAAAAACAACTACAGGCTATTGCGGCTGGGGTACTCACATTGCAGGCGTTCACGTTGGAGCCCGTCGCTGTCATCCCTGCGTTCCTCCCGCACACAGTAAGAGTCGGCGAGCGTGGGAACCTTTGGCACCGCTTGACAGTACCACCAAGCTGATCCCGTGCTGATCCGTAGGGGTGAGTGAGGGGACGGGGGGGGGAGACGCCTAGACTCGCATCGCTGGGAGAGCTGCGGCCGACCACACAGGCCTAGCCTCGGTATCCGACCAACGCCCACATCCGGCTCCTCCCTCCTGGCGGTCGGCATTTGACTGGGAGCGTCGGGAGGCGAGGGGGAGACCATCCGATCGTGGCCCCCCCCTCGCGATCGCTCCCAGCCAATGGGAATCCTCCTCTGCCTGTGTGCAGTTTCACACAGGCAGAGGATGTGATGTCATCTCTCCTCGGTCTGGCAGTTTCCGTTCCAGCGCCGAGGAGAGAAGACAAGTGAGTGCACACAACACACACACACACACAGTAGAACATGCCAGGCATACTTTACACCCCCGATCCCCCCCGATCGCCCCCCGACCCCCCCCCCCAATCACCCCCCCCCGTCACAAACTGACATTAGCAGTATTTTTTTTTTTTTTCTGATTACTGCATAGTGTCAGTTTGTGACAGTTACAGTGTTAGGGCAGTGAGTATTACCCCCCTTTAGGTCTAGGATACCCCCCTAACCCCCCCTAATAAAGTTTTAACCCCTTGATCACCCCCCGTCACCAGTGTCGCTAAGCGATCATTTTTCTGATCGCTGTATTAGTGTCGCTGGTGACGGTAGTAAGGGAGGTAAATATTTAGGTTCGCCGTCAGTGTTTTATAGCGACAGGGACCCCCATATACTACCTAATAAATGTTTTAACCCCTTGATGGCCCCCTAGTTAACCCTTTCACCACTGATCACCGTATAACCGTTACGGGTGACGCTGGTTAGTTCGTTTATTTTTTATAGTGTCAGGGCACCCGCCGTTTATTACCGAATAAAGGTTTATCCCCCTGATCGCCCGGCGGTGATATGCGTCGCCCCAGGCAGCGTCAGATTAGCGCCAGTACCGCTAACACCCACGCACGCAGCATACGCCTCCCTTAGTGGTATAGTATCTGTACGGATCAATATCTGATCCGATCAGATCTATACTAGCGTCCCCAGCAGTTTAGGGTTCCCGAAAACGCAGTGTTAGCGGGATCAGCCCAGATACCCGCTAGCACCTGCGTTTTTCCCGTCCGCCCGGCCCAGCCCAGCCCACCCAAGTGCAGTATCGATCGATCACTGTCACTTACAAAACACTAAACGCATAACTGCAGCGTTCGCAGAGTCAGGCCTGATCTCTGCGATCGCTAACAGTTTTTTTGGTAGCGTTTTGGTGAACTGGCAAGCACCAGCCCCAGGCAGCGTCAGATTAGCGCCAGTACCGCTAACACCCACGCATGCAGCGTACACCTTCCTTAGTGGTATAGTATCTGATCGGATCAATATCTGATCCGATCAGATCTATACTAGCGTCCCCAGCAGTTTAGGGTTCCCAAACACACAGTGTTAGCGGGATCAGCCCAGATACCTGCTAGCACCTGCGTTTTGCCCCTCCGCCCGGCCCAGCCCACCCAAGTGCAGTATCGATCGATCACTGTCACTTACAAAACACTAAACGCATAACTGCAGCGTTCGCAGAGTCAGGCCTGATCCCTGCGATCGCTAACAGTTTTTTTAGCACTGCAGTAACACGTGGTGACGTGGCGAGTCCCATAAGTGCAGTTCAAGCTGGTGAGGTGGCAAGCACAAGTAGTGTCCCACTGCCACCAAGAAGACAAACACAGGCCCGTCGTGCCCATAATGCCCTTTCTGCTGCATTCGCCAATCCTAATTAGGAACCCACCGCTTCTGCAGCGCCCGTACTTCCCCCATTCACATCCCCAACCAAATGCAGTCGGCTGCATGAGAGGCATTTTCTTTATGTCCTCTCAAGTACCCCTACCCAACGAACCCCCCCCAAAAAAGATGTTGTGTCTGCAGCAAGCGCGGATATAGGCGTGACACCCGCTATTATTGTCCCTCCTGTCCTGACAATCCTGGTCTTTGCATTGCACAGACTAGGCACACTTTCACAGGGTCTCCCAAGATGCCATCGCATTTTGAGAGACCCGAACCTGGAACCGGTTACAGTTATAAAAGTTAGTTACAAAAAAAAGTGTAAAAAAAAAAAAAAAAAAAAACACAAACAAAAATATAAAATAAAAAAAAAATAGTTGTCGTTTTATTGTTCTCTCTCTCTCTATTCTCTCTCTATTGTTCTGCTCTTTTTTACTGTATTCTATTCTGCAATGTTTTATTGTTATTATGTTTTATCATGTTTGTTTTTCAGGTATGCAATTTTTTATACCTTACCGTTTACTGTGCTTTATTGTTAACCATTTTTTTGTCTTCAGGTACGCCATTCACGACTTTGAGTGGTTATACCAGAATGATGCCTGCAGGTTTAGGTATCATCTTGGTATCATTCTTTTCAGCCAGCGGTCGGCTTTCATGTAAAAGCAATCCTAGTGGCTAATTAGCCTCTAGACTGCTTTTACAAGCAGTGGGAGGGAATGCCCCCCCCCCAACGTCTTCCGTGTTTTTCTCTGGCTCTCCTGTCTCAACAGGGAACCTGAAATTGCAGCCGGTGATTCAGCCAGCTGACCATAGAGCTGATCAGAGACCAGAGTGGCTCCAAACATCTCTATGACCTAAGAAACCGGAAGCTACGAGCATTTTATGACTTAGATTTCGCCGGATGTAAACAGCGCCATTGGGAAATTGGGAAAGCATTTTATCACACCGATCTTGGTGTGGTCAGATGCTTTGAGGGCAGAGGAGAAATCTAGGGTCTAATAGACCCCAATTTTTGCAAAAAAGAGTACCTGTCACTACCTATTGCTATGATAGGGGATATTTACATTCCCTGAGATAAAAAGGATTTAAAAAAAAAAAAAATGAAAGGAACAGTTTAAAAATAAGATAAAAAAATAATAATAATAAAGAAAAAAAAGAAAAAAAAAGCACCCCTGTCCCCCCTGCTCTCGCGCTAAGGCGAACGCAAGCGTCGGTCTGGCGTCAAATGTAAACAACAATTGCACCATGCATGTGAGGTATCGCCGCGAAGGTCAGATTGAGGGCAGTAAGTTTAGCAGTAGACCTCCTCTGTAAATCTAAAGTGGTAACCTGTAAAGGCTTTTAAAGGCTTTTAAAAATGTATTTAGTTTGTCGCCACTGCACGTTTGTGCGCAATTTTAAAGCATGTCATGTTTGGTATCCATGTACTCGGCCTAAGATCATCTTTTTTATTTCATCAAACATTTGGGCAATATAGTGTGTTTTAGTGCATTAAAATGTAAAAAAGTGTGTTTTTTCCCCAAAAAATGCGTTTGAAAAATCGCTGCGCAAATACTGTGTGAAAAAAAAAAATGAAACACCCACCATTTTAATCTGTAGGGCATTTGCTTTAAAAAAAATATATAATGTTTGGGGGTTCAAAGTAATTTTCTTGCAAAAAAAAATTATTTTTTTATGTAAACAATAAGTGTCAGAAAGGGCTTTGTCTTCAAGTGGTTAGAAGAGTGGGTGATGTGTGACATAAGCTTCTAGATGTTGTGCATAAAATGCCAGGACAGTTCAAAACCCCCCCAAATGACCCCATTTTGGAAAGTAGACACCCCAAGCTATTTGCTGAGAGTCATGTCGAGTCCATGGAATATTTTATATTGTGACACAAGTTGCGGGAAAGAGACAATTTTTTATTTTTTTTATTTTTTTTTGCGCAAAGTTGTCACTAAATGATATATTGCTCAAACATGCCATGGGAATATGTGAAATTACACCCCAAAATACATTCTGTTGCTTCTCCTGAGTACGGGGATACCACATGTGTGGGACTTTTTGGGAGCCTAGCCGCGTACGGGACCCCGAAAACCAAGCACCGCCTTCAGGCTTTCTAAGGCCGTAAATTTTTGATTTCACTCTTCACCGCCTATCACAGTTTCGGAGGCCATGGAATGCCCAGGTGGCAAAAAAAAACCCCAAATGACCCCATTTTGGAAAGTAGACACCCCAAGCTATTTGATGAGAGGTATAGTGAGTATTTTGCAGACCTCACTTTTTGTCACAAAGTTTTGAAAATTGAAAAAAGAAAAAAAAAAAATTTTTTTCTCGTCTTTCTTTATTTTCAAAAACAAATGAGAGCTGCAAAATACTCACCATGCCTCTCAGAAAATAGCTTGGGGTGTCTACTTTCCAAAATGGGGTCATTTGGGGGGGGTTTGTGCCACCTGGGCATTCCATGGCCTCCGAAACTGTGATAGGCAGTGAGGAGTAAAATCAAAAATGTACGCCCTTAGAAATCCTGAAGGCGGTGATTGGTTTTCGGGGCCCCGAACGCGGCTAGGCTCCCAAAAAGTCCCACACATGTGGTATCCCCATACTCAGGAGAAGCAGCTAAATGTATTTTGGGGTGCAATTCCACATATGCCCATGGCCTGTGTGAGCAATATATCATTTAGTGACAACTTTGTGCAAAAAAAAAAAAAAAAAATTTGTCACTTTCCCGCAACTTGTGTCAAAATATAAAACATTCCATGGACTCAACATGCCTCAAAGCAAATAGCTTGGGGTGTCTACTTTCCAAAATGGGGTCATTTGGGGGGGTTTGTGCCATCTGGGCATTTTATGGCCTTCAAAACTGTGATAGGTAGTGAGGAGTAAAATCAAAAATGTACGCCCTTAGAAATCCTGAAGGCAGTGATTGGTTTTCGGGGCCCCGTACGCGGCTAGGCTCCCAAAAAGTCCCACACATGTGGTATCCCCGTACTCAGGAGAAGCAGCTAAATGTATTTTGGGGTGCAATTCCACATATGCCCATGGCCTGTGTGAGCAATATATCATTTAGTGACAACTTTTTGTAATTTTTTTTTTTTTTTTTGTCATTATTCAATCACTTGGGACAAAAAAAATGAATATTCAATGGGCTCAACATGCCTCTCAGCAAATTCCTTGGGGTGTCTACTTTCCAAAATGGGGTCATTTGGGGGGGGTTTGTACTGCCCTGCCATTTTAGCACCTCAAGAAACGACATAGGCAGTCATAAATTAAAGGCTGTGTAAATTCCAGAAAATGTACCCTAGTTTGTAGGCGCTATAACTTTTGCGCAAACCAATAAATATACACTTATTGACATTTTTTTTACCAAAGACATGTGGCCGAATACATTTTGGCCTAAATGTATGACTAAAATTGAGTTTATTGGATTTTTTTTAGAACAAAAAGTAGAAAATATAATTTTTTTTCAAAATTTTCGGTCTTTTTCCGTGTATAGCGCAAAAAATAAAAACGCCAGAGGTGATCAAATACCATCAAAAGAAAGCTCTATTTGTGGGAAGAAAAGGACGCAAATTTCGTTTGGGTACAGCATTGCATGACCGCGCAATTAGCAGTTAAAGCGACGCAGTGCCGAATTGTAAAAAGTGCTCTGGTCAGGAAGGGGGTAAAACCTTCCGGGGCTGAAGTGGTTAACATTCTGCTTAAAAATTTGTGAATCAGTACTGCTTGGACCTTGAAGAAGGGGACATACCCCGAAAGCTTGTCCTGAAAAATTGTATGTTAGTGCAAATAAAAAAAGTATCACGGACAGTACTCAATTTCCTCTGTCACAATTGCACTAATACGGCTACAATCATTATTATTATTATTATTATTATTATACGAGATTTATATAGCGCCAACAGTTTACTCAGCGCTTTACAATGTATAAGGGGGACAACACAATTACAGTACAGTTCAATACAAAAGGTACAGGAGGGCCCGGCTCGTAGAGCTTACATTCTAAAGGGAGGGGGTGGTGGTACAATCAAATATATGGTATATGGTATAATGGTATACAATCAAATCAAGTATAGTGCTTAGGAGGAAACTAAGGCAGATACAAGCCTGCAAACAAAATCAGCTGTTCCTGCCTGTGAGACTCTGCATCTGAGAAGCCCAGAAGACCCCCTAATAGGGGTCCAGCACATCTGGTAAGCGGCCCCCCCTTTTCACACAATCACCCAGCGAGATGGAATTTCACTAGCTGAAGGAAGGACTACTTACACAGAAACACAGATTGATTGTCTAGGACTTTTTTAATATTCACATATTTATAAAACATTATATATGTTTTATATATTTTTCACATTTATATGTTAAGATTTTTAAGTTGAAGATTAATCCTTAAACATTGTGGTTTTTGACACTAGTAGCGCCCCTGAACTTATTCATAGCCAGTTTATGATGAAATGATGTTCTTTTTACTTTCAGCTTTTATGGCCCCAACAGTGCTCACTGGAACATTCAGAAGTTGAGAAATACTTCTGTAACCAATGCCATCAGAATGTTTTGCAACAATAAGGTTGTGAAGGTCTTGAGAGAACGCTTTGCTTTTACCCCTCATGAGATGTTTCTTGTGTGACACCTTGGTAATGAGACACCTTTTTAAAGGGCCATCAGTTGAGACTGAACAAGCTGATATTATTTTGGACTGAGAAGGGGCAGGATTGCTTTCTAATTACTGATGGGTTTTAGCTGGTGTCTTGGCTTATCATGCTTTTTTGCAGCTCCCTTTCTTCATGTGTCCAATACTTTTTTCCCTGTGTCCTTCCATTTTATTACACAGAACTTAATTTCTGAATGTATCTGTTTTGGTGTCTTTGTATGTATGGATTGCATGGCTTGTTACCGACATGTGGTGAACATTTCATGTCAATAGCACCTTTACCAAATCATTTGGAAGTACACACTCCGAAGCAACTGCTGTTTTTTTAATATCTTACTTTCAGCATTGGCTCCAGAGCTTTGCCAACACCCCTACATAGAAGGTCAGGCAGACAGAAGCCTGAGGAACCCCTAGCACCTCTGGGGGAACCCTGGCTGAGAATGGCGAGACTAGAGATTTTTTTTGTGGATTATTTGTACAGGAAGATGACAAAGAAGGGAGACCAACAACCAAATTCAGAATTTTATTTAATTAGTTCTTTGTCAGCTACAGATAATATTAAAACATGTACAATATGTATAAAAGAACGCATATATACACACTATATACATTAAACTATTTACAACATGAAAAAGTGACGGTTTCTTTACATCTTATACAATATATTCATTTTATTGTCATATTTACTGTACATGTTCAGCCTCAGTGCTCAATTCAATATTCACCTCCTGAAATTGTCCCCTGCAGAACCTAATCTTCTCCACAAGATGTCCTCAGTCTTCCAGGTTGAGGGATGTCCAGTGTGACTAGACCGGCTGGAAGACTGAGGAAAGACTGTGAGTGCAGAGCACTATGATCCCGCCCCCTGTGCACATCCCCTCCCCCCACTCACTGTGTAATATTGCAGAGAGCAATCAGTGCCACATTCTGCATCATCCAGGACTGCCCACCCTGGGAGAAGACCAGAGAGGACATGAACCCCACATGGCCAGATGTCATCAGAAAATGGTAAGTAAAAAATAAAAAAATAAAACATACATACGGGACAGAGGGGGATCAAGGAATCCGGAGTTGGGCTTATAATTATTTTTACAGACAATTAGCCTGAGTATTTGAATCTGTCTCTGTATCTCCCCCATTACCCTCTGAACAGCAGCATTCAGATTAGAAGCAGGAGGTGCAACACTATGAACCAATGAAGGCTCTGCTACCTCCACATGTGCTGACAGGAGGATAGGGCGGAGTTGAGAAGTTGCTGTCCCTTCACCATCCAATCAGCATGCTGTAGGCAGAAGGTGACATCACTGTATTCTATAGCTGTAAACATCACCTGTCCGGCTCTGATGTGTGAATCACAAAAGTGTCCGGACAGAATTATAAATCCTTTTGAGTATTTAGAAGTTTGACCGGAGTTCAGCTTCATATAAATGGCAACAGTAATTTCCTTCAACAATATTGTGGATTAATATGACCCGGCAATGTTCAAATACATTCCAACACAAGACATATAGCCAGGAAATGCCAACAATCACCCGGCAGTGTTGTCACCGGAATAAGAAGTCCAGATCTATGTTTTGCTCATCTGGGAGGTCTAAACAGATGACAATACAGATTACCAATCAGTAGAAAATCCTGAGAAATGAAGGAAATTGATTTTTCCTGCTGGCAATGTTATTCTGCACACTGACTGTAGTATATGCAGAGTGCAGTGTATAGTCCTGGGATCTCACAGATGCCGGGAATGGAGCCGCATCCTGAGATCATATAACTCCAGTGTACATGTGCGGGGGTTACATCATCAGTGCCTGTCCAATGGGAGAAGGAAGAAGATGGTGGACCTGGAAGAAGAGGGGAAGGGCGTGGCATCGGCAGGGATGGAGTAGATGTGGGGGGAGGGGGCTCAGACCTCTCATCATTGGAGGAGAGCACACCCAGAGGTAAGTGTTTGCGTCCTTCATATTAAGGCAAATGCTGGCGGATGTTATTCAGGGTTTAACGCCCTTTTAATGTGCAAGCAAAGGCTCTTTTTTTTAACACAGGGAAGAGCTGAACCCTGAGTCAAATTTTTATTGCTGTGTCCCCACTATGGAGATTCATTATCTCCATTTGTCCTGCTGACAGAACATAATGGGAAGTCTAAAAATTAGAAAATGTCCTTCTCTGGTCTCTGACAACTTTCTAAGACTCATTATCTGTTGCACCCCAAGGCAGGAAAATGAAGGGAAATTGCTGGATTGGGACACAAGACAAATCATAAATTGATAGAGGTTTTAACACTCTTCTCTACTTTACTTCTCAAAAAAATGGCTGCACATCGACCTCAATGTGGACCTACACTCAGGCATCTTTAGATGGCCACAATATTTAATGGAGGTGATGCCTACATAAGGGCAGCTCTTCTAGACTCCGCCCTTCCCAATAGGTGTCAAATCTTGGAGTGGGCGGGGTATACAGTTGATGATGTCACACACCTGATGGGTACCTGAGAGGAGAGCAGTGTTCAGGCACCGAAGGCTCGATCACATCTGAGTGCACAGAAAATCCATGCACCGCATGCATGTTGATGTGTGTTGACATACATCTCGCTGCACGCTGACCTGCATTTTTTTAATGCAGTTTTACTTCATTGGACACAAGGGTCAAGATCCTCACTTTTTGTTTGTGATTTGACAAAAATGTTACATTAATGCAGATTTTTGTGCGTTACGCTGCATAAAGTGCAGTGTGGTGGAAAGGGGCTCACAGACAGCAATTGGTATTGGTGTCCTTGTGTTGATCGATACACCTGGTGAGAGTAAACCCTTATATGTGAGGAAGTGCTCTGCTGCTTCTAATCAGGAATTATATGATAAAGGTCTTTTTTTATGATTGCCAACAAATTTCTGTTAGACAGCCAAACATTAGACTCTAGATACAGAGCTTCTCTACATGGAGTAGGAGGCCCCGTTTCTCTCAATAGATGAAAATTTGTTCAGAGTGGCAGGTGGGGATCCAGTCTTATTGGTTGGTAGGATCCATTCTGGATGGGTGGCACAGATCTGACCTCTACCAGTAGCACATCTTGTGCAATATTGTTGGTGGCTATGAATTCATTCTGAATGGGTGGCATAGATCTGTTCTCTGCCAGTGGCACATCTTGAGGGACATCAATGGCAAGTATGAATCCATTCTGGACGGGTGTCACTTTGGGTGGGGGGCTGGTGGAACCCAGGTTACCTTGGAGAGCTCTGTCAGCTCCTTGTCCAGCTCCCCTGGCCCCTCCTATGTGTAAAACACCCTGTGTCTATTAGGGGCACAGGGTGACCCAGAACCCCAGTTGGGTCTGCACTAACCCAACTCACCATACAACCACACCGGACTTTGCATTTCCTTTTGACACTGTTGTCCTGGATTCTGTGTGTGTGGTTTGTGCTGAAGGAATGAAGGGGCTTTTTCACTTTGGGCAGTAATATTCCTGAACAATATCCCTCAAGGAATATATGAATAACATGTTCACCTTTTTAAGTCTAGAATCTTGTAGGAGTGATTCACAGACCATTGCTAGATAGTTTGGGGGGGTGGGGGTTGTTATGTGTTTTGTTAGGTGCTTGTATCCCATTGTTCTATTGTGTCTATCTTGGGGGGGAATTCCTACAACAGCTCTCCCTGCTGATTGGACAGTTTACCCCACCCTGATTGCAAAGGGAGGGTTGATTGTCCCCTGAGTGTATATCTGTTACATATGTTTGAATAAAAAGTCTTGTTTGAATTCACCCTACATTGAGTTATGGCTAATGACTGGGTGCTCTGAGGGATCTTGGATCACGCTGGTACCGGACAAAGGGAAGCATTTATGCAGACAGGCTCATCTTGAGTACGGAGGTCCGTGACAGGTAGCACTGATATGACCTCTGCCAGTGGCACTTCTTCACAGACATCATTGGTGGGTATGGATCCATTCTGGATGGGTGGCACAGATCTGTCTTCTACCAGTGGCTCATCTTCATAGACACCATTGCTCTTCAAATCTCTTTTTGTGCAGTAAATCTGGAAATATAAATCACATAGAAATTGCAGAGACTTTCACCAACATACAGCATTGGGGTTGTCCCCTCTCTAGTTTATTCCCAACCTCTGTCATCCAAAGGTCCATTCTCCCATGTGATATGGCTGTCCTGGGTCAGAATTCCCCACACTCAGCTCAGCATTATGTATCCATCATAACTTTACCAACTGCTGTCTGTGCCAACACAGCAAATATAAACTCCAAAACAAAATACAGCGGTCGGCAAGTGGTTACCCACTTGCCGACCCGCTCACGCCGCTATATGTTGGCAAAGTGGCATGTTCCCGCGAAATGACGTATGGGTACATCGTCCCCTTTAAGAGCCACCGGAGGGGTGCGTGCCCACTGCACGGCGGGGGACCCGATGCATGTCGTTGCTGGGTGCGATTCCCGCCGGCCACCTGTGATCGTGGGCACGAGAGCCAGAACAGGGATTTGTGTATGTAAACACACAAGTCCCTGTTCTGTCAGGGGAGAGGAGACAGATTGTTTGTTCCTAGTAAGTAGAAACAGCGATATGTTATATAGTTAGTCAGGTTGAAAAAAGACACACAAGTCCATCCAGTTCAACCATAAAAAATAAATAAAATAAAAAATACATACACTCCCATATACCCAATCCTATACCCACAGTTGATCCAGAGGAAAGCGAAAAAAAACCCAGAAAAGCAGTGCGTCTCCTCCCCCCAGTCAGTTCCATTCTCTCCTCCAACACTTACGAGGGAACACATTCAACCCCTTGATTGCCCCCTAGTGTTAACCCCTTCCCTGCCAGTGACCTTTACACAGTAATCAGTGCATATTATAGCACTGATCGCTGTATAAATGTCAATGATCCCAAAAATGTGTCAAGTGTCTGACCTGTCCATCGCAATGTCGCAGTATTGCTTAAAATCGCAGATCACCGCCAATACTAGTAAAAAAAATAAAAAATAAAATAATAATAAAAATGCCATAAATCTATCCCCTATTTTGTAGACGCTATAACTTTTGCGCAAACCAATCAATATACACTTATTGTGTTTTTTTTTTTTACCGAAAATATGTAGAAAAATTTATATTGGCCTAAACTGATGAAGAAATTTGTTTTTTAAAAACATTTTGGGGATTTTTAATATAGCAAAAGTAAAAAATATATTTTTTTTATTCAAAATTGTCGCTTTTTTTTGTTTATAGCGCAAAAAGTAAACTGCAGGGGTGATCAAATACAACCAAAAGAAAGCTCTAGTTGTGGGGGAAAAAAAGACATCAATTTTGTTTGGGTACAGCGTTGCACGACCGTGCAATTGTCAGTTAAAGCGACACAGTGCCGAATCGCAAAAAATGGCCTTGTCATTAAGCAGGAAAATCTTCTGGTCTGTAAGTGGTTAAGGGGGTGTGATAGGGGGCGTGTCCTATGCCTACATACATTTTCTAGTAGGTGTCTCTCATTCCCTTATCAAATTGTTGGGAGGTATGTGTGTGCGTATGTATATATGTGTGACACACAGCGAGGATCACACCATTCCACCGGGAAGGCATCTCTATCCACACTGACAGTCGGTTACCTGCTTTGTGTTGATCCTCGTGGGCTCTGATGCTCAATTGGTAGGGGTGCCTTACACCTGATTTACTCTACTTGACACACCCAATCAAAACAGTGAACTACATGCCATTATTGGCCTGAGGATATTTACATATTCTCTATATATATCTCTAATGCCCCGTACACACGGTCGGACTTTGTTCGGACATTCCGACAACAAAATCCTAGGATTTTTTCCGACGGATGTTGGCTCAAACTTGTCTTGCATACACACAGTCACACAAAGTTGTCGGAAAATCCGATCATTCTGAACGCGGTGATGTAAAACACGTATGTCGGGACTATAAATGGGGCAGTGGCCAATAGCTTTCATCTCTTTATTTATTCTGAGCATGCGTGGCACTTTGTCCGTCGGATTTGTGTACACACGATCGGAATTTCCGACAACGGATTTTGTTGTCGGAAAATTATATATCCTGTAAACCAGAAAAGATAAAAATATAACCCTGCGCTTACCCAATACGGAAGCAGCTCACACAACAAATTAGGATTTTTGTCAGATTACAAATGCATATACAAGTGTAGCGCTATGAGTTAGGAAACTTATGAGATTATAAAAATAAAGATGATAAAAGATGAAGGTAAAAAATAACTGTATCAAACCCCAACATTTGCAATATAAGATGGCTTGACAGATATATAAAATAAACAAAAACAATAATAAAGTCTCTGGTATTTCTTCAGATGTTTTAAATGCTTAAAAGGCTGAGGAGGACTGATGTTAGTCAAGAGGTATATAAAGTCCCTTATTCACCACGTGGATAACACATGCAAAAATGTGATGGACCCTCCACACACGGACAAAATGAAGGCTTACCAGAGGGATTGAACTCATAAGAACATACGTTCAATGAGTCAATCAAGCTTGTGACCCCAATGGGTAATCAAAGAGAGGGAACTTCACACAGGATGGTGGTAAAGCTTCAATGCATATCCATACTTCTGACGGAATTCAAAATGAAATGGCAAACCTTCCCGCGGGTCATCTCAGATAGACAATCCATATAAGAATGAAGAAGGGAAGCCACATAGCATAATACCGTTTAAGAAAACAGATTTATTAAAATAAGTATTCAACTTACATTCCAGTAATAAGAAATGCGCTTCAAGTTAAAATTATGGCAGGCAGTGGAGTCTCCCGACGCGTTTCGTCTTAAAAGACTTCTTCTGGGGTGCTCACTCACTGCTGCCATACCCCTTAATATAGGAAACTAAGCCCCCTTAATGAGGATACAGCTCGTGTCCAAATTTCAAAAGTACTTCCGGGTTTAGCCAAAATGGCGGACCCGCGTGCGTTCCACGCCTCAGTTAAATGTGTGTACATGCGTTCCAACATATATACTGAGAGATTCCTGTAGAGTGTAATCGGATTGTGAGTGTAGGGACAAAATAAGAATGTAATAGCAACGAAAGTCATTTCATAGTGAGAATGTTTCAAATATATGGCTGTTATTACTCACTATATAATCGTGAGGAAAAGGAAGGGACGAGATACCGGACATGCGTCACCCATTCCGATGGGGTGAAACCACGTCACTTCCCTTTACACAGACCGCAATAGATAGGTAGCGGTTCAAGCCTCGTTTTGAAGCTTAACCACCTATCCGTGAGGATAGGAAGAACGGGATACCGGATGTGCGTCACCCATTCAAATGAGGTGAACACACATCACTTCCCTTCACATGTAACGCTACAGATAGACAGCGGTTCAAGCCTCATTTTAATGCTACAGTGGGACATATATTGCCACATCAAAAAAGGGGCGGAAGTGTGTGCCGCCCTATCACATAAATGATTAAAGGAATATATAAACCTGAAATCAGGCCTAATTTTAGTGACGGACAACATAGTGACATCAGTAAAGGACCCTATGTGGACAACAGTGGAGAAAAACAATGTGCAATGGCATAAAATCTAAGCCACAGAGTATGTTAGTGAATAAATGAATAAAAATTGGATATACTAACTGTTGATATAGATAGTGACATAGTGATAGAAAAAACAAAAATTGAAAATTAAAATAAAATAAAATAAAATAAAATAAAATTGAAAAATAACCTTAAAATTAAAAATAAAAATAAAAATAAAATAAAAATAAAAATAAAAATAAAAATAAATATAAATATAAATAAAAATAAAAATAAAAATAAAAAATAAGATATAAGAAATAAAAAATAAAAATAAAAAATAAAAATTAAAATAAAAAAATAATAAAAATAGAAAAAATAAATCTGAAATAAAATAAAAATAAATATAAATAATGAAAATAAAAATAAATATAGAAATAAAAATAAAAAATAAAAAATAAATATAAATAAAATAAAAATAAAAATAAATATAAAAATAAAAATAAAGATAAAAATAAAAATAAAAATAAAAATAAAAATTAGAAATAAGAAAGAAAAAATAAAAAAGAGAGGAAAGAAGAAAGGGAACAAATAAAGGTGAATGGGAATGGATGTGCAGTAGTGAAGAAAATTTACATAAAAATCTTCAAATATTATAATGTGAATCAAAAATGTGAAAAGTCATCAATGGTGACATATCGGTGAAGCCTTTGTATATATGTGTACAAAAGATTTTTCTTGTGCACAAAAAAATTTTCTTTTGACCTCAATGGACCCGAGATATACTCTCAAAAGAAGTTCATTACAGTTAAAGACCAATATACAAAACTAATGCTTACTCCAAAATAAAACTAGGAATCATTGATAAATGCATTGATGTCAATTTCCATATTCATACCCCTTGGGGAGAGGGACTGTAGCTCATGTATCCAGAAAGTCTCTAAGCGGGAGACACCCCTGGTCTTAGCACCGCCTCTCCAGGGTGGAGTGTATTGGTCAATGACTAAAAATTGTGAACCTAGTGGGTTACCGTTATGGAATTCTTTGAAATGTCTAGGTACACTATGTTTGGACTTCCTCCCTTTAATTAGGGCAATATGTTCACCAACTCTTCTAGTAAAAGTTCTCGTTGTGCGGCCAACATATTGTTGGCCGCATGGACATGTAATCAAATATACCACATATCTAGAGTTGCATGTGCAGAAAGGCTTGATGGTGTACCTTTTCCCTGTAACTGTCGACATAAAATATGTGGTTTTACGTCCCATTAATGTATTGTGCTGGCATACAACACATTTCTTGCATGGAAAAAATCCAGTTAGATTGTGAAAAAAAGAGGGACGAACTGGAGGGTTCGTGACATTAGGTGCTACTAGGCCACGTAGGGATGGTGCTTCTTTGAAAATTAGTTTGGCTTGTTCCGGTAACATTTTAGCTAGAATATTATCTTGCTTCAACACCCCCCAGTGCTTTTTTACAATATTTTTGATTTGTTTGTGTTGCACTGAATATGAAGTTAACATTGCCCACTTATAAGTGGAATCTGGTTCCCTGTCGGTTTTAACTTCAAACAGGGTATTTCTATCGATACTCATAACCCTCTGAAGGTCCAATTCCAGAGTGGTATTGTCATACCCCTTGTCTAGAAACCGTTGTTTTAGAATGTTTGCTTGTTCTATGAATACTTCCACATTTGTACAGTTCCTACGGAGACGTAGAAACTGGCTACGGGGAACTGCGTTAAGCCAAGATCTGTGGTGACAGCTGTCTGTGGGGATGAAACTGTTTCGATCTGTTGGCTTAAAATAGGTGTTGAATTCGAATTGGTTATTAACAATCCTGATTTCTAGGTCTAAGAAGTGGATTACCTCTTCACTCGCTTCATATGATAAGGAAATACCTATATCATTATTGTTAAGATGTTCAAAGAATTGTTTCAATGATTCTGGAGTACCACTCCATAGGAGGAGGATGTCGTCTATATATCTAGCCCACAAGACTAATGAAGTAGTCCCATAGGTATAGACGACATCCTCCTCCCACTTGGCCATGAAGAGGTTCGCGAGGCTCGGAGCGAATTTCGCTCCCATGGCCACTCCACGTTGTTGCAAATAGTACTTTTGATCGAACCAAAAATAGTTGTGTTTGGTCGCGAATTCAAGCAACTCTATTAAATAATCGCACTGAAAAGAAGCCAGGGATTCTTCGCGGTATAAGAAGTGTCTAACAGCCTCTATGCCTCTTTCGTGTGGTATGCACGTGTATAACGAGGCCACATCCGCTGTGGCCATAATAAAACCTTGCTGCAACTGAATCCCCTCCAGACGTTTAATAGTAGAGCTGGTATCTTTCAAAAAAGAAGGTGTCTTTGAAACAATAGGTTGCAAATAAAAATCAATGTATTTGCCTATTCTAGATGTAATAGAATTAATACCACTCACGATGGGTCTCCCTGGAGGGCACGTCGGATGTTTGTGAATTTTTGGCAAATAGTAGATGGTGGGGATTCTTGGTGCAGAAGGTACCAGGAAGGCTTTCTCTTTTTTGTTTAAAATCTTGGAATCGTAACCCTTGGTTATAAGGGTCTGTAGTTGCTTCTTATAAATACTCGTGGGATTATTGGAGAGTTCTACATAAGTTTCAGGTTCTCTTAGTATTCGATACATCTCCTTCACGTATTGGCTTTTATCCAACACCACTATACCCCCTCCTTTATCCGCAGGGCAGACAACTAAATCCTTCCGTGCGCATAAGGATTGTAATCCTTTTTTTTGCAAGGATGAATGTCGAATATGTTTTTCTGGCAGTCTTGCGAGATCATCAAGAACGAGATCTCTAAAGATTTTCACTGCAGGGGTAATAGGGACCGGAGGTACGAATAAAGAAGGGTTAGATAGTCCCGAGTGTACAGTACCTGAGGTAGCTGCTGGGTATTCAGTTCGAGTGGGATTAGAAATCAAATACCTTTTGGATGTTGATTTTGCGTATGAATTTATGAACATCAATAAATGTATGAAATTTATTCAGTTTCTTGGGGGGGGCATATTTGAGACCTTTATCAAGCACTGATATTTCAGCCTGAGTAAGTGCCTGGGTGCTCAAATTAAATACTCCTTGTCCTACTACACTCTTTTTCTCTTTTCTTTTCTGTATTCTCCTCCCCCCTCGGCACCCTCTCTTGGGTCTGGACCCCGTTTTGTGGTGTGTCGGTCCTCGTGAAAAACCTGATTATGGTAGGTCGTAGGGTTTTGAATATATGGAGGGTCGACATAGCTGTCTCTCCTGGTGTGGATATCCCTGAGGGGTGAGTATCTATTATAGGTACGAATTGGGGAGGAAGGGTACCGATAATAGGGACTTTCGTCATAATAAGGAAAATTGGGACGTGTCTCGTGTCTTGAAGATGAGGGGCGCTGTGACTGATTATCATACTCCCAATGGGGACGTGTGGCAGAGTGGTGTGTATCCCCTCTGGGGTTTCTCCTACCTCCACGCTTACCTCTATGATTGCCCCTACCCCTTGAGAAGTTATTGGGAGTATGTGGGCTGTAGTGACGGACTCTTGGTTGAGATTTGTAAAAGTCTTCATTGTACCTTTCTGTGTCTCTAGAGGGTCGACCCTTGGTGGCAAGGGGATGGGAGGCTAGAGTTGTTGGAGGTATAGAGGCAGTTGTTGATATGGTCGCTTCACTGGTGCCAGCTGAAACTTCCATGGGTGGAGCAACCAAAAAAAGTTTCTGCCACCCAAAAACCCCATTATTTCTATAGTCTCCAACATCTCTGGAATATTTCTTCTGTTTTTTAAATTTCTGATCTCTGTCCTCCTTCTCCAGATGACTCTGGAGATTAGAGGACAAAGTTCTCAAACTTTGTGTGTCGGAAAATCCGATGGAAAATGTCTGATGGAGCCCACACATGGTCGGAATTTCCGACAACACGCTCCGAACGGACATTTTCCATCGGAAAATCTGACCGTGTGTACGGGGCATAGGAGCCTTTTAATGTGCGATGGGACAACATGGAGACGCAAATCCTATCTAAGACAAATCCTGATGTCTACCATACCTTTGTATGACAGCCATTTGATAATACAGCTTATCTCAAATCAGCCCCTGAAGAAGGAATTTAACATCTAATTATATATAATATATATATATATATATATATATAAAATTCAGGCACTCTGATTGGTCTCCTACCATGAGACCAACCCAGTGCCCCAGAACCTAGCTGTATTGTATGTATTAGATAGCATGATTGTCTGCTTTGCTTTTACAAATATCGAATTTTGTGTAAATACATGTCTTTTCAATAAATTTTGTAATACTTTTTATACACGTTCTTTACTCTTCTATCTGGCTTTGATCCTTTGCCCGTACAATCCCAGGGGCATCTCCTTTGTCTTTCTGTGTGTGTAATAAATACACATAATATATATCTATATATATATATTTTTCTAACTGTGTGTGTGTATACAAATGTGTGTTTATATGCATGTGTAAGTATTCACATTACTTTTAATCTTGACCCCCTATTTCTGTATGACCAGAACAGATATATTTTTTTAATTTTTTTATGGCTTGTGAATAGGGATGAGCTTTGAGTTTGAGTCGAACTCATATTCGACTCGAACATTGGCTGTTCACAAGTTATTGTCATAAAAAGTGTTTGGGGACCTGGGTCCTGCCCCAGGGGACATGGATCAATGCAAAAAAAAGTTTTAAAAACGGCCATTTTTTTTCAGGAGCAGTGATTTTAATAATGCTTAAAGTCAAACAATAAAAGTGTAATATCCCTTTAAATTTCGTAGCTGGGGGTGTCTATAGTATGCCTGTAAAGGGACGCATGTTTCCTGTGTTTAGAACAGTCTGACAGCAAAATGACATTTGGAAGGAAAAAAAGCCATTTAAAACTACCCGCGGCTATTGCATTGCCGACAATACACATAGAAGTTCATTGATAAAAACGGCATGGGAATTCCCCACAGGGCAACCCCGAACCAAAAAAAAAAATGACGTGGGAGTCCCCCTAAATTCCATACCAGGCCCTTCAGGTCTGGTATGGATATTAAGGGGAACCCCGGCCAAAATTTTTTAAAAAATGACGTTGGGTCCCCCCAAAAATCCATACCAGACCCTTATCCAAGCACGCAACCTGGCAGGCCACAGGAAAAGAAGGGGGGACGAGAGTGCACCCCCCCTCTCCTGAACCATACCAGGCCACATGCCCTCAACATTGGGAGGGTGCTTTGGGGTAGCCCCCCAAAACACCTTGTCCCCATGTTGATGAGGACAAGGGCCTCATCCCCACAACCCTGGCCGGTGGTTGTGGGGGTCTGCGGGCGGGGAGCTTATCGGAATCTGGAAGCCCCCTTTAACAAGGGGACCCCCATATCCTGGCCCCCCCTGTGTGAAATGGTAAGGGGGTACTTACCCCTACCATTTCACTAAAAAACTGTCTAAAATGTTAAAAATGACAAGAGACAGTTTTTGACAATTCCTTTATTTAAATGCTTCTTCTTTCTTCCTTCATCTTCTGGTTCTTCCTCCGGCGTTCTCGTCCAGAAACTCCTCCGTGGTGTCTTCTATCTTCTTCTCCTCGGGCCGCTCTGCACCCATGGCATGGAGGGAGGCTTCCGCTCTTCTCTTCATCTTCTTCTTCATCTTCTTCTCTTCTTCATTTTCTTCTCCGGGCCGCTCCGCATCCATGCTGGCATGGAGGGAGGCTCCCGCTGTGTGACGGCATCTCTTCATCTGACAATTCTTAAATAACGGGGGGCGGGGCCACCCGGTGACCCCGCCCCCCGTTATTTAAGAACTGTTAGATGAGGAGACGCCGTCACACAGCGGGAGCCTCCCTCCATGCCAGCATGGATGCGGAGCGGCCCGGAGAAGAAAATGAAGAAGAGAAGAAGGAAGAAGAGAAGAAGAAGAAGATGAAGAGAAGAGCGGGAGCCTCCCTCTATGCCATGGGTGCGGAGTGGCCCGAGGAGAAGAGGATAGAAGATGCCGCGGAGGAGATGCTGGACGAGAACGCCGGAGGAAGAACCAGAAGAGCCAGAAGAACCAGAAGAAGAAGATGAAGGAAGAAAGAAGCATTTAAATAAAGGAATTGTCAAAAACTGTCTCGTCATTTTTAACATTTTTGACAGTTTTTTAGTGAAATGGTAGGGGTAAGCACCCCCTTACCATTTCACACAGGGGGGGTGGGATCTGGGGGTCCCCTTGTTAAAGGGGGCTTCCAGATCCCGATAAGCCCCCCACCCGCAGACCCCCACAACCACCGGCCAGGGTTGTGGGGATGAGGCCCTTGTCCTCATCAACATGGGGACAAGGTGTTTTGGGGGCTACCCCAATGTTGAGGGCATGTGGCCTGGTACGGTTCAGGAGGGGGGGCCCTCCTCTTTTCCTGCGGCCTGCCAGGTTGCGTGCTCGGATAAGGGTCTGGTATGGATATTTGGGGGGACCCCACGCCGTTTTTTTTTTTGGCACGGGGTTCCCCTTAAAATTCATACCAGACCTGAAGGCTCTGGTATGGAATTTAGGGGGACTCCCACGTCGTTTTTTTTTATTTTTTATTTTGGTTCGGGGTTGCCCTGTGGGGAATTCCCATGCTGTTTTTATCAATGAACTTCTATGTGTATTGTCGGCAATGTAATAGCCGCGGGTAGTTTTAAATGTGTTTTTTTTTCCTTCAAAATGTAATTTTGCTGTCAGACTGTTCTAAACACGGGAAACATGCGCCCCTTTACAGGCATACTATAGACACCCCCAGCTACGAAATTTAAAGGGATATTACACTTTTATTGTTTGACTTTAACCATTATTAAAATCACTGCACCTGAAAAAACGGCCATTTTTAAAACTTTTTTTGCATTGATCCATGTCCCCTGGGGCAGGACCCAGGTCCCCAAACACTTTTTATGACAATAACTTGCATATTAGCCTTTAAAAATTAGCACTTTTGATTATTCATGTTCGTGTCCCATAGACTTTAATGGTGTTCGCGTGTTTGAACAAACTTTTTTCCTGTTCGCGTGTTCTGGTGCGAACCGAACAGGGGGGTGTTCGGCTCATCCCTACTTGTGAATAAAACCAGCAAGAAAAGGCAGTTCCTCTGAAAAGTGATCTATGTTGCGGGGTGGTTGCAGCACAACCCTATTCACCTGTTGGTATACTTCCAGCCACAGCATGTGTACCTCCCAGCTGCTTCTTTTTTACAGCTAAAGGGGGAGCAGTTGGGGGTGGTAAAAACACAGCTAAAGCATGTGGTTTCACTGCCCCTCAATCCCGCATGTAAACAGGCCCTTTGGATTACATCTGTGCAGCTGTATGCTGATAGGGCAGAAAATTAATTTCAGTGGGCTGCCCCACAGAAACACAGGAAAAGAATTCCCTTATCTTTTTTATCCTAATTGCGCTGCACAGAAAATGCTCCATATTGGCCAATGCGTGGGGGTACCATTAACCTCCCTGGCGGTTTTCCCGAGTGTGGCTTGGGGTTAAAATTCAGGACCATTAGCGGTAACCCCGATCCACACTCGGGATTACAGTGCAGGATCCTGGTGTGGCTTTACTTACCTTGTCCCCGGGATCCTGCGATGTCCCCCGCTGTGTCTGTGGGTTCCGTCCTCCTCCGAAGCCTCTCCGTGCCAGGCTCCGTTCCCTGCGAGCGTCGCGACGCACGGAGGCGGAGCCTGGTGGCAAATTCAAAAAATTGTAAAAATCATAACACATACAGTACTATAATCTTACAGATTACAGTACTGTATGAAATGATTTCACATCCCTTCTGTCCCCAGTGCTTTGTCCTATGTCCTGCATGCAGTTTTATGTTATATATACTGTTCTTTCTGCCTGGAAACTGGAGATTGTCCATAGCAACCAAAAAGTGTCCCTTTACCTCAAAAGCGGCTTTAGACCAGCTAGAAAACAGCGATAGTAAGTTAGAACACTTGCAGAATTGAGCGATAGTGAATCGTGGGGAAATTTATTTTATTATTATTATTTTATTTTTATTTTTTTATTTATTATATTATAATTTATGTTTTTGTGTTTCAAACTTTATCATACCCGGGATATCTACTAGACTCTTGTTTGGACAGATTTAAGTGTGTTATTGTTAAGAATTACAGACCTACAATATAAAACGCCAAATTTCCATGCAAAATAATTCTACCGCTTTCAGCACCTAAAATCCGAAATAATCATACCGCCATGGAGGTTAAGCATAATGACATCCCTGTGTGTCTAGTAAAGGGCAGTGTGTTTGTCTACCCATTAGGAACACGTGCGATTTTGCACACATTATTTGAATCGCAGTAATGTAAACCAAGCCTTAGACTGGGGTGCCTCGAGACTGAAAATACTTTTCAAGGGTGCCCTGACTGGAGAAAGGTTGAGAAACACCGCCTTACATTGCTCTTCATGCTTTCCAGAAATGGATAACTTTCACTATAGAACAATGTTAAATCAACTGGCTCCCTCTAGAGGCAACTGCTGATCTAGCAGGGGTCTCCAAACTATGGCCCTTCAGTTGTTTAGGCATGATGGGAATTGTAGTTCCTGGTCATGTCTGTGAATGTCAGAGTTTTACAATGCCTCATGGGATGTGTAGTTCCACAACAGCTGGAGGGCCGTAGTTTGGAGATCCCTAATAGAGGAATAATCTGATCACAGAAAGGAAAGATGTAATCATTACTCACCAGAGACACCAAAATCCCAATAATCCCAATAATCACAACCAGCACTCCAGGAATGAGAAACATTAGTGATCTTCTATAATCTGATGTAAAATCTGTCAGAAAATAAATACAATGTTTAGAACACATCTCTGTGTAGAGATTACATGTGTGATCAATATACAATGTATCCGTTCTACAGTCTGCTTTGTTATATTACAATATTTATACATCAGCAAACTTCAGCTTATAGAAAAGTGACAACAACCAAAAAAATACTGTGAAGAGAAATGTAGCGCATAAACTGTGAGAAGAGTCCCCAGTCAGGGAAAAAGCTAAATAATAATACTTAATGAATAGTGTCCACATCAGCAAAATAACTCATAAGTCTCTCAACATGGATAAGTAAAGTCCAATGAGTGAGTGACAAAAATATATGTGAAGAGTGTCCCACTGGGAAAGGTGAGTGAATGTGTACAACGGCAAATGTTCAAACACAGGTAGATCTTTAAATCTTCCAGGAGAACTGTATCCAACAACTGCATAAATCTTGGTAGAAATGGTGTGTAAGAAACTCTTACCGGATACATTGGACTCCCTTGTCAGCGACAGGGAATCACTCGAGCAGATTGCCTCTCAAGGCCTGGAAGCGGACATCACGACTCTGGAAACCTTCTGGATCAAACTCTGCATGGATCTCCCGGGGCCGCCAGGTAGGTCCTCACGAAAGATAGCCAAGGCACGGATCAGAAGAGACGGTACATAACGCATGAGACTGAAGTGGAAGCTGGATTTTCTCTCAGATGGTATGTGGAGAAAAAATAAACAGGCTCCACATAGTGTAGATAAGCACGGTGGGTTTTTTATTGCTAAAAAGCCTGGTTACAATAAAAAATGTGATCACAAGATATAAAAACAAAAATAGGCAAAAAAGAGGATGCTGAAAGCGCCCGACGCGTTTTGATCAATGGATCATCTACTGGGGTATAGATGCCGTCTCTTCTGATCCGTGCCTTGGCTATCCTGATCTACCTGTGTTTGAACATTTGCCGTTGTACACATTCACTCACCTTTCCCAGTGGGACACTCTTCACATATATTTTTGCCACTCATTGGACTTTACTTATCCATGTTGAGAGACTTATGAGTTATTTTGTTGATGTGGACACTATTCATTAAGTATTATTATTTAGCTTTTTCCCTGACTGGGGACTCTTCTCACAGTTTATGTGCTACATTTCTCTTCACAGTATTTTTTTGGTTGTTGTCACTTTGTATGTAGCTGCTCCTTATTTTTAGTTTTTCATAGCGCAGTGTATATATTTAATTCATAGAAAAGTGACAGCAGAAAAAGACCGGAGTATTCCATCGAGTCCGTCCATTTTTATTTTATTTTTATTATCTTCATTGTCTGACTATTATATATAACCTGCACACTGACCTCATACTGTATATTTTATACACACATATATACAGTATATAGTGCAAGTCCCAGGGAAGAATGACACCCTCCTCTATTCCCCCAGTAATTGCCCCTCTCACCTCTGATCTCCAGCCGGTATTCCCGGATCTCCTCACTGACCGGGTTTGTGATCCTGACCCGGAATCTCCTCTCAGCGTCGTCTCTCTGCACACTGGGGATAATCAGCGTCCTATTGTCATCTATCAGCCGGTATCTTTCAGGGAGAGGCTCCCCGTCCACCTCCCAGGTCACAGCGCTCTCTTCTCCAGAGAACTGGACGCTCACCGCCATCTCCTCACCCAGCCGGCTACAGTTACTGGTGATGTTGGAGATGAGAACCGGATCTGGAATAATCAGGAGAAGGACAGTCACCATCAGTCATAGGTCACCAACATGGAAGTCCAGATACATAGAATAGAGTGCTAGCTCTTATTGTATACTTATACTGAGTAGGACACTTGGGTGGATATTAGGTAAGAATACTGGAAATCTGTTACATGAAGAACTCATTTCCTCTCCTCACTCATCCTGTATAATAGACACTTCTTCCCCCATAGAGTACAATGTAGTATATGGACTCTTACCCAGAACACGGATCTCTGTGGCCGACAAAAACCCCAGACCACCGTGATGCCAGATCTTATACACACAGGAATCATCCTTCCTGACATGTGTCAGCTTCCAGCAGCCGCTCCCTGTGTGCAGTCGGAGTCTGGAGTCATGAGATTTAGTGTAATTGTAATAACAGTGATTTTCCAGCAATGTCCTCTCCTCCCCTCTGCATTCTCTGTACAGCTCCAGGGTCACTTCTTCATGAGGACACTTCATATTACAGTCAGTGATGTCTGATCCGCTCTGTACATACACCGTTCCTGATGACACCGATATGATCATCATACACAGGAGACCTGGGAGGAGAAGACAGATCAGAAATGTGAGCAGAACTTTCACAGTGAATTACATTTGAAATCTCTGGTATAATGAATATGAACAGAACCAAGAAAAACATCCCAGTAAAGAAGAGGAACATAAACACAACAATCATTCCAAAGCCTCATCAGCTCCAGTTCTTTGTGTGTCCATTTCTATTGATGTCATTGTCATGACCAACTGAGGACTACCGATCACTGATAGACGATCTGAAGACTCTGGGAGATGAAGGAAAAAAAATTTGGATCCATTTACATAATCAAAAAAACAACATAAAATCAACAAACCGAATTGTCCTAACAATTCACGTTAAAACCAAAGGGTTTAGTCTGCACACATTTGCAAATACATGAGTAAGCTGCAGAGAGACCACTCCATGGCACCCCAGTGTACTGCAGTCCTAACGCTATATACTTTGAGACCCTTTACAGTAGGTGCAAATATATAATAATGGATAGATTGAGGGTAGGTATGCCTGGAGGGGAGGGAGCCCACACCTCCTTAAAGGTACAGGGACACACTGGACTCCCAGCAAATTTATAGAGTTAGAACTGCAGTACACTGGGGTGTCGTGAAGTGGGCTCTGCAGTTTTTCACATAGATTTGCATATCTGTGCAAACTAAACCCCTTGCTTTACCATGAACTGTTGGACAGGATAATTCGGTTTGTTGCAGGCTGGTTGGTAAGTGAGCTTCTAATTTTTGTTTGTTTGATTTTTTTTGACATGCGTTGCCCTTCCATGTGCTCCTTCCTGCAAAGGCCAGTTACAGTTTGGGGTGGTTACCATTTGTTCCGCTTACACGATCGATCATTGTCCTTTTAGAGGGCACTGGAGAGGTGGTGAGGAAGCATTATGTTAAGTGTTAACCCCTGAAAACTTGCACCACAATGCCACAATCACATGTATTGCAAACAGTTGCAGCATGGCCCCATTCAGTAAAATGACTTGCACTTGGCAGATGTCACTACCTGCCCAATGTGACAGACTGCTTGTTTATTTTTCTGTCATAACTGTGAAACAAACCATCCCAGTCATGGCACCTGTATACCCCTGTTTACTGCTCCCCCATTTACAAATGTAAATGAGACCTTACAGCTGTTTGATGGGGAGTCGAGAGACAGTTCTAGTAAATGAAGACCTCATCCTATGACCAGAGCGGTGATCATACAGTCCAGATATATTGTATTAATCAAGAAAAAGGGTTGAGAACAGGTTGAAAGCAGGTTATCTCTGTAGCCCCCTCGATATGAGTTTGGGTCTATTAAAACCACTTAAGAAGTCCCCCAGAAGTGCTTAGAGACCCACTAGGACTACTCCAGATGTCTTCAAATGTACAGCCCAATAACCATCATTATACATGAAAAAGGCAGAGGAAAAAGAGGAGAATAACCAGAAGAACTCAATACAAGGATAGGAAGACAGAAGAGGTGATGTGGAGATGGAAGGATGAACAGTAGAGGGATGGACACCCAGGAGATGGTGACCGGGGAGGAATGGAAGAGAGGTGAGGTACAGGCAGCTAACAGCCTCCACCCAATAACTCACTCACTGCCCAGGAGATCGCCAATCACATCAAAAACAAGATGGATGCAATTTATGAAGAGATCTCCAATGTGCAGATACCTCCCCGACTTAAAACCGCACATCCACAGGTACCTTCATTACTTCCCTCATTCAACCCTGCCACTATTGATGAGGTTGCCAAACTTTTTTTTCTAATGGTAACCTAACCACCTGCCCTCTGCATCCTTCTCCTTCGCAAATGCTTTGCTCACTCTCTGGCTCTATCCTATACACTCTAATGCCCCGTACACATGATCGGAAATTCGGCCAGCAAAAGACCGATATGAGCTTTTGTTCGGAAAATGCGACCGTGCATATGCTCCATCAGACTTTTGCTGGAGGAATTCCAGCCAACAAAAGATTGAGAGCAGGTTTTCAATTTTTCGGTTGGGAAAAGTTCCTATCCGAAAATGGGTTCACCTGTATAAATTCCGACTCGCAAAATTCCTACGCATGCTCGGAAGCATTGAACTTCATTTTCTCGGCTCGTTTTGTGTGACCGTGTGTATGCAAGGCAAACTTGAGTGGAATTCTTGGATGGTTATTCTGATGGAAAATCCGCTCGTGTGTATGGGGCATAACTCACATCTTCAATCTCTTCCTCTTCTGGCATCTCCCCCAACTCTCTAAAACATGCACTAGTCATCCCCATCCTTAACTACTTGACACCCACGCTATTTCTGAAAGACAGCTTAAAATGCCAGAAGGGCATGCATAGATGTCCTTTCATTCTCTGCCCCCTGGCGGTGCGCTCTGTGATCACTGAGTCCTTGGGACTTGGCTGATCATGGATCGGGGTAAAGGGCCAATCACAGCAGGCTCTTTACCACGTGATCAGCTGTCAGCCAATGACAGCTGATCACGGAAGTAAACAGAAGCTGGTAATCCAGCTTTTTTTCTTTTCTTCACGCTGTCAGCATGAAGAAAAGAAGAAAGCCATTAACCAGCTTATGTTAGAGGGACATTGATCCCCTTAGTGCCCATCAGTGTTGCTAATCAGTGGTCTCCAGTGGCATCTATAAGTGCCAGCTATCAATGCCCATGAGTGCTACCCATCAGTGCCAATCAGTGCTTCATCATCAGTGTCACTTATCAGTGCTGCCTATCAGTACCGCCTATTGGTGATGTGATGGGAGTCACTTTGGGCTAGGGGCTTGTGAAACTCAGCTTACCTTAGAGAGCTCTGGAAACCCATTTTCCAGCTCCCCCAGTCCCTCCTATGTGTAAGTGACCCTGTGTCTATTAGGGGCACAAGGTGACTGAGAACCCCAGTTGGGTCTGTCCTAACCAGACTCACCTTAAAACCACACTGGACTCAGCATTTCGTGTTACCCCTGTTAACCTGCGTTCTATATGTGTGGTTTGTGTTGAAAGAATGAAGGGGCTCTTTCACTTTAATTAATATTTATTAATTCATTAATATTTATAAACAATATCCCTCAACTACCATCGGTGAGTCGGAGAACGGATGCGCCGTCCCCGGATGTTTACCATAGATATTTCAGGCGGACCAGATGGTCGCCGGAGTCTCTATGATGTTCGGAGGCCGGGCACGATGTTATGACGTCACGCCTGGCCTCTGCATTCAAACAAATGGCGCCGCCTCAGCTGGGAAGCCGAGATCGTTTTATTTTAATTTTTATTTCAGCTGTCCCAGCCCAGAGGTGAGATGTCGGGTCTTATTGACCTCCATTTCTCACTGTAAAGAGGACCGATCATGTCATATTGCTATTACAAGGGATGTTTACATTCCTTGTAATAGGAATAAAAGTGATCAAATTTTTTTTGTAAAGTGTCAAACTAAAAATTTTTAAGTAAAATTAACAGTAAAAAAAAATTAAATGTTTTAAAGTGCCCCTGTCCCTGTGAGCTCGCACACAGAAGCGAATGCATACGTAAGTCCCGCCCCCATATGAAAACGGTGTTTAAACCATACGTGTGAGGTGTCGCCGCGAACGTTAGAGTAAGAGCAACAATTCTCCTCTGTAACTCTAAACATGTAACCAGTAACAATTTTTAAAGCATCGCCTATGGAGATTTTTAAGTACCGAAGTTTGGCGCCATTTCACGAGTGTGTGCAATTTTGAAGCCTGACAAGTTAGGTATCTATTTCCCTAGCTTAACTTCATCTTTCACATTATGCAAAATAATTGGGCTAACTTTACTGTTTTCTTTTTTTTTAACCACTTGCCGACCAGCCGCCGCAGTTTTACTGTGGCAGAATGACACGACTAAGCGAAACTACACTATGTAACGTCACTCCGCCCTGTGGCCACTAGGGGCGCGTGCCGCCGAACCCGATGCGAGAGCCCGGCAGACGCGAACACCACCGTGCTCCTGCGATCGCTGGTGACACACGGAGAACCAGGATCTCTGTGTGTAAACACACGATTTATGGTTCTCTGAGGGGAGAAGAGACTGATCCTGTATTCATACAAAGTATGAACAGCGATCTGTCATCTACCCTACACAGTCCCCTCCCCCATTCAGTTAGAACAAACAGTCAGGGAACACAATTAACCCCTTTATCGCCCCCTAGTGTTAACCCCTTCCCTGCCAGTGACATTTTTACAGTAATCAGTGCATTTTTATAGCACTGATCGCTGTATAAATGACAATGGTCCCAAAAATGTCTCAAAAGTGTCCGACGTGTCCGCCATAAGGTTGCAGTCCCGATAAAAATCACAGATCGCCGCCATTACTAATAAAAAAATAAATAAAAATGCCATAAAAAGATCCCCTATTTTGTAGACGCTATAACTTTTGTGCAAACCAATCAATAAACGCTTATTGCAATTTTTTTTACCAAAAATATGTAGAAGAATACGTATCGGCCTAAACTGAGGAAAAAAAGTTTTTTTATTATTTATTTTTGGGGGAAATTTATTATAGCATAAAGTAAAAAGCATTGTTTTTTTTTTTTCAAAATTGTTGCTTTTTTTTGTTTATAGCACAAAAAATAAAAACCACAGAGGTGATCAAATACCACCAAAAGAAATCTCTATTTGTGGGAAAAAAAGGACGCCAATTTTGTTTGGGTGCAACTTCAGACGACCGCGCAATTGTCAGTTAAAGGGACGCAGTGCCGAATCGCAAAAAGTGCCCTGGTCAGGACTGGTCACTTAAAGGCATGAATAAAAGCGTTTGAAAAATTGCTGCGTAAATACTGTGCGAGATAAAAAGGTTGCAATGACTGCCATTGTATTCTCTGGGGTCTATGCTAAAAAACATATAATGTTTGGGAGTTCTATTTAATTTTCTAGCAAAAAAATGATGATTTTTACATGTAGGAGAGAAATGTCAGAATTGGCCTGGGTGGGAAGGGGTTAATATGTGTGTGAAAATGATAGAATTGTTCTGGTAGATAAGGGGTTAAAAACTGGATTATTTTGTGATCAGAGAAATGTGAGATCACGTGATGTAAGTCCCATCCCTCCCCCTCCCTGTACACTCCTCTATATTTCCTATAAAGATATAAACAGCCAATCAGAACACGGAGACACAGCCAGACCACGCCCACAACTTTGCACACGGCTCATAGGACTGAAGAACGTACAAGGGCGGGGTGCTGATTGGTTGAGTATATCGGCACTTTCCGAGGGGAGGCGATGTACAATGGAGAGAGGAGTTCTAGTGTACAGAGAGGAGCCGGAGATCTGTACGGAGATGTGATGAGCGGGAAGCGGAGATGTGGGGTGAGAAGAGCGGGGAGTGTCCGGAGATTTCATCTCACACCAGAGAGAAAACACACCGGAGGAACCGACTGACATTCCCTGGAATTGTATATTTGCTGCCATCCCATGGAGGAAGAGGGAACTACAGTCCCTGGAGCTGAGTGTGCTGCCACCCTATGGAGGAAGAGGGAACTGCAGTCCCTGGAGCTGTGTGTGCTGCCACCCCATGGAGGAAGAGGGAACTGCAGTCCCTGGAGCTGAGTGTGCTGCCACCCTGTGAAGGAAGAGGGAACTGCAGTACTGGGTCTGTATACAGAGCCCCCGATCACTAGAATCGTACAGAGGGTGATCGGTCAGACTTCTGTCCTCTGTTGTCGGATCAGTGAAGGTTTTCCAGGATTTATCTGATGTTTCTGGATTATAGTCTTCCCCAAGAAATCTTATTGGGGAGGAATTCCTATAACTGAAACAGTTTGTTGTATTGCTGAGCCAATCAATGTATGTCTTCCCCGTCATCCAATCACTTGTGATGTTCTGCCCTCTTCAGGACAGACAGTGAACTGCCGCTCTCTGTGCTCCGGATTCTTCCCGTTATATTTCTCAGAGATTACCGACTACAAAACTCTTCATGCTTTGGGATTCGGTGTGTGAGAATGACCGCTGCTACCACTAGGCAAAGTAGGCAGGTGCCTAGGGTACAATGTTGCCTCGGGGGGCGCCCGGCCGCTGGTTACCCTACTCTCCATCCCCACACTATGTAAGTATTTTGGTGATGTATTATAAATACCTCTGTAATAAATGTTATAACCTCTAGTGGGCACTGCTGGGATAAAGTGAGCACATCTAGGGGGGTGCAGGGGATGCCTCTGCTGGATGTTACTCTGACAGCCGCTCTGTAGAGTCATTATAGAGAAGCAGCACTGGAGGATGAGCATTCTACCACCCCCCATATACACCGAGCATTCTACCCCCTATATACACCGAGCATTCTACCCTCCCCCATATACACTGAGCATTCTACCCCCCCATATACACCGAGCATTCTACCCCCCCCATATACAACGAGCATTCTACCCCCCCATATACACCGAGCATTCTACCCCCCCATATACAACGAGCATTCTACCCCCCCATATACACCGAGCATTCTACCCCCCATATACACCGAGCATTCTACTCCCCCCATATACACCGAGCATTCTACCCCCCCATATACACCGAGCATTCTACCCCCCCATATACACCGAGCATTCTACCCCCCCATATACACCGAGCATTCTACCCCCCATATACACCGAGCATTCTACCCCCCCATATACACCGAGCATTCTACCCCCATATACACCGAGCATTCTACCCCCCCATATACACCGAGCATTCTACCCCCATATACACCGAGCATTCTACCCCCCCATATACACCGAGCATTCTACCCTCCCCCCATATACACCGAGCATTCTACCCCCATATACACCGAGCATTCTACCCCCCCATATACACCGAGCATTCTACCCTCCCCCCATATACACCGAGCATTCTACCCCCCCCATATACACCAAGCATTCTACCCCCCCCATATACACCGAGCATTCTACCTCCCCCATATACACCGAGCATTCTACCCTCCCCCCATATACACCGAGCATTCTACCCCCCCCATATACACCGAGCATTCTACCTCCCCCATATACACCGAGCATTCTACCTCCCCCATATACACCGTGCATTCTACCCCCCCCATATACACCGAGCATTCTACCTCCCCCATATACACCGTGCATTCTACCCCCCCCCATATACACCGTGCATTCTACCCCCATATACACCGAGCATTCTACCCCCCCATATACACTGAGCATTCTACCCCCCCATATACACTGAGCATTCTACCCCCCCATATACACTGAGCATTCTACCCCCCCATATACACTGAGCATTCTACCCCCCCATATACACTGAGCATTCTACCCCCCCATATACACTGAGCATTCTACCCCCCCATATACACTGAGCATTCTACCCCCCCATATACACTGAGCATTCTACCCCCCCATATACACCGAATATTCTACCCCCCAAATGCACTGAGCATTCTACACCCCCATATACACTGAGCATTCTACCCCCCCATATACACAGAATATTCTACCCCCCATATACACCGAGCATTCTACCCCCCCCCATATACACCGAGCATTCTACCCCCCCATATACACCGAGCATTCTACCCCCCCATATACACCGAGCATTCTACCCCCCCCATATACACAGAGCATTCTACCCCCCATATACACAGAGCATTCTACCCTCCCCCATATACACAGAGCATTCTACCCTCCCCCATATACACAGAGCATTCTACCCCCCTATATACACCGAGCATTCTACCCTCCCATATACACCGAACATTCTACCCCCCCATATACACCGAGCATTCTACCCCCTCCATATACACCGAGCATTCTACCCCCTCCATATACACCGAGCATTCTACCCCCCCATATACACTGAGCATTCTACCCCCCCATATATACACCGAGCATTCTACCCCCTCCCATATACACCGAGCATTCTACACCCCCATATACACCGAGCATTCTACCCCCCCATATACACCGAGCATTCTACCCCCCCATATACACCGAGCATTCTACCCCCCCATATACACCGAGCATTCTACTCCCCCCCATATACACTGAGCATTCTACCCCCCATATACACTGAGCATTCTACCCCCCATATACACCGAGCATTCTACCCCCCATATACACCGAGCATTCTACCCCCCATATACACCGAGCATTCTACCCCCTCCATATACACCGAGCATTCTACCCCCTCCATATACACCGAGCATTCTACCCCCCCCATATACACCGAGCATTCTACCCCCCCATATACACCGAGCATTCTACCCCCCCATATACACAGAGCATTCTACCCCCCATATACACCGAGCATTCTACCCCCATATACACCGAGCATTCTACCCCCCCATATACACCGAGCATTCTACCCCCATATACACCGAGCATTCTACCCCCCCATATACACCGAGCATTCTACCCTCCCCCCATATACACCGAGCATTCTACCCCCATATACACCGAGCATTCTACCCCCCCATATACACCGAGCATTCTACCCTCCCCCCATATACACCGAGCATTCTACCCCCCCCATATACACCAAGCATTCTACCCCCCCCATATACACCGAGCATTCTACCTCCCCCATATACACCGAGCATTCTACCCCCCCCATATACACCGAGCATTCTACCTCCCCCATATACACCGAGCATTCTACCTCCCCCATATACACCGTGCATTCTACCCCCCCCATATACACCGAGCATTCTACCTCCCCCATATACACCGTGCATTCTACCCCCCCCCATATACACCGTGCATTCTACCCCCATATACACCGAGCATTCTACCCCCCCATATACACTGAGCATTCTACCCCCCCATATACACTGAGCATTCTACCCCCCCATATACACTGAGCATTCTACCCCCCCCATATACACTGAGCATTCTACCCCCCCATATACACTGAGCATTCTACCCCCCCATATACACTGAGCATTCTACCCCCCCATATACACTGAGCATTCTACCCCCCCATATACACTGAGCATTCTACCCCCCCATATACACTGAGCATTCTACCCCCCCATATACACTGAGCATTCTACCCCCCCATATACACTGAGCATTCTACCCCCCCATATACACTGAGCATTCTACCCCCCCATATACACCGAATATTCTACCCCCCAAATGCACTGAGCATTCTACACCCCCATATACACTGAGCATTCTACTCCCCCATATACACTGAATATTCTACCCCCCATATACACCGAGCATTCTACCCCCCCCCATATACACCGAGCATTCTACCCCCCCATATACACCGAGCATTCTACCCCCCCATATACACCGAGCATTCTACCCCCCCCATATACACAGAGCATTCTACCCCCCATATACACAGAGCATTCTACCCTCCCCCATATACACAGAGCATTCTACCCTCCCCCATATACACAGAGCATTCTACCCCCCTATATACACCGAGCATTCTACCCTCCCATATACACCGAACATTCTACCCCCCCATATACACCGAGCATTCTACCCCCTCCATATACACCGAGCATTCTACCCCCTCCATATACACCGAGCATTCTACCCCCCCATATACACTGAGCATTCTACCCCCCCATATACACCGAGCATTCTACCCCCCATATACACCGAGCATTCTACCCCCCCCATATACACCGAGCATTCTACTCCCCCCCATATACACCGAGCATTCTACCCCCCCATATACACCGAGCATTCTACCCCCCATATACACCGAGCATTCTACCCCCATATACACCGAGCATTCTACCCCCCCATATACACCGAGCATTCTACCCTCCCCCCATATACACCGAGCATTCTACCCCCATATACACCGAGCATTCTACCCCCCCATATACACCGAGCATTCTACCCTCCCCCCATATACACCGAGCATTCTACCCCCCCCATATACACCAAGCATTCTACCCCCCCCATATACACCGAGCATTCTACCTCCCCCATATACACCGAGCATTCTACCCTCCCCCCATATACACCGAGCATTCTACCCCCCCCATATACACCGAGCATTCTACCTCCCCCATATACACCGAGCATTCTACCTCCCCCATATACACCGTGCATTCTACCCCCCCCATATACACCGAGCATTCTACCTCCCCCATATACACCGTGCATTCTACCCCCCCCCATATACACCGTGCATTCTACCCCCATATACACCGAGCATTCTACCCCCCCATATACACTGAGCATTCTACCCCCCCATATACACTGAGCATTCTACCCCCCCATATACACTGAGCATTCTACCCCCCCATATACACTGAGCATTCTACCCCCCCATATACACTGAGCATTCTACCCCCCCATATACACTGAGCATTCTACCCCCCCATATACACTGAGCATTCTACCCCCCCATATACACCGAATATTCTACCCCCCAAATGCACTGAGCATTCTACACCCCCATATACACTGAGCATTCTACCCCCCCATATACACAGAATATTCTACCCCCCATATACACCGAGCATTCTACCCCCCCCCATATACACCGAGCATTCTACCCCCCCATATACACCGAGCATTCTACCCCCCCATATACACCGAGCATTCTACCCCCCCCCATATACACAGAGCATTCTACCCCCCATATACACAGAGCATTCTACCCTCCCCCATATACACAGAGCATTCTACCCTCCCCCATATACACAGAGCATTCTACCCCCCTATATACACCGAGCATTCTACCCTCCCATATACACCGAACATTCTACCCCCCCATATACACCGAGCATTCTACCCCCTCCATATACACCGAGCATTCTACCCCCTCCATATACACCGAGCATTCTACCCCCCCATATACACTGAGCATTCTACCCCCCCATATATACACCGAGCATTCTACCCCCTCCCATATACACCGAGCATTCTACCCCCCCATATACACCGAGCATTCTACCCCCCCATATACACCGAGCATTCTACTCCCCCCCATATACACTGAGCATTCTACCCCCCATATACACCGAGCATTCTACCCCCCATATACACCGAGCATTCTACCCCCCATATACACCGAGCATTCTACCCCCTCCATATACACCGAGCATTCTACCCCCTCCATATACACCGAGCATTCTACCCCCCCCATATACACCGAGCATTCTACCCCCCCATATACACAGAGCATTCTACCCCCCATATACACAGAGCATTCTACCCTCCCCCATATACACAGAGCATTCTACCCTCCCCCATATACCCTGAGCATTCTACCCCCCCATATACACCGAGCATTCTACCCCCCTATATACACCGAGCATTCTACCCTCCCATATACACCGAGCATTCTACCCCCCCCATATACACCGAGCATTCTACCCCCCCCATATACACTGAGCATTCTACCCCCCCATATATACACCGAGCATTCTACCCCCTCCCATATACACAGAGCATTCTACCTCCCCCCATATACACCGAGCATTCTACCCTCCCATATACACCGAATATTCTACCCCCCCATATACACCGAGCATTCTACCCCCCCATATACACCGAGCATTCTACCCCCCCATATACACAGAGCATTCTACCCCCCCATATACACCGAGCATTCTACTCCCCCCATATACACCAAGCATTCTACTCCCCCCATATACACTGAGCATTCTACCCCCCCCATATACACCGAGCATTCTACCCCCCCCATATACACCGAGCATTCTACCCCCCCATATACACCGAGCATTCTACCCCCCCATATACACCGAGCATTCTACCCCCTATATACACCGAGCATTCTACCCCCCATATACACCGAGCATTCTGCCCCCCATATACACCGAGCATTCTGCCCCCCATATACACCGAGCATTCTGCCCCCCATATACACCGAGCATTCTACCCCCCCATATACACCGAGCATTCTGCCCCCCATATACACCGAGCATTCTGCCCCCCATATACACCGAGCATTCTGCCCCCCATATACACCGAGCATTCTACACCCCCCATATACACCGAGCATTCTGCCCCCCATATACACCGAGCATTCTACACCCCCATATACACCGAGCATTCTACCCCCCCATATACACCGAGCATTCTACCCCCCTATATACACCGAGCATTCTACCCCCCCATATACACTGAGCATTCTACCCCCCCATATACACTGAGCATTCTACCCCCCCATATACACCGAGCATTCTACCCCCCCATATACACCGAGCATTCTACCCCCCCCATATACACCGAGCATTCTACCCCCCCCATATACACCGAGCATTCTACCCCCCCATATACACCGAGCATTCTACCCCCCCATATACACCGAGCATTCTACCCCCCCATATACACCGAGCATTCCACCCCCCATATACACCGAGCATTCTACCCCCCATATACACCGAGCATTCTCCCCCCCCCCCCCCATATACACCGAGCATTCTACCCCCCATATACACCGAGCATTCTACCCCCCCCATATACACCGAGCATTCTACCCCCCACCATATACACCGAGCATTCTACCCCCCCCACCATATACACCGAGCATTCTACCCCCCCCACCATATACACCGAGCATTCTACCCCCCCCACCATATACACCGAGCATTCTACCCCCCCCACCATATACACCGAGCATTCTACCCCCCCACCATATACACCGAGCATTCTACCCCCCCACCATATACACCGAGCATTCTACCCCCCCATATACCCTGCTGTCATGGCTCTGCCCCCCGGGATGTGCACTCACCTCCATACACAGGAGAAATGGATGGACAGATCATGTCTCGGGGGGTCGGTGATGTACTCGGTGTCCGGGCTGTACCCTGATCTCTGCACTCACTGATCAACTATTCCTGATAGTGATGTCCAGTTCATGAACCAATCGTTCTTTTGCATCGATTCTTTTCAGTGAACTGGATGCATCTGTTTAATACAATTCACTATGGAGTGATAAGTGTACAGATCAGATCTGGTAATAAGATCCTAGAGTGAGAGCTCCGCCCCCTCCCTGCAACCAATGGTGGACCAAAGTCACTGCTCACTGACTCCAGACTGTACAAAGAGGAATGTCAGTTATTTATCACATTACATTACAAGGATCCTGAGTCACCACCAGAAGAAGAACAATCCACCAAATCAATCATCAGTTAGCAGCAGTGATGAGGTACAGAAAGCCTGAGGCCCGTTTCACACTTGTCATACCCAATGATTTCCAATGGGTACCGTTCATATCTGTACGACTTCAAGTCACATTTACTTCAAAGCAGCCCCTGCACTACTTTGATGCGACTTGAGACAGAGACCTCAAGATTACACAGGCATTGCTTCAAATCGCGTCAAAATAGCACGACTTTCAAGTCGCACAAGTGTGAAAGGAGCCTTAGCCCTGGTTCACATTGATGCGATTTGACATGTCAAATCAGCGGCAATTGCCGGCAATGGCACCGTCCTAATCGGTGCAGCGCCGCAAATTTCCAAAGGTATTTTCTCTACTACTTTTTGGCGATTTCGGGGTGCGATTTCCATTGACAGAAACCTGCACATGTGTCTCTGGGATTCCCCCTGAAGTCAGGACTGACATGCGGGAATGAAAGGGTGGGAGTTCAGCTGAAGTCGCATGCTTTCATTCCCGCAGCTCAGTGTGAACCTGGGCTCAATGATTGGATTTTACTACTGTTGGTACTTCGCCCGCGGTAGTAAAAATCCGATCATTATTCCTGCATATGCGCTGTAAAGACTACAGATAAAAGTGATGGCTAGCAATGTTAACTGCGAAGTTGGCCCATCAGAATGCAGTTCACATGCACAAAAACCCGCTTTTCATTTAGGTTCAGTTTCCACTAGTGAGACTTGTCATGTGACTTTGGACTGCAAAGTCGCATGACCAGTCGTACCCCATGATTTCCAATGAGTACCATTCATATCTGTGCAACTTCAAGACGCAGCGACTTCAAAGTAGTCCCTGCACTACTTTGGTCCAACTTTGATGTGGACTTGAGGTCCATAGACCCCAAGAATACACAGGTATTGTTTCAAGTTGCATCAAAATCACGGTAAAAAATCGTGGCAAATATTGCACAGCTTTCAGGTCGCAGTAGTGGAAACCTAGTCTGAGTCTAGGTTTCCACTATCGTGACCCCAAAGTTGCACAATTTACAGTGCGACTTTGCAATGCAATTTTTGATGCGATGTCATGCGACCGGTAAGAACAAGTCGCACCAAAGTTGGAACAAAGTAGTGCAAAAACCTTTTGTGGAGTCACTGCGACTTGAGTTGCACCAATTAGAACAGGGACCATTGAAATACATGGATTTTGACTTGTCATGCGACTTGACGTGTGTCAAGTCGCACAACAACTCGCAGTAGTGGAAACAGAGCCTTACACAGCTGTTTGTGCTTCACCAAAATTGATGACGATGGCTAAGCTGACAAATTATGGTCTGACACAACAATAGGCTTGTGCTCTGAGCCAAGCAACTAAATCAAAGTACATTTCCCCAGGACCAGGGCTGTCTTTAATATTGATTGGGCCCCGAGCAAACATTTTCTTGGGGGGGCCCCCTTCCATTCTGAGACCTACAAAAAATAGCAGGTAGACTCCAATTCAGTTTACTGCAGCAGATCATGCAGCGACTGCAGTTGGTTGCCAGAGGTTACAGACTATCTTTACCACTCACTGGCTGGTTGCTAGAGGTTACAACACATAATTTCTGCTTGCTGCTTGGTTGCTAGAGGTTATTGCACATTATTAGTGCTCACTGGTTGCTAGGGGTTACAGGATAAATAGGATTGGTCCCAGCACAGAAGCCTCGGGGACCCCACTACCCACCCCTGACCATTCCGAGTATTCCCCATTTATCACAACCCTCTGAACTCGTCCCTGTAGCCAGTTTTCAATCCATGTACTCGCCCTATGGTCCATGCCAACAGACCTTATTTTGTACAGTAAACGTTTATGGGGAACTGTGTCAAATGCTTTTGCAAAATCCAGATACACCATGTCTATGGGCCTTCCTTTATCTAGATGGCAACTCACCTCCTCAAAGAAGGTTAATAGATTGGTTTGGCAAGAACGATTCTTCACGAATCCATGCTGATTACTGCTAATGATACCGTTCTCATTACTAAAATCTTGTATATAGTCACTTATCATCCCCTCCAAGAGCTAGCATACTATTGATGTTAGGCTAACTGGTCTGTAATTCCCAGGGATGTATTTTGGGCCCTTTTTAAATATTGGTGCTACATTGGCTTTTCTCCAATCAGCTGGTACCATTCCAGTCAGTAGACTGTAAGTAAAAATTATGAACAATGGTCTGGCAATTACTTGACTGAGTTCCATAAGTACCCTCGGGTGCAAGCCATCTGGCCCCAGTGATTTATTAATGTTAAGTTTCCCAAGTCTAATTTTAATTCTGTACTCTGTTAATCATGGAGGTGCTTCCTGTGATGTGTCATGAGGATAAACACAGCAGTTTTGGTTACTGAAGCCCCCCGATTCCCTTGTGAAGACTGAGGAGAAGAATAAATTCAATACCTTCGCCATCTCCCCATCCTTTGTAACCAGATGTCATTCGTCATTCTTTATGGGGCCAATATGGTTTGTTCCCTCTTTTTTTAGTGTTTACATACTTAAAGAATTTCTTGGGATCTTTTTTTTGCTCTCCTCCGCTATGTGTCTTTCATGTTCTATTTTAGCCACCCTAATTGCACCCTTACATTTCTTGTTGTATTATTTATAAAGTCTGAATGCTGATGATGATCCCTCAACATTGTATTTTTGAAGGCCTTCTCCTTTGCTTTTATATGCATTTTTACATTGGAGTTAAGCCATCCAGGACTTTTGTTTGCTCTTTTAAATGTATTACCCAATGGGATGCATTGGCTTATTTAATATGCTCTTAAAGCAAACCCATCACTCCTCCGTGTTCTTTGTTCCTAAGATTTTATCCCAATTTATGCCTTCTAACAAGGATCGTAGTTTACGGAAGTTGGCTCTTTTGAAATTCAGTGTCTTTGTGTTCCCTTTTATGTTTTCTATTTGTGTGATTTATACTGAAGCCAATTGACCTGTGATCGCTGTTACCTAAATTGCCCCGTATTTCCACATCTGTGATCAGGTCTGTATTGTTGGTAATCAGTAGATCCAGTATCGCTTTATTTCTAGTTGGTGCGTCTACCATCTTACCCATAAAATTGTCCTGCAAGACATTTAGGAACTGGTGAGCCTTAGATGAATGCGCGGTTCCCTCCGCCCAGTCTATGTCTGGATAATTAAAATCCCCCATTATGATAACACTTCCCATTCTTCCAAGTTATGATAGGAGATCTGTCTCCCCTTCCTCCCTCAGGTTAGGGGGCCTATAGCATACTCCCAGTATTATTTTCCCCTTAGCTTCATCCCTTTGGAGCTCTACCCATAAAGATTCCACCTCCTCTCTAGCTCCCTTAGTGATGTCATCTCTCACATTCACTTGTACATTATTCTTGATATATAGGCATACCCCTCCCCCTTTTTTATCCTCTCTATCCCTGCGATAAAGGGTATACCCTTGAATGGTTGCCAGCCAAGCCAATCATGAGAGCTGTTGAACCAGGTCTCTTAAATGCCAACAAAATGCAAATCCTCCTCTTACAACAGTATCTCTAGTTCAATAACAAACAAATGGCCCCTGCCCCACCTATAACTGGCCTTCATAGCAAGGAGCACATGGAAGGGCAATCACATGAAAGACAAAAACAGAACATTACATAGCTCAACTCACCAAGCAGTCTGCCAACTTGGCAGACTGCTTGGTGAGTTGAGCTATGGAATTAAAATAGAATGAACTAATGCGTAAACCAGCAATGACCAATAGGCTGATAAGAAGCTGCCAACTAGGGTGGCCACGTGTCCCGGATTGCCCGGGATTGTCCCTTTTATTTGAGATTTTTGTCCCGGGTACCTTCATTCCGGGACAATACAGTGTCCCGGAATGAAAAAAAAACCACACCGCCGGCTGGCACCAGTCCAACTCCATCTCCGAGTCTGCCACCCTTATCACAGTATACACAAGTAACACACACGGATGCGCAGCTTAAGTGCTTAACTGGTTGCTAGGCTAGGGCCACCCGCCCCGCCTCTAGCAACCAGTGACGTCAGCTGGCACCGTCAGTCACGTGGGAGTCAGTGCAGTGGGCACCTGCACGGCGCACTCTAGTCTAGATTCACTCTACACGCTATGGCTGAGCAGCACGCCTCTGAGAGAGAGAGCAGCCACCAACCTGCCAGTTAGTCCACACTTACTAGCCTGCCCTGTGCCAGCCCCAGCCCCAGTCAGTGGTGGTGCCTGCCAGTGACCAGTCAGGGACCTGGAGCCGCCCAGCCGACTACAGCTACTCCAGCAGCCGCACATTGCCAGCCAGCAAGCACAACCCGGGCCGACTCCGAGCTGCCCGTCCTGAGAGTGAGTCGTCCTCCTGACTGAGCCGCCTCGTCCGAGTCCTCCCTCCGGCTCCCTCCCACCCACAAGGTCCGCCCGACAGAGTACTTCAGGTTAGTGTAACTTCCACACTACCTAGTTCCAGCACTGAGCAATGCACACTCCCTCTCAAATCTGCTGCTGTCCCCAGACCCCCACCCCCCTCAGTTCTGCTGCTGTCCCCCACACAGCCACACTCCCTCTCAGTTCTGCTGCTGTCCCCCACCCCCCTCAGATCTGCTGCTGTCTCCCACACTCCCCCTCAGTTCTGCTGATGTCCCCCCCAATCCCCCTCAAATCTGCTGCTGTCCCCCACTCCCCCTCAGTTCTGCTGCTCTCCCCCTCCATCTTTCCTCCGTGTCCCCCTCCCATTCTTCCTCCGTGTCCCCCTCCCATTCTTCCTCCGTGTCCCCCTCCGTTCTTCCTCCGTGTCCCCCTCCGTTCTTCCTCCGTGTCCCCCTCCGTTCTTCCTCCATGTCCCCCTCCGTTGTCACTAAGTGGCTTAGTTAAGGCAGGTGCACATTGCATACCACCTGTCTAAACTGGTTACCACTGTTTGCTTTTTTTCCCAAAAATTGGCAAAAAAAGTATCAAAAACCATCCTTTTTTGGGCGGCGCGGGGGGGTGGGGGTGTCAATGAATGGCAGTTTGGAAATGTGGTCACCCTACTGCCAACATATAACAGTGTACTTACGAAACCAAACCACAATGAAACGCAAATTATGTGGCGCTACTTAACCCTAACTATGAAAATCTGAATATGCAATAAGTGAAATAAATAAAAATGTACTATTGCATAAATAACCGAAGAATGAAATAAATCACCCAATCACAAATGAAGTAAATACATATAAAGTGGACTGCGATTCCACCAAAATACATAAGTATTGTGCAAAAAAACATATGAGCCCGTGGCTCACAAAAAAATGTAAAGGAAATAAAAATGCAATCGTGCATAAATAGCATAAATAAATAAATAACCTAAACCTAAAATAATTGTCCAATCACAAATGAAGTAAATTCATATATAGTGAAGTACGATTCCACCAAAATACATAAATGATGTGCAAAAGTTCATAAGAGCCCATGGCTCACAAATAAATATAAAAAGAAATAAAAGTGCAATCATGCATAAATAGCATAGATGAATAAATCATACAATATAATGAAAATCTCATATGGAGTGAAGTGCAATTCCACCAAAATACATATACAATGTGCAAAGAAAATCTTAGTGTAATAAATGTCCAAATAATTAATGATAAGTGTAGTCCCAACATCATGCAATGTGACACCCGATATCAGCAAGGTCAAATCTTCTGATCATACAGGAAGGTGCAAGTGCAGTTAGCAATAGAAGTGGTGAGAAGTGTCTTAAGGTAGATGTGTGCTTCCAATCAGGCTCCTGAGTGCGACACCTGTTTCCCCCAGCCTCTCACCTGTAGTAGCGGCCCCCAATGGGCCAAATCGAGCGTCAACCAACAAGCGGTGGAGATACTCACAAGGAAAGCAGCTTCTGGTGGTGGTCACATTGCTTGGGGAAATCCGATATCCATCCAGCAATTGCACTCTCCCGTATTCAGTAGATATCAGCGGGGGGTAATAAGAGAGAAGAGATGGCTCCATAGTGTAGTGGTTAAAAGTTTAATTGAAAACACAAATAGTAACTTGCATCAAAGAAGCGATACAGCAGCAGTGAAAACGAAAGCTTCCGGGTTTGGCCATACCCCGAAGCAGTGGCACCTGGCTCCTCCCTGGTGCGTTGTGTCAAAACACATGTGACCCTTTGAGAAAGTCACATGTGTTTTGACACAACGCACCAGGGAGGAGCCAGGTGCCACTGCTTCGGGGTATGGAACCCCCTCACACTGTACATTACTACTCTACCTGACGAACACTGAGGAGAGAGGCACGAGGACAAATTCCAGTTTCCAGGCACGGGGACAGATTCCAGATTGGTGATACCCCTGGAGGCATACGAGCTCAGCGCTCGTGGATTGATGCCCACACTCACTTCATGAAAGTGAGTGCAACCTCCCCCCGTGTGTGTCTTGCCCCCCCCCCCTCCACTGTGGTCATCGCAGAGTTATTTTACATGCTGTATATTTTTTATATTTCGCTTGGCATGTACATCATTGTCACTACCTGTATACACGGAACATCTACACCTGCTGGTCATTTGCAACACAGGCTGTACACCTTACAGCTGTAAGGTAAACGGCTTGCAAACACGGAGGTGTCCTCACTGAAGATCACCAGTTCACGATTGGAATTGTTTTGTGTTTCTCATCACGAGTTTTTGTTTTTGGACTGGATGATAGAACTATTATTCATTTTTGTCCTAGGGATTTCTCACTTGTAGTCCACCAGAATTTGGCACGTTTTTGCTAATGGGGCACTAGCCCACATGTGTTTTTCTTGCATTATATATTTTTTTTGCATTGTGTCATGATTTATCCTATTTGTGTTAGTATATGCAGCTTTGCTATATTCAAGCAGTCACTGTTTCACAATTACCTTTATATATTAGGCTTTGTCTGCCTGTAACATTATAGTCATGTTGATCAGCTACGTTGCACTGCACTGCATCCTTACCATGTTCTTTTAGCATGTAGGATCCATTCATGGATTGGCCCGTTTCTTTTTTAGTTCACTTTGCCACTTTAGTCATCTTTGTAGCTCCCCCCCCTTCATCACAGCGCAACTACCATCTTCCCCCACTTTTATCATTAATTATTTGGACATTTATTACACTCTGATTTTCTTTGCACATTGTATATGTATTTCCTGACGCATCATGGCAGCACACACACTGGGTTGTGACTCCGCCCCCACAACCTGATAGGACTGATTAGCTATAAGTTTTGAAGAGGAGCCCCTCTCTGCATTCTCCTTTTTTTTTCCTCACCTGTTAGGACTGACCAGGAAATAGCAGGGACCTCTTACCGCTTCGCCCCAGCTAGGTTCAGCCTCTCCTAGTTGGAAGCCCTGACTGTACAGTCTCTAAATGAGCTTTATGCAGGGACCCAACTTTGATGGTCTCAGGGGAGTTTCATCATCCTTTTTACAAGCCTTAAACAGGCTTACATTATCATGCAGTGGCCTTCCATTTTTCACTTTTTAAATGTTCACTTTTCATTTTTATTTTACCTCATTTTCTTATCTTTTTCCTCTGCTGAGTCTTTAGTCCTCCAGCCGCTTTGACCTTCTCAAGATGGCGGCTGTGATCGGCGTGACCGGAAGTGATGCAGGCATCCATCTCCCTTCGCCAGTATCTAAGATGGTGCCGCGGACCATTACAGCGCATGCGCGGTGCGCGTTTCACTTCCGGCGCGACGGCGGTCTATTTAAAAAACTGTTATGCTGTATGACTGCACAGGCTATTGCTCTGCAACCAGGACGCTCGCACTCTGCTTCTTTCCACATCTCCTATTGCTGTCACTGCTTACTAACTACCTGCTGACCCGGTAAGACTTTCTTTTTTCTCACTTTTCATGGCTGTTTGTATGTAGAGGCTAATGCATACTAAAAACACTGTACTGAGCTTTACGGGGTTAACCCCTTCCTTCACAGATACACTCTGTCTTTTACTCATGGAGGCCGCTTCCCCAGCAGACCATCTACAGCCAGTAAGGTAAGAGGCATCATGTTTGGTAAGTAGTGAAGAGGAGTAAAAGAGAGCAATGCCACTAATATTACTTTATCCTGATAGCCCTGGCAGGTCGTCAAAATCATCTCAATCCAAACGGAAAGCGAGATCCCCTTCAAGACATTCACACTCTAGAAGAAGCAGGTCAAGGACTTCCTCCCACCATCACAGTAAAACATCATCCTCCCACCAAACACAACTCGCCCACCATAACCCACCTGCAGCCAATGCCTGCTGGATTTGTGGAGCACAAGCCCTTCCTAACAAGTTGGCTTGCCAAACATGTGCTGAAGAAGCCACCAGGGATAGGGAATCGGATGCATTGGAAGTATCAAACATAATCAGAACAGGTATCAGCCACAGAACCAGTTAGATCAGTGCAAAGCACATCAGCAACAATCACCTGCGTACCACGAGAATCAGACAACTCATCAGTAGAAGAGTATTCGCCAGTGTCAGTTGGTTTTGATTTTGCTTTAATAGATCCCTTTGCGAAGTCAGTAAAAAAGGCAATTGGTTGGGAAGAACAAAAGGAATCGCCCCGCAAGCTCAGAAAATATTTCCCTAACCTAAAAAGGATCCAGAAACGTTTCTGTTTATCGATGAACTCGAGGAGTTAATTAAAGACGAGTGGCAAAAACCTGACAAGAAGTCCAGCCTAAACAATAGGATAGCAAAGCTATATCCTCTAAGGGAACCAGCCGTAAACCCACTTATCACAGCACCTGTAGTAGACGCATCATTAATGCGTCTCGCCAGCATAGGCATGCGCACAGGGTGTGCCGGGTGTGCCCAGGCACACCCTAATCACCCCATGCACATTAGTGTTATCGCTATGTGTAGCAGCAGAAACAGGGGAAAGATCTCCCTCTTACCGGCTCTGCCACAAGAGAAGTGTTTATGCTCTTCTCTTTCACTGTGCTGGGGTCATATTTATATGTAGACACCCGCACACGCATGTGTGTTTGAGCTTAAGGGTGCACACCCTAATGCAATAGGCTGCGCACACCTATGCTCGCCAGACTTGTGACATTGCCAATAGAAGATGTAGTGACTTTCAGGGATGTCTTGGACCGGAAAATTGACCTCGATCTCAAAAAAGCCTATTCAGCAGCAGGAGGAGTATGCAGACCAGCAATCACATTAGCAGCAGTCGGCAGAGCAATTAGTAGCTGGACCTCTAATATTGAAAAACTACTGGCAGAAGCAGCTGATCAAGAGAGAATCGTATCTGCCTTACAGGAACTCAGCCTAGCAGGGGACTTCGTAGCCGAGGCATCAGTAGATATAATAAGATCGGCAGCAAGGGCGATGTTGTCTTCGGTCATGTCCAGGAGAGCCTTATGGTTAAAGCCGTGAGTAGCAGATACGGCTTCCAAATCAAACTGGTGTAGGATCCCATATGACGGAACTGACCTGTTCGGTGCTAAGTTAGACCTCACCATCTCAAAGCTCACAGGGGGAAAATCGGGTCTTATTCCATCTGACCGAAGACCAAAACAACAGAAAGTTCCCCCCTTTAGACGCAATCTTCCCGAACGTTACCGAGAAGCCAGATCATATAGACCAGGCAAGGAGTTTAAATGAAATTGGTGTAATACCCAATCATCCTTCTTGAGGACACAGAAGCCCAAAGTTCCTATTACAGGGGATCAGCAGAAGTCGTTTTGATGGCACGTCTGCCCAGCCTGTGTTAGTGGGAGCCAGGCTCAGCCTGTTTACACAGGTGTGGGTAGAACATATAAAAGATCCGTGGATAATATCCAGAGTCCGAGAGAGCCACAAATGGAGTTTCAAATACAGAACCCCCAGAGATCACTTCCTAAACACCCGACTACCATCATCTCTTCCAAAGCAAAAACTTATAATCAAATATGTATTAGAGTAACTGCAGAAACATGCAATTACAGAAGTTCCTCAACATCAGAAAGGCAAAGGTTTTTACTCTCCCCTTTTTCTTGTCAAGAAAAAGACAGGGGACCTGCGTCCGGTTCTAGACCTAAAGATCCTCAACAGAATGATACTAGTAGAGTCCTTCAAAATGGAGAGTCTCCAATTTATCCTACTGGCAATAAATATAGGAGACTGGATGCTATCAATAGATTTATGCGACGCCTATCTCCACATTCCTATGCACAAGTTTCAAAAAATACCTTCGGTTTGCAATCGGGCAACGACATTTTCAATTTTGGAGTCTCCCGTTTGGGATATCCACAGCACCCAGAACATTCACAAAAATCCTGCTTCCAATCATAGCATACCTGAGAGAGAAAGAATTAAGAGTCCACCACTATCTCGACGATATCTTACTCTTGGCCAACAGTTACTTCTCCAACATCGGGAAATACTAATATCCACATTACATCAATTCGGATGGATGATAAATTGGAAAAAAAAGCAGTCTGGAACCAACCCAATCAATTATCTTTTTCGGAGCAGAACTCGTCACCAATGCCAACACGGTGAGGCTCCCTCAGGAAAAAATGGGACATTTGGTCCAGAAAATAAAAAAACTAATGGAAGCAACACACCTATCTGCCAGAACATGTCTCAGCATACTGGAGTCCATGTCTGCCACCTTTCCAATGGTCCGGTGGTCCCAGTGGCATACAAGGACATTCTAGATATCATTCCTGAAACAATGGAATGGAACATCAATGAGTCAACGAATTTTCATCAACCAATCAGTGAAACAGTCTGCATGGTGGTGGACGCGAACCAGCAATTTAAAGCGCCATCGACATATTGTGCCCCCTCAGCCGGAAATAGTCACGTTGGACGCCAACCTACAAGGTTGGGGAGCACATTACCAGGATCAAGCGGCACAAGGCCGATGGTTTTTCCACCCTCTGGGCGTGGTATCAAACATTCTAGAACTCAGGGCCCCTTTTCAGGCTCTCCTAGCATTCAGGCCATCTCTAACAGGAAAGAGTGTATTAGTATGGACAATACGGTGGCAGAACTACATCCACAGGCAAGGGGGCACCTAGAGCAGTGCTCTCATGCGGGAGGTACGTCCTATCCTCGACTGGGCTCAGATCCATTTGGAAGACCTGAAAGCAGTGTATGTCCTGGCAGGGCAGAACCAACTAGCGGACGATCTAAGCCGAATGTTCATCTCGAACAACGAATGGTCACTAAGTCAACAAGCCTTTTCCCTTCTAACACGCAAATGGGGAATTCCCTATATCGATTTGGCAGCAACTCCAATGAACAACAAGTGTGCCAAGTTCTTGGTGAGAGTTGCCTATCCAACAGCACTGGGGGTCAACTGCCTCCATCACCAGTGGAGTTTCTGTTTAGGTTACATATTCCCTCCAATCCCCTTAATAGCCAGGTTCCTAGCCAGGCTGAGGAACTCAACATCCACGGTGATTGCGGTAATACCGTTTTGGCCGAGGAGGCCATGGTTCACAACCATCCTACAACTGAGTACAGAGAACCCATTACTTTTTCCGGTAACCCTGGACCTACTCTCACAGGGCCAGTTCCTACATCCAGCACCGGAAAAGTTACACCTAATGGCTTGGAAGTTGAAAGGGAGAGGATTCTAGATCAGGGTTGCTCACTAAGGGTGGTGGCCACTCTACAACAGGCAAGGAAGAAGTCTACAAACAGCACATATAACAGAATTTGGGAAAGATTCAATACCTTGGCACAAGAACAGTCCTGGGACCCACTTTCTCCTACAGTGTCACAAGTTCTTGAATTTTTACAATTAGGCCTGGAGAAGGGGCTAAGTTCAAGCACCCTAAAGGTTCAAATATCTGCCTTATCGGCCATGATGGGAATCAAATGGGCCTTCAATCCTCTTATAATCCAATTCCAAAGAGCATGCTTGAAACTAAGACCACCTAGAAAGCCAACCTTCCCGACCTGGGATTTAACAATAGTTCTGGAAGCCTTATCGAAAGAACTGTTTTTTCCTCCGGAATCAGTGTCCGTATTGGATCTAACCCTCAAATTAACCTTCTTAGTAGCAATAACTTCTGCAAAAAGAGTGTCCGAGCTGCAAGCACTTTCAATAAAAGAGCCTCATTTGCGGTTCTATCCTGATAGAGTTGTATTAACACCATCTGAACAATTCATACCAAAAGTGGCATCTGCTTTCCACTTCAATCCGGAGATCAGTTTACCAGTTTTTCTCACTAAACAAGGGATGCCACATCCACTAGATATTGAATCACTAATTTTTTTCATATCTGGAGGCCACAAAACCATTCAGGAAAACAGAAAACTTGCTAGTCATACCATATGGCCCTAGAAAAGCCCAGGCAGCTTCTTCCAGGACAATAGCCTCTTGGCTAATTAAGATCATTAAAAAAGCATATGCAATCCAGTTTCTTCCAATACCCAACGACCTAAAGGTTCATTCGACCAGGGCAGTGGCGACCTCTTGGGCAGCGTACTGTAGAGTGTCTCCAGAAACGATCTGCAAAGCAGCAACATGGGCTTCTAGAACCACGTTCATGTCTCACTACAAAATAGACCCGGCTCGTTTAACGACTGTTGAATTCGGGAGATCGATCATTAAAGCAAATTCTTCCATATAATGTGAATAAAATAAAGTCTTCTTGCAAAGCACCCACCCATGTAGCGAGTTATTTCCCAGTGTGTGTGCTGCCATGATGCGTCAGGAAAACAGAAAATTGTATACTCACCTTTCCGTAATTTTCCTTTCCTGACGCATCTCATGGCAGCACACAGATTCCCTCCCATCTAAGGTGATAGATACTGAGAATGCAGCGAGGGGCTCCTCTTCAAAACTTATAGCTAATCAGTCCTATCAGGTTGTGGGGGCAGAGTCACAACCCAGTGTGTGTGCTGCCATCAGGAAAGGAAAATTATGGAAAGGTGAGTATACAATTTTCCGTTTTTGGTGGAATTGCACTTCACACCATATGAGATTTTCATTATATTGTATGATTTATTCATCTATGCTATTTATGCATGATTGCACTTTTATTTCTTTTTATATTTATTTGTGAGCCATGGGCTCTTATGAACATTTGCACATCATTTATGTATTTTGGTGGAATCGTACTTCACTATATATGAATTTACTTAATTTGTGATTGGATTGGACAATTATTTTAGGTTTAGGTTATTTATTTATTTATTTATGCTATTTATGCACAATTGCATTTTTATTTCCTTTACATTTATTTGTGAGCCACGGGCTCATATTTTTTTTTTGCACGTTACTTATGTATTTTGGTGGAATCGCACTCCACTTTATATGTATTTACTTCATTTGTGATTGGATGATTTATTTCATTTTTCGGTAATTTATGGAATAGTACATTTTTATTTATTTCACTTATTGCATATTCATATTTTCACAGTTAGGCTTAAGTAGCGCCACATAATTTGCATTTCATTGAGCTATGGAAAGTTCTGTTTTTGCCTTTCATGTATCTCTAGTTCACCCATCTTGTCCGTCAGGCTCCTGGCATTGGTGAACATGCCACGTAGTTTAGACTGGTCGCATGCTATCCTCTTATTGGGTGTTCCGAGATATATAAACACCCACACCCAGAGGTCTTCTGGCCAGTGTGTTGATATCACAGGTCTTTTTCCTCTTCTCTGGCAGCAGTGGTAGGTGGTTTCCAGGGCAGGACTTAGTGTGGTGGGGGCCCCTGGGCTTGAGTCGTTTTTGGGCCCCACCTTCTATACATTACCATATTTATTGGTGTATAACACGCGCCGGCGTATAACACGCACCCCAAGTTTAGGAAGGAAGTTTAAGGAAAAAACTTACATTTAAATGCCCATCAATGTAGCCTTGCACAGCGTCCATCTGTAGCCTTGTCCAGTGTCATTGCAGCCTTGTCAGTGTAGCCTTGTCATTTGCAGCCTTGAAGTTTAAAAATGGCGCTGCTGAGATACAGAGTCCTGTGTATCTCAGTGGCTCTCAGCCGAGTGTTTGGGTACAGCATCACACAACTGCGCAATTGTCAGGTAAATCGACGCAGTGCCGTATCGCAAAAAAAATGATTGAAGTGCAATATTTCTATTATTACATTGTTATATAAAATAAAATAGTTCAACTCACCATAAGCAGAATCAGTCGGAGCCTGAGCGTGCCACTTGCCAACGTCACCTGCCTTCAGATGTGAATTGTCACTTGCCACACATTGCGGACTGTTACTTGTCAGCGGATGCAGGGTGTCACCTGCCATGTCACTTGTCAGCGGATGCAGGGTGTCACCTGCCAGCGGATGCAGGGTGTCACCTGCCAGCAGATGCAGGGTGTCACTTGTCAGCGGATGCAGGGTGTCACTTGCCACGTCACTTGTCAGCAGATGCAGGGTGTCACTTGCCAGCAGATGCAGGGTGTCACTTGCCACATCACTTGTCAGTTGCCAGCGGATGCAGGGTGTCATTTGCCAGCGGATGCAGGGTGTCATTTTCCAGCGGATGCAGGGTGTCACTTGTCACGTCACTTGTCAGTGGATGCAGGGTGTCACTTGCCACGTCACTTGTCAGTGGATGCAGGTGTCACTTGCCAGTGGATGCAGGGTGTCACTTGCCACGTCACTTGTCAGTGGATGCAGGGTGTCACTTGCCAGCGGATGCAGGGTGTCGCTTGCTAGCGGATGAAGGGTGTCACTTGTCATGTCGCCTGCCACCAGGTCGAAGGGGCCCATCAGGTAGGATGTACGGCGGCCCCATGATTTCTATCATTCAGGGGGCGGCAAACTCCCGCCTGCTAGCAAGCCCGTTTTGTTGGCACCGCTGCTTATTTCACGGGAACTGATCAGGCTTGTGTACTCTCACTTCCTGGTAGCGGTGGAACGCAAGATAGGGCGGACGTGATGTAATCAGCTGGAAATGATGCAAGACATGGGAGGCCCTATCTTGCGTTCCACCGCTACCAGGAAGTGAGAGTACACAAGCCTGATCGGTCCCCGTTAAATAATAAGCAGCGGTGCCGGCGAAACGGGCTAGCTAGCAGGCGGGAGTTTGCCGTGGATCCGGCCCTGCCCACGGGGCCCCCTATTAGGTGAGGCCCATGGGCTTGAGCCCAGTCAAGCCCAATGATAAGTCCGGCCCTGGTGGTCTCCTTACTCCTACATCTAATGAAAGGACTGTAATGAGTGGCATTTAGTGCGGTAGCTTGGTGAGCACAGGCTGTCCTTCTGAAGTCCCTCCCAGGGGTGTGTCCATGACAGCCCAAGTAATACTTCATATTCCCATCGCACACATTCCTGGATGAGCTCATGAGTATGGGTGCTGCAGCAACAACCAGCTGGATACTGGTTAAAGTCACAATGAAGATATTTGCCAGCACACCATGGAACGATATAGATAGCGTCCAAATGTGTAATTTATTGCATGATCACAACACGAGAGTGCAACATTTCAGAATCACGCAGGACCCTTTCGTCAGACATGTGACAGGTGTGTCACATGCCTGACGAAGGGGTCCTGCGTGACTCTGAAATGTTGCACTCTCCTTGCATTGTGATCATGCAATAAATTACACGTTTGGACGCTATCTATGTCGTTCCATGGTGTGCTGGCAAATATCTTCATCATGACAGCCCAGGCTCACAGGAAGTGGGTTGACTGACAGCAACAAGAAGACTGATGTCTAGTGGTGGAAAAGCAGTACTACAGGAGAGGGCCTGGAATTGAATGCCTGGAGCCACTTAGCCTTTCTTAAAGTGTCCCCGCCATGACCTCTTCATCCTGCGCATGCACACTGCAGCCCTATTCATCACTATAGGGAGAACTGTACTTGTGACAGCCTCCAAAATCGCTCAAAAAGATGATGATGTGAAAACCATAGTCATAGGACTGTAAATGACCCAGTGCCCCCCGGGGGGGTTTACAGTAATATTCTGCACAAGCCCCTGATCTGAAGTTGTGTAATTTTTCTATTTTTTTTTTATTTACAGGTGAATTGCAAAAAGAAAAAAATCTCTTCCTCTGAGTATCATGGAGGTTGGAAATGTACAACCCATCCACCATGAATCCACCTCCACTGGTGAGAACGGTTCCATGCCTGGAGCGGAGGATGGGCCTGTGGCCGGCGCTGGGATTGGATCCTTCTATTCTGGTTCAAGAGAAAGGAAGCCCCCAGCACATACAGATCCTCTTTAGAAGTCACCCCGGTCCCCTCATCCCTGGAAATTATTTACCATGCCAGCTGGGATGTGCAATATTACTGTCTACTTTAAAAGAATAAATATTCATTTTCTTTTTTTAATTTTACTTTTTGTATCCACTAATAGGTCAAGCCAGACTTTGAAGTGTATCTAAAGCCAAACATTTGTTAGATTTAGATAGGACATCGCCACTCAGATATTCTTGCCATCTGTCCCCACTGAGGAGATTATATATTCAGGTGATCATCATCAGAAAGTGATGGGAGAATATAAAAAAGATATATTGAGCCGGCACCAGAACAAGTGTCCCATTGGAAAATGTGCCTCTTATATCGGTTCTGGTAATAACTATCTAAAGCTGGCCATACATGATTCTATTTTCTTTCACTTGGGTGGATGAAGGAAAATGCTCTACATAACCACCCACCCGTGACATTTTCAAACATGTCCCTAAGACCCCATACACACTATTAATTTTCTGCAGATTTTTGTCTTCAGAGTTACCAAAACCATGTAGTACAAGGGCCTGGCTGATTGCATACAAATTGAAACGCTTAAGGTTTGACCTCATATTATATGATTTTGGTAAATATGAAGACAAAAATCTGCAGACAATTGAATAGTGTGTATGGGGCTTTAGGCCCCTTTCATGCTAGAGGTCCAATTGGGTCTGTTTTTTCAGGTGGACCCTATCAGACTCTTCACTCTCTTCTATGGAGTAGGGGGTGGGAGTTCACAACCGCCTACATCCGATCCAGATCAATTGGACAGCAGTTGGGTGTAAACAGGTAGGCGGTCTGCTTATATCCAACCACCTATAGAGGACAGCAGGCTGTGTCCGTTCCACATGAGCAAACATGGACCACTCATCTGCCTGCTCATGGGGGGGAATCAGTAAACAGATACCCTGCTGAGCAAGTGGGCCCCCCCATGAAAAAGAGGCATAAGACAAGTCAATTTAAAAAAAAAAAGTCTTCTGTCAACCAGAGAAGAACACACTGATTTAAAAAAAATAAAATAAAAGGCTTTAGGTATATTTTAAAATGAAAACGAATAAAAGGTCACGGGGAAGGGTTAGACTCAGTGTAACTTCATTAGGGAGTTTCCTCATTTCACAGGCTGAACGAGAGAAAATCAATAGTTTTCCCAATCTGTACTAAAAGGAGATCCCCAACTATTGAATTCTGACAGCCACAACACCGGAGACTACCTGAATACCGAGGTCACTGTTCACCCAGGTGGTGCTTTGCACAGCCACCCATAACTTGAGTTTTGACCAATTCAAACTCTCGGTTGGATTGGGAAAGGTTCTGAGGGTTGCTTCCTCAAAGTGCACAACTGTGAGATGAACAAGCCCAACTCTACATGTAGTTAAGCTCAACTGCTTTACATGATCCTTAAGGAATGAGCTTCATACATGGATGAGATGATCCAAATCTCCAGCTGGAAATTACCACAGCCATTGTGGAGGTACAAGTCTTATTCTACCCTGCCAGATATAGGAGGTCAAGGTGAGGCCTTGGGTTACACAGAGGCTTAGGGGGTGTAATACATTTTTTTTTCAAAACAGTATAGCAGTTTGCTAGAGAACATGTATGTACAATCATTCTGTGCAACTAGGGCAAAACCAATGTTTGCAGGCTATTTATGTGCTACTTTTTCATTGGTTTAAACTGGAAAATAACACATTTGGCCATAAGGTGGTGCAAAGTATGATGGGACATTTTTAGGCAATTTCTAATGGCCAAATGCAGTATTTGTAAAGGATAGGATCACCTTTAAAATATATATATATATATATATATATATATATATATATATATATATATATATATATATATATATATATATACTTTTCATTATTAATGCACTTTTTTTACATATACTATTTTGCATATATTATTATTTTTGTAGGAGCCTGGACAGTATTGCACCCACAAATCAGATCGTAGGTGTAATACCACAGTCCTGTAGACTGTCAGCATATCTATCTGCTTGTACTTCATATGGGCAGGCAGTTATACACCGACAGGAAGAATCAATGAACACTGATGATACTTGCAGTTCATTCACTCTCAGAACTCTGAATGAATAATGCTGCTGATACCGCTTTCTAAGCGATCGTACGATAATCGGATCGTTAGTACAGAGCTTTCAAGAGACAATCATGACAGTTCATCCGATATGACAAGCACAAAAATGTATCATATGATACCAGATTGTACGATTGTTTAATCAGTAAAGTTGTCATCTGAAAAATAAATACACTACAACACTTCCAATTTTTTTTTTTATTCAGTCTTACGAGAATTTTCGTGACAAAGTTGTAGAGATATCTCACACACTGAAAATTGCACTCAAGAAAGAGCCGACACTAGCTTAGGTGCAAACTGGAACTCTTTTTATACGTTCACAAATTTATGCAACATAAAATCAGATAAGAGCTTGATCACATTATCCTAAACATTAAAACAGTAATATCAGTACATCCAATCGTGATCTAATGATCAGCTAACTAATTAACCAGCGAGATAACAGCTAGGCCCCTAGACAAGCCTTGATTAGTCAGGGAGTGCCCACCCCAGCAACAGATCTCATTAATCAGCTTTCTTTTCACATCCATCTTCTCAGAGTTTCAAGATGGCAGAGACCATCATGGCTTCCTTGACTGTTAAATGTGGTAACATGTCATCTTGCATTACTGTATATAACAGGGCAGCTTCCTCAAATGCCAGGGCCCATAGTCAGTAGACAAGATGCTACCCTGATAGATCATAATATACATGTGTGTAGTGAGTACAGCTTCACTGACTCTTCATATTTTAAAGAGACGCTCCACCTCACCTATTCTAGGCAAGGTGACAATCCCTTTGATACTCACCCTAGGCTTCATGTACACGGAACGTTTTTCAACCTCTCCTGAACGATTTAACTTGACAGCTAAAAACCAGCATCTAAAAACGGCCGTTTAGCCACGTTTGCATCTAGAAGCATTTGTAAAAAAAAAAAAATAATAATAATAATTTTTTTTTTTTTAATGAAAAAAAGTCTGTAAATGAAACGCTGTTAAACGTGAGTTCTCGCATTTAGCAATGTTTACAAGCTGTTACAGGCATTTGGCGTTTCAAATGTGTCTGAACATCTGTTTGAACCCATTTTTTTGCGTTCCAAAAAAAGCTTCTAAACTCAACTGCCTAGAAATGACTAAATGACCCTGTGTACATGTACAGATAAGATAAACAGAGGAGAGTTCAGGGGCAGCTGAAAAAAATGCCCAACTGCTTCTAAACATCAGCTTACTAGCAGCAGTGTACATGAGGCCTTACCACTGCTGAGCTTTCCTCCATGGCAGTACCCAATGCTTTCAATTATATGGGTGATGGATTTCCCTGTGACCACGCTGGAGGCTGGCAGCCAATCGCTAGGCTCGACCACTGTCATATAACCAAGGGTTCGATGTCTATGATCCCTTGGGGTTCAACACCAGGGATTTTAGTGTCAGCTGCAACAGAGCTAGGAGCAGCAAGCATGTCCACTTTACCCTGAGCTGGTAAGATGACATTGTCTTCTTAGGAGGAAAATACATAGGCTGCCATTGCTGACCTTCCTCTGACAGTGCCTCAGTTATGTGGATCCTCTGGCTTCAATAGTTTGTTACTGACCTTAAGTTATGCAGCCAATGAATGAAGAATTCCTGATATTTGTACTTTCTGGGTGAGGGGCTCATAATATATTAAAACCCAGCAACAGCCAGCCAATCAGTAATGGAGGTCTGCTTATTTCTCTCACAATAGGTTTCCGTTTGGGCTCAATGCACACTTCTACGACTTTCCATGCGACCTTGGACATCAAATTCACACCCATATTTTCCAAAGAGTACCGTTCAAATCTAAGCGACTTCAGGAGTAGTTCATTCACAACTTCGGCCTGATTTTCATATGACTTGGGGGCCATAGACTTCAATGTTAACACTCAAACGTTGCACCTGAATGTTTTGCATGCAACAGTTGTCTATTATTGGTCAAAGTTGCATCAAAGTTGTACAAGTGTGAATGGAGCCTAAAAGACAGATTCCATAACATTGGCATCCCTTTCATCCAGCTTTATCAGAGCTCCAGGCTGCCCTGCACCATCAAGATACTGCAGCACCAACTGAAGGCCCAGAGAGGGAGTAGGAACTCAGGTCTCACCAGCCAGGGGGTCTTGAGGAGTTCACCCCCTATAAGATTTAGGGGTCAAGATCCTGGAAAACAGAAAGAGCTCACTGAACTACTCAGAAAAGCCAAAGCCAGGCATGCCCAGCAGATCTACATCCAGAGAGAGACCACTGACCCAATGGTCACACAGTCAGGATAAAACAAACTATTGCCTCTGGGTGGTAGGAAAAAGTCTAAACTGAGGAGATGGAGTTTTCACTGTTCTTATTGTGTTTCCTGTAGGGGAAGGAACCAATCATCTCTCAGGTTGCTATTTCAGAACATAGGCGATCGTGGCAAAAGTGTCCCATTGGAAAAATTTCCATTTACTTCCTGTCTCATAGGTAACCCAAGAAGTGAATGGGGGAATCCCTGGTTGTCACTCAAAATAGTGTCCCCCATTGGAAGGTATCCTCACTATTCCTGTTCTGGGGACAACATTTGGGATTTTCTTCTACTTGCACTTTTTGTGATAACAGTAAACAGAACTCACGGCTCATGTACACACAGACTAGTTTGACCGCCGGCTGCGGGAAAATGTGGCAAAATCGCGCCACGATTTTGCTGCATTTTGTAGCCAGTCAAAATGTTCCTAACCTGAACATCATTCTTCTGCGTTCAGGAGAGGGAGGTTGAACCTCATCTAACTGCAGCAGCTTCTAAACTCATCTAAAAGCCTATGTGAGCATGGACACAAGCTTTTATGGAGTTTAAAACCTGCTAGTGTACATGAAGCCTAATTGTTTAAGAGATTCACCTTCTCTGAGACCATAAAAACCTGACAGGTGGTCTAATCCACCTCCACTCCAAAGCTTAAAAAAATAAAACATTTTGCCTTTATTTAAACTTTATAGAACCAATATCTGGGTCTTCACTATCCAAGTCTAATCTTAAAAAGTTTGTGAAAGTATCAAGGCCTGAAGAAAGATTCCGAAGACCTCCAAAAAAAAAGCAGTTAATATACAAAATTGATCTAGTTATTGGTGCTCACCAGGATTGGCAAGGTTAAAGGTTAAAAAATAAATAAAATAGTGAGTTTGGCCTCTACCAGTGCATCATTGGGCATACTGTACAAATAAAGGCAATGCAACACCACTGTTACCAGCAAAGGTCATACCAAGAGCAAGGTCTGATACTCCGGGAGATCTCAAAGAACACCAAGCTAAGATCTAAGGTATGAAGGACCTCTTGCATTGGGGAGTGTCAGGGTTCATGAGCCTATTAATCAGGAGAATACTGAACCACAATGGTGGTATGGTAGACCTGCCATTGTCAAAGCCACAAGTTTCTGTCCACCTACTGTTTGCTAAAGACCACATGGATAAGTCAGAAGGCTAAATGAAACATGGTGGTGACAGTCTCATGCAGTCCCAGACTGGGATAAACAGGCCTGTGTATTCCAGACTGAGCAGCCAATCCCTCTGGGGGGTCTGATGACTGTACACCCAAGGAGCTGATCCCCTGCACTGCAACACAAAAGGTACTGACAGAGGGGACTGCACTGCAATTATTACATTGCACTCCCTATACCACATACACCCCACACAGTCCCACCTCCAGCAGGGCAGAGGAATGTCGCTAGGTCTCCCCCAGCAGACCCGGTTCACATAAACAAGTGGGTGGCCACCTGCTTGTCAATATGAAAAGACTCCCACTCTCCAGCTGCTCCCATGCCACCCCCCCCAACAGGACAACACCACCGATTGGGTGGGAGAGGAGACACAGTCTTGGCCACACTGCGAGAGGAGTGTGGTGACCGCAGCCTGTCGCATGGCCCGGTCACCAACATGCCACGATGTGGCCCAGAGCCTGGTGTGCCCTATGACCAGTCTGAGCCTGGTATCATGTTTGCAGGAAAGTGTCAAAGTATCTGTCTATAACTCTGATGGCGACCCTTGGCATCCCAGATGTTTTGGAACTACATTTCACATGATGCTCATAAACTCTGCAGTGTAGTTGAGCATCATGGGAAATGTAGTTCCAAAACATCTGGGGTGCCCCAAGGTTCTCCACCACTGATCTATAAGCTGGATTTCTAGATAAGGTGCGTCATGCAGCAAGACAATGATTCAAACACCACATGTTACCCTACCTAAGAATGACTATAAAAAAAGGTAAAGTTTTGGAATGGTCACATTTCAGTCCTGCCCTAAATCCTATAGTAATGTTTTTTTTTTGGTTTGCATTCCAATTCCAATGTTGTTGAAGGTCCTGAAGTGTTCGGATCACGTGAGGAGACATCCTGGCTGAAATTGTACTGTAAAAGGAGGAAGGTGCAAAACTTCTTCCAGCTGATGTGCAGAACTGATAAACTGCTGGAAACCCTTAGTTGCAGGTATTGCCCCTAAGGGGCTCACCAGTTACTGAAACCAAAACCACCATGTAAAGTACCTGGATGGATTATTTTCTTCAATACAGTAATTGTTTGACTCTATTGTTTAATACGTAAAAAAAAAAATACCTCCAAAAAAAGTCCAAATAAATAAATAAATAAAATACGTCCAAAAAAATAAATAAATAATATGTCCAAAAAAAAAAAATGTCCAAAAAATAATAAATATATGAATAAAAGTCCAAAAAAAAATGTCCATCTTATGGGCGGATGGTAGCAGCTGTCCTCAGAGCTCTCTAAAGGTAAAACAAAAAGGGGAAAACAGGGCACATCACCTAAGTGTAGTGTTAAAAGACAAGATTACAAACAGGTAAAATCACTCACAAGGTAGGGATATAATAAAACATGCCCATCAGATGTATAGGGAATAGGCCTATTGAATTTTGCCGCTCCCCGCCTCTGATGACATCACTTCCTCTGTGCATTCCACACTGGTTTACCTGGACTTCCTAGTGGCCATAGGATGCTGCACACTACTCCTCCATCTGCAGCGGTTCCCTGGCAAGGTGTGGTGTCCAAAGGACGGATCCTAGCAGCTTCCCCACACATCTGATGGGCATGTTTTATATCTGTCTTGTGAATGATTTTACCTTTGTAGTAAATCTTGTCTTTTAATACTACACCTATGTGCCGCTTCTGGTTTTCCCCTTTCTGTAAAACAAACATTTTGCGATGTCCCCGATTTCCTCACAGGCAGCAAGCATCCATTCTTCACCCACTCTGTGACTGGCCGGAGTCACTTGACGTCACTCCCGTGCATGCGCACGGGAGCCACCAGTCACAGCAGACCCCAGCTTGAAACGGCATAGCGTGCCCTTTCAAGAGTGTGCATGCGCCAAATACATCGGCGCATGCGTAGAAGCATCATTTGGGAAAAAAACTAAATATCTCCTAAACCATGTAGATTTAGGAGATATTTCAAGCACCTACAGGTAAGCCTTAATCTAGGCTTACCTGTAGGTGAAAGTGGCCTGTAAGGGTTTACAACCACTTTAGGGCCGGAAGGATGTACCACATTAATGACCAGGCCATATTTTGTGATACGGCACTGCGTCGCTTTAGCTAACAATTGCACGGTCTGGTGACTACCTAAACAAAATTTATATCCTTTTTTGCCCACAAATAGAACTTTTTGGTGGTATTTGATCACCTCTGCGGTTTTTATATTTTGCACTATAAACAAAAAAAGAGCGACAATTTTGAAAAACAATATTTTTTACTTTTTGCTAAAAAAAAGGTCTTAATCAGTTTAGGCCCATATATATCCTTCTATATATTTATAGTTAAGAAACAATGAAAAAGAAAGATATATACATGTGCCAAAATAGTCCAAATAATGTTCAAAATCCTTATGAAAATGAAGTAAAACACATCAATAGGCAAGTTAAACTCTTCACAGCATCCTATTGGGGTCTTATTTTGTTAACATACACTGCTGCTGGAACCATGGGTACTTCTCCAAATATATAAATCCTCCACTGAGCCGTCCTAATTTGCTCCGGTATAGTACCACAGCAAAGATGGGGGAAGAAAGAAAGAATGCCTCCAATGGTGTAGTATGTTTAAAAACGAAGGTAATATTTATTCAAGTACCAAATAGGTGAACTCTTACATAAAAATTATAAAAGCAAAAAGCAATAACATCGGGGTTCTCAGCGCCTTCTCAAGTCACTTTCAGTGTGCGTCTGATTCCGGCCACTCCCTACGCATTACGACACGTCACATGTCTTCATCTGGGGAACCGGATTGGCTGTACAGACCTGGTTTATATGATGTGAAACCAGAAATGATAGAGCGGCCATTTTTTTGTAGTTCGCTCTATATTTACATTGTAGCCATTTTTTTGGTTATATTGATGATGTTTTCATGATTTGGGATGGTCCCATTGACGCTTTACACGCCTTTTTGTCCACCCTAAATAAAAATGCCTTTAATTTACAATTCACTTTGTCATATAGCGACACTATGATTACTTTTCTAGATGTTACCGTTTATAAAAACGAGATTGGCGGTCTCTCCAGTGGACTTTTCAGGAAGCCCACTGCGGGAAACACTATCCTCCACGCATCAAGCGCTCATCCACAATCCCTGATCAAGTCCATTCCTTACAGCCAGTATCTTAGACTAAGACTCAGTTCACACAGGGATGACTTGTCAGGTGACCTAGTCACCTGACAAGTCGCCTCCTGTTCTGTACAATGGAACCGTTCTAATCGGAGCGACGCAAGTCGCTCCGACTTAGAAAAAGGTTCCTGTACGACTTTGGGGGCGACTTGCATAGACTTCTATACAGAAGTTGTTTTGCAAGTCGCCGCAGAAGTCGTTTGCAGGTCGCCTCGCTGAGGCGACCTGCAAGTCGTGCCGCCCGTGTGTGAACCGGGTCTTAAAAGAACCTGCTCTACAACTAGGGGCAGCTGGTTTGAGAGATCACCTGCTTTCACGAGGCTATTCCCACACCTGCCTTAAAAAGGCATACAGGCGGGCTTGCAACAAATCTAGGTTAGACTTACTTCTTCCAAAAGAAAAACACATCTCTACTAACCACAATATACTAGATTAATAACTAAATTTAGTAATCAACACCAAAATATTAAAAGTATCCTTACAAACCATACAAAAAATTTTACAGGCTGATCCCATTCTCTGTCAGCACATATCACCTTACCCTAAGATTACATTTCGCAAACCTAGTTCCCTTAAAGATAAATTGGTACGTTCTGAATTCGTAGGAGAACTCAGAAAAGATCTGTGTAAACGCTTTGGTACATTCACCTGTGGTGGATGCACGATATGCCAGTACATGGACACAAGATCCCATATTGTTCTACCTAATAGTAGAACATTCAAACCTCAACACTTTGCAAACTGCAAGACTCCTGGTGTGATCTATATGCTACAATGCCAATGTCATAGTTTTTACATTGGCAAAAAACAAAACTTGAGTTTCACAATAGGGCAGTGAGACACATAAAAAGCATGAAGACAGCCAATCCAGACCTACCCCTTGGGAGACACATGAGGGATCTACACAATGGGAAAATTCCCCATATTTCCTTCGTAATCCTTGATAGGATTCATCCTAATGCGAGAGGTGGTGATTGGAACAAGTTCCTTTTCCAAAGAGAATCTCGCTGGATTATGGAGTTAGATGCTACTAACCTTGGCCTCAATAGTATACTGAGTTATAGACCATTTCTTGAGGGGTTTAGTTCTGGTGTATGTGAAAAGGATATGTAATTCTTATGGTTAAATTGCCTGGATTTGTTTGCTTGTTTTCTGTATAAAATTATGTTTTGCTGTATCATGACCAATGCTATTAATCACAATCAGATAACACTGTTTTGGGGCATTGGCCATAAACATTGTTCACTTTGTTCCAACAGAGTCGGACCCCCTTATGTGACGTGCTGTGGTCGTGCCTATTTTGGTAACTGCACCATCCCTTGAGGAGGGGAAGGCAACCCAGCCGTTTGCCCGCCCCACATGATTCCCCCCCCTCCTTTTTTTATTCCCCCTTTGTTTTGTTTATTTTCTTTGTCATTTTCAGTATGTTCTTGCACTAATTTGCAAAAAATATTTCTTCTGGCTGAGCCTGCTCATGTTGGTTCCTTGTGCAGGAGAAGGACCTCCTACTGACGTGAATCTACTGTGCGGTGCCACTGCGCAACCGCACTGCAGGTTTATTCCTCTCCTTGGCGGGTAATCAGCAGCTTTCCATTGGCATCAGATCATTCATCGGCGCTGACGACAGCACTATGCATGTGCGGCCACAACACTCATTGAGCGTGCCGTGCGCATGCGCAGAGACATACACGTTCTAGATGCACCATCACCGCCCTCATAATTGTGCACGTCATCACATGTTGCCATAGATTCCAAACAAATATACATCAGCTGGGTTCTTGGTTCCACGCAGACGCAGATGGCCCTCCCATCCCTATACAGCTGCTTGCCAGAACGGTCATTACTGTGGCTGTTTGTCTTTGGGATGCCGTCTCTGTGCATGGTCTGTGACACCCCGGATATTTTTTATCAAGCACCATCTACGGTATGTGCCTTGATCTTGTTGCTGTTTGACAATTTGTATATTCATCCTCAATTGTTTATATACATATTTACCAACATATATTTGATATACCACTCCATGGTTGTTTAAACTTTTTATAGGCTTTAAAATACATATTTAAGCAACAATTATCTTCATACAATTATTGTTTGAATTACAATCAGAATATATTAAATACATTAAGCTTTAGAGATCATTTTTCTTTTGATTATAAATTCATAATTTGTATACGATTTATTAATTTATTATTTATTTTGACATTGAGATAGAATATCTAAGTCAATCTAATATGAATAGTTTTAATTTAAGGCAATTTTATTGATTATATAATCTTTTTGTTTAATGGCCAAACAGGAATATCACATGGGATTTTGAAACTCTCATGGTAGTGTGTTGCCAATTTCCATACCGCACAGATATTGCTGTATACAACACACGCAAACCAAGCATTGTTACACGTTGCTTGATCGTAGGGGATCACTTCAATTTTCTTTTTGGACCCATTCCCTGTCTATTCCATCGGACATCAAACAGCAAATACGTTTGGTGCCGGCACCAGGTTACATTTTCTGGATTTTTACTTTTTCTCCATATCCTCCTTCCCCCCCTTTTTTCTTTTTTAATTTGAGGTGGGCTTTTCTTGGGTTGATTTGCTTTTCCGTCCTAACGATGCTCCTCATATGGCCCTGTCCCTATGTGTCCCACTCTTAACAGATGCGTTTTTCTTATAGATGTACACTTGTCTCCATGTGTGATAAGCCCCTGAAGAAAGAACAAGTTCCTGAAATGCGTCGGGCCCATTTCTCAAACGCAGGAGACTGTATTTGTTTGTATATTCATGCCTTATCACATGCTGTTGTTGTTCTTAACTAGTTAGTTGTATTAGTTATATGCACTGATTTTTTATTATTTATACATTAATAAAATACGCCTTTATTTATATTTTTTGTTTTTCTCTATTATACTCAGTTGCCCTTAAAATCCCAACCCTCACGTGGGGGACCCCTGTTTTACGTTTCCCGCAAATAGAGCTTTCTTTTGGTGGTATTTGATCACCTCTGCAGTTTTTGCATTTTGCACTACAAACAAAAAAGACTGACCATTTTGAAATTTAAAAAAGTGTATGTATGTATATATATATATATATATATATATATATATATATATATATATACATACATACAGTATTTTACAAAAGTGAGTACACCCCTCACATTTTTGTAAATATTTTCTTCTTTTCTTCCATCTTTTTATGAGACACCACTGAAGAAATGACACTTGTCTACAATGTAAAGTAGTGAGTGTACAGCTTGTATAACAGTGTAAATTTGCTGTCCCCTCAAAATAACTCAACACACAGCCATTAATGTCTAAACCGCTGGCAACAAAAGTGAGGACACCCCTAAGTGAAAATGTCCAAATGGGCCCAATTAGCCCAATTCGCTCTCACTCTCTCATACTGGTCACTGGAAGTTCAACATAGCAACTCATGGCAAAGAACTCTCTGAGGATCTGAAAAAAAGAATTGTTGCTCTACATAAAGAGAGAAAATTGCTAAGACCCTGAAACTGAGCTGCAGTATGGTGGCCAAGACCATACAGCGGTTTAACAGGACAGGTTCCATTCAGAACAGGCCTCGCCATGGTCCACCAAAGAAGTTGAGTGCACATGTTCAGCATCATATCCAGAGGTTGTCTTTGGAAAATAGATGTATGAGTGCTGCCAGCATTGCTGCAGAGGTTGAAGGGGTGAGGGGTCAGCCTGTCAGTGCTCAGACCATACGCCACACACTGCATCAAATTGGTCTGCATGGGTGTCGTCGCAGAAGGAAGCCTCTTCTAAAGATGATGCAAACATTTTGCTGAAGACAAACAAAGCAGAATAAGGGCATGAATTACTGGAACCATGCCCTGTGGTGTGATGAGACCAAAATAAACTTATTTGGTTCAGATGGTTTCAAGCGTGTGTGGCGGCAACCAGGTGAGGAGTACAAAGACAAGTGTGTCTTGCCTACAGTCAAGCATGGTGGTGGGAGTGTCATGGTCTGGGGCTGCATGAGTGCTGCTGGCACTGGGGAGCTACAGATCATTGAGGGAACCATGAATGCCAACATGTACTGTGACATACTGAAGCAGAGCATGATCCCCTCCCTTCGGAGACTGGGCTGCAGGGCAGTATTCAAACATAACGACCCCAAACCTCCAAGATGACCACTGCATTGCTAAAGAAGCTGAGGGTAAAGGTGATGGACTGGCCAAGTATGTCTCTAGACCTAAACCCTATTGATCATCTGTGGGACATCCTCAAAACGGAAGGTGGAGGAGCGCAAAGTCTCTAACATCCACCAGCTCCGTGATGTCGTCATGGAGGAGGGGAAGAGGACTCCAGTGGCAACCTGTGAAGCTCTGGTGACCTCCATGCTCAAGAGGGTTAAGGCAGTGCTGGAAAATAATGGTGGCCACACAAAATATTGACACTTTGGGCCCAATTTGGACATTTTCACTTAGGGGGTTATCACGTACCTGGTAGCAAAGCCTGATAGGATGAGGAAGGCCTCTCTTACACCTCTGTCTCGGGGCCCCTAATAGTGTAGACAGGAGGCCCAGGAGTGCAGAGTCACACAAGTGCCAGAAAGCCTTGCTAGCAGCAGGGCGGATGTCCTTGCTGGGCAGGTAAAGTCATCAGATGGCTTCAGCAGGTAGACAGGTAGGCAGGGTGCTGGTTACAGCAGGCAGGGTCAGGCAGGCTGGGTCATACACAGAGTTGAAGAATCGGGTACAGGTTACAGACAGGAACGTAATCAGGAAGCAAGCCGGGTCTGGAATCGATCAGTGGAACTGGAGCCAAAGGAGCAGACAGAAGAATGGTTACCAGACAAGCCGAGGTGGATGCAGGTGGAGTTCAGAATATGGTCAAGACAAGCCGGGTTGATAACTGGAAGCAGGATACAGGTTCACAGAATGCCAGATACACAAGAGGATGAAGACAAGGCAGCATTGAATCTGAGCAATGGCTGGGTTTAAATAGTCTGTTTGGCACCAGCGTCTGTCAAAGGTGCACGCAAGCATCGGCATGCACAGGGATGCGCAACTGGTTGTGTTTGCGATCAAGATTGCGCATGCGCATATCTATTAGCCAGTGCCCAATTCTTACGAGCATGAAAGGGAATCAGTTTTAGCTGTGTATCATGACAGGGGTGTTGTACTCACTTTTGTTGCCAGCGGTTTAGACATTAATAGCTGTGTGTTGAGTTATTTTGAGGGGACAGCAAATTTACACTGTTATACAAGCTGTACACTCACTACTTTACATTGTAGACAAGTGTCATTTCTTCAGTGTTGTCACATGAAAAGATAGAAGAAAATATTTACAAAAATGGTGAGGGGTGTACTCACTTTTGTGAGATACTATATATACTTTCTGCTATAAAACATATCCAATAAAAACATTAACTCAAATTTCTTCATAAAGTTAGGTCAATATGTATTCTGCTACATATTTTTGGTAACAAAAATCCCAATAAGCGCATATTGATTGGTTTGTGTGCCTCTTACCTGGAGATGTCGGATTATGTATATACACATGATCTGGTGCACAGATGCCACATTGTAGCAGTAAAACTGCTATAGGGCGGTCCAGAAGTGGTTAATATATATTTATATGTTCCCTTCTCTCTCTAATATATATATATATATATATATATATATATATATATATATATATATAATCAGTATCTCACAAAAGTGAGTACCGTATCTTCTGGCGTATAAGACGACATTTTACACTTAAAAAAAACTGGCAAAAAAGCAGGGGTCGACTTATACGCCGGGAAATACAGTACACCCCTCACATTTTTGTAAATATTTTATTCTATCTTTTCATGTGACAACACTGAAGAAATGACACTTTGCTACAATGTAAAGTAGTGAGTGTACAGCTTGTATAACAGTGTAAATTTACTGTCCCCTCAAAATAACTCAACACACAGCCATTAATGTCTAAACCGCTGGCAACAAAAGTGAGTACATCCCTAAGTGAAAATGTCCAAGTTAGGCCCAATTAGCCATTTTCCCTCCCCGGTGTTATGTGACTTGTTAGTGTTACAAGGTCTCAGGTGTGAATGGGGAGCAGGTGTGTTAAATTTTGTGTTATCGCCCTTACTCTCTCATATTTCAACATGGCACCTCATGGCAAAGAACTCTCTGAGGATCTGAAAAAAAGAATTGTTGCTCTACATAAAGATGGCCTAGGTTATAAGAAGATTGCCAAGACCCTGAAACTGAGCTGCAGCACGGTGGCCAAGACCATACAGTGGTTTAACAGGACAGGTTCTTCGCCATGGTCCACCAAAGGAGTTGAGTGCCCGTGCTTAGCGTCATATCCAGAGGTTGTCTTTGGGAAATAGGCATATGAGTGCTGCCAGCATTGCTGCAGAGGTTGAAGGGGTGGGGGGTCAGCCTGTCAGTGCTCAGACCATACACTGCATCAAATTGCATGGTTGTCATTCCCGAATGAAGCCTCTTCTATAAATGATGCACAAGAGAGCCCTCAAACTGTTTGGTGAAGACAAGAAGACTAAGGACATGGATTACTGGAATCATGTCCTGTGGTCTGATGAGACCAAGATAAACTTATTTGGTTCAGATGGTGTGACGTGTGTGTGGCGGCAACCAGGTAAGGAGTACAAAGACAAGTGTGTCTTGTCTACAGTCAAGCATGGTGGTGGGAGTGTCATGGTCTGGGGCTTCATGAGTGCTGCCGACACTGGGGAGCTACAGATCATTGAGGGAACCATGAATGCCAACATGTACTGTGACATACTGAAGCAGAGCATGATCCCCTCCCTTCAGAGACTGGGCCGCAGGGCAGTATTCCAACATGATAACCACCCCAAACACACCTCCAAGATGACCACTGCCTTGCTAAAGAAGCTGAGGGTAAAGGTGATGGACTGGCCAAGCATGTCTCCAGACCTAAACCCTATTGAGCGGCCTGTGTGGCATCCTCAAATGGAAGGTGAAGGAGCACAAGGTCTCTAACATCCACCAGCTCTGTGATGTCATCATGGAGGAGGGGAAGAGGACTCCAGTGGCAACCTGTGAAGCTCTGGTGACCTCCATGCCCAAGAGGGTTAAGGCAGTGCTGGAAAATAATGGTGGCCGCACAAAATATTGTTATTTTGAGGGGACAGCAAATTTACACTGTTATACAAGCTGTACACTCACTACTTTACATTGTAGCAAAGTGTCATTTCTTCAGTGTTGTCACATGAAAAGATAGAAGAAAATATTTACAAAAATCTGAGGGGTGTACTCAATTTTATGAGATTATATATGTAGAGATAGATATATACACACATACACACACACACAGTATCTTTAAGCTTTTCATTTTATTACCCAAAACTTCTCCTATTGCCTTGATACTGTGTATCCATGATAAAAGGATCCACTTTTTATATAAATAGAGGGAATCACATATTCATTGTTTTATATCTTAGCTATTAATATTATTGTTTTTAGTAATAATGAGTCACCCATATTGTTTTATTATGTTTCTTTCCAATTTGCAATGTTTTTAAAATTTGTTTGTATTAATTTGTGGTCATTTTAGCATTTTTTCACAGCTATGCTGAGTTCTGTAGGCCCATGTTCCAGTGTTTAAATATCTCCTAACACTTCCCACACACAGACCCCACCTGATAGTGGTGTAGGGCATCTAGGGGTACAATAATCCATATATCTTTTGGTTCTGTCCCTGGATCCAGCCCTGCTGGTAGAGTGTCTGTGGTTTTATTCAGGATCTGACTGGTTTGGCATTAGAAATCAACCCAACTGCCTACCTATTACATCTCCGCTATGGAAGAACTGTAATTCTCTAAGAGGACACCTCATGAGTGCAGCCAGGGCTCGCATCCCAGTCCTTTAGAAGAAATGCCTCATACAGTGAGTCATTGGAATAATTCAGATAATATTATTATATTATAATATGGAGGAGCTTACGGCTTGTGTGAGCAGACAAGAGGTTCCAATTCACAAGACTTGGTATTACTGGACCCAATTCACTTGCTCTGACAAGTACAAGGAGCTCCATAATTCCAGCTCTAATTGGGAGGTCCAGGTAGGAGAGCCTTATTATCATTTTTACCCCCCTTTTTTTTTCCTTTCTTCCCCTCTGGTCTTTCTCTCTCACTAACTGTTATCTTTATTCAAAATTGAAAGGAGCACATTGGTCCCCCGCCAGCATCTCCTGATCACTTTGCATCTATAGTCATACTTTATTTTTGGTAGGCTTACAGGGGATGATTTACTAAAAGGTAAATAGACTGCACTCTGCAAGTGCAATTGCTCCAGAGCTTAGTAAATGAGATGAAGGTTCACTTTGCAAAGAATACCCAATCACATGCAAGGAAAATAAAAAAAAAAAACAGCATTTTTGCTTGCACTTGATTGGATGATGGAAGTCAGCAGAGCTTCTGCTCATTTACTAAGCTCTGGAACAACTGTATTTGCAGAGTGAACAGTCTATTTGTCTTTAGTAAATCAACTCCAGTGTCTGGTCCTCTCTGGGCTAATCTGCTTGAAGTGCGTAGCGTTTGTTTCCCCGCCTTTCTAAAGAACTGTCACATAATGTTTTGTACTTGATGTTCTGTATACACTGAAATGATATAGAAATAGTTTTGCTGATTGAAAGTAGCCAGAAGACGATTTCCTTCACTATTCCACGGAATGTTTATTAAATACTACACTATAAGAAATGTTTCATTTATAATGGCTAAATATGCCTTGATCCGGAGGAGGTGACATCTCTAGACACCGAACGCGGACCTACAGGAGGGATCACATCTGCAGTGCATTAGGCATGTGTGTTTTGTTCTCTTGATTGAGACATCTCTGTCTGAGTGACCATTTCTTCTATTTCTGCACATTTAAAGGAGCCCTGCACTTTTATGGACTTTTATCATGAACTATTTGATACCTTAATTTCTGCATTGGCTCCAGAACTATGCCGACTCCATCAAATGGAAAGCCATTCAGCCACGAGGAGCCTGACAAACCTCTATCACCTGTGGAGGAACCCTGGCTGAGAATGGCGAGACTAGAGATTTTTTGTGAATTATTTGTACAGGAAGACAGCAAAGAAGGGCAACCATCAACCAAATTCTGAATTTTATTTCAGATAATATGAATCATATTAACATATGTACAGTATGAATAAAATGCATAGAAAAATATAGTTTACTTCTACCCCAGAATTGTGGCAGTGACTGATATAAATCTGATACAAATGCTAAAAAAAATATGCAATTTACTTTTGACTTCAAATGAGAGCAATCTTCTCTCTTCTATGTAGAGGAGAAGAGTACCTGTCCTCCATAGAGGAAGGGAGGCTCAGAGATGTGATCACATTCTGGACAGATAATAGATCTTCATTGTATATAGACAGGTACACTTTACACATTCCATGCCTCATTATTGCACATTTTCTATATGCCAAGTGCTTTATCCTGAGATAATTTAAAGCTAACGGGATAATTGGGAGAACCGGTATTCACCGATAATACAGTTGGGAGAACTGATACTGTATATGAATACAGTAAAGTTTAGCAATATATACAGACAGTACAGATTATACCATCAGAAGAACCAGAACATACACATCATATAAATTATACTATTTACAACATAAAAAAAGTGAACATTTCTCTGAGTTTCTTTACATCTTATAAAAAATAAATAAAATATATTGTATATTTATTATACATGTCCAGCCTCAGTGCTCAATGCAATATTCACCCTTGAATTGTCCCCTGCAGAACCTCATCATCACCACAAGATGTCCTCAGTCTTCCAGCTTGAGGGATATCCAGTGTGACTAGACCTGCTGGAAGACTGAGGAAAGACTGAGTGCAGAGCGCTATGATCCCGCCCCCTGTGCACATCCCCTCCCCCCACTCACTGTGTAATATTGCAGAGGGCCGGACAGAATTATAAATCCTTCGATGAGTATTTAGCAGTTTGACTGGAGTTCAGCTTTATATAAATGGCAACAGTAGTTTCCTCCAACAATATTGTGGATTAATATGACCCCGCACTGTTACATAGTCAGGTTGAAAAAAAAGACACAAGTTCAACAATAAAAAAAAAAAATAAAAATCATACAATCCCATATACCCAATCCTATACCCACAGTTGATCTAAAGGAAGGTGAAAAAAAACAGAAAAGCAGGATCCAATTTGCTACAGCAGGGGAAAAAATTCCTTCCTGCTGTAGCAAATACATTCCAACACAAGACATATAGCCAGGAAATGCCAACAATCACCCGGCAGTGTTGTCACCGGAATAAGTCCAGATCAATGTTTTGCTCATCTGGGAGGTCTAAACAGATGACAATACAGATTATCAATCAGTAGAAAATCCTGAGAAATGTAGGAAATAGATTTTTCCTGCTGGCAATGTTATTCTGCACACTGACTGTAGTACATGCAGAGTGCAGTGTATAGTCCGGGGATCTCACAGATGCTGGATGCTGAGATCATATAACTCCAGTGTACATGTGCGGGGGTTACATCATCAGTGCCTGTCCAATGGGAGAAGGAAGAAGATGGTGGACCTGGAAGACGAGGGGAAGGGCGTGGCTTTGGCAGGAATGGAGTGGATTGGCTCAGACCTCTCATGATTGGAGGAGAGCACACCCAGAGATAAGTGCTGTGCATACTTCATATTAAGGCAAATGCTGGTGGATGTTATTCAGGGTTTAACTTTCTCTTATTGTGCAAGTAAAGCCTTTTTTAAGCAAAGGGAAGGGCTGAACCTTGAGTAAAATTTTTATTTCTGTGTTCCCACTATGGAGATTCATTATCTCTATTTGTCCTGGTGACAAAACATAACGGGAAGTCTAAAAATGAGAAAATATCCTTCTCTGGTCACTGTGACAACTTTCTAAGACTCATTATCTGTTGCACCCCAAGGCAGGAAAATGAAGAGAAATTGCTGCATTGGGACACAAGACAAATCATAACTTGATAGGATATTTAACTTTCTTCTCTATTTATAAAAGAAAAAAATGGCTGCATATCGACTTCAAAGTGGAACTAAACTCAGGCATCTTTAGATGACCACTATATTTAATAAAGGTGATGTCTACATACAGGCAGATCTTCTAGACTCCGCCCCTAATTACCCTATGGGTGTCTTCGGTAGGAGTGGGTGGGGTATACAGTTGATGTCACACACCTGATAGGTACCTGTGAGGACAGGAGAGGAGTGTTCAGGCACTGAAGGCTCAATCACACCTGAGCACACAGAAAACACATGCACTGCATGCAGGTTGATGTGCGTTGACATACATTCCCCTGCACACTGACCAGCATTTTTTTAAATGCAGTTTTACTTCATTGGACACATCAAGGGTCAAGTTCCTCACTTTTTGTTTGTATTTTGACAAGAATGTTATGCTTATGCAGATTTTTGTGTGTTGCGCTGCATAAAATGCAGTGCGGTGGGAAGGGGCTCATAGAAAGCAATTGTTTTTAGAGTGTCCTTGTATTGATCGATACACCTGGTGTGAACGTTCCCTCATATGTGAGGAATTTCTCTGCTGCTTCTAATCAGGAATTATATGATAAGGGTCTTTTTTTATGATTGCTAACAAATCTCTGTTAGACAGCCAAACATTAGACTCTGGATACTGAGCTTCTCTACATGGAGTAGGGGGCCTCAATGCTCTCAGTAGATAAAAATGTGTTCTTAGTGGCAGGTGGGGATCCAATGTTATTGGTGGGTATGGATCCATTCTGGATGGGTGGCACAGATTTGTTCTCAGCCAGTGGCACATCTTGAGGGGACACCAATGGAGGATATGGATCCATTTTGTATGGGTGGCATGAATCCATCTTCTGCCAGTGGCACCTCTATATAGACACCATTGGTGGGTATGGATCCATTCTGTATGGGTGGCACTGATCCATCCTTTGCAAGTGGCTCATCTTCAGAGACACCATTGCTCTTCAAATCTTTTTCTGTAGTAAATCTGGAAATATAAATCACACAGACACCCTCAGAAAATTGCAGAGACTATCACCAACATACAGCATTGGGATTGTTCTCTTTCTAGTTTATTCCCACCCTCCATCATCCAATAGTCCATTCTAACATGTGATATGGCTGTCCTGGGTCAGAATTCTCCGCACTCTGCGTCCATCACAACTTTGCCAACTGCTGTCTATTCCAACACAGTGTATCTAAACCCCAAAACAAAAATGTAATATATTGCAACTTATCAGTCCTTAGATGTGGTGGCTGCATTCATTTTCTCTTGTCTTCCTTTATTTTCACCTGCCTGGTATATCTATGAATAACACACTTCCTGTCCTAGGGTGACAACACTCACTCACTGCACTGTATCTGTGTAGAGCGGAGTTGTCACCATAGGCTGCTCTCCTGAACTGGACTACAAACAGATCTTCATATCCATTACATGGGGGAGGGGAATTCATAGTAGAAGCTTGGAAGGAAAAGGACACTGAGTATCTGGCAGGATCAATAGCTATTATATGTTCTTGCTGCAGATGTTCTTAGACTGAAAAAAGAAGACAAATACAGCCACCACATCTAAGGACTGATATTCTTTAAAACCATCCCCCACACTCACCAACCTTTAACTGTACTAGATGTTACTGCACAGACCTCATCCACACACTAATTCTGCATCCACCTGGGAGGTTCTTCCATGTATCTCTCATTCCTATTAGGGCTGGTGCAAGGATTTTTGACACCCTAGGCGGAGCCTCATTTTGCCACCAACCCCCCCCCCCCAGCCTCACACCCTTTTGTGCTGCCCATGTATACACACACCTTCCAACTTGTGAACCTGAGAATAAGGGACATTGCATAGAGACAGTGGCCTACAGATTGTGGTGCAGCAAAGAGTGGGTGTGGCCAAATATGATCATGGGAGGGGCTTAAGGGCCATGGTTAAACAAAACCTGGGCTTCCTTGTACCTATAAACTATGCTTTGATTGCTGTGCCCCAAGCTGGAGTCTCAGGGGTACATATAAACCTCAACACAATCATTTAGAAAATTACTTGGTTTTGTGTACACTGAAAATAGACAGAGAGCTTAACCTCCTCACGTCCGTGCTATAGCCAAATGACGGCTACAACGTGGGCCTTAATTGCCGGGAGGGAGTCAAAAGATGTCTTTCCGTGCATGAGCTGCCTGCGTATCGCATGCGGAATGCTGTGTGTTCACACAGTTAATGAGATCCCGGCCCCTTACAATGCGATCAGCTGTCAGACAATGACAGCTGATCATGTGATGTAAACAGGAGATCGGTAATCAGGTTTTTTTCTCCTCATGCTGAGTGTGAGGAGAAAAAAAAAAAAGCAGATCTCCGGCTTCTGTGAAGGGGACATCGGTCCTGAACAGGGAGAGCCACAGCCACCTCATCTGTGCCCACCAGTTCCACCTATCCAGTGGGGGCCCATCAATTAGGGCCCCCTCTGTCATGCCACCCCCTAGATGTAGAATGGATAGATTCAAGCATTGCATGAATCTATCCATGTCCGCCGCGGCCACCTTCTATTCAGGCATCAGGCCCCTTTTAGGACGCCGGGCGCCTAAATTACATCAGCGGGGGTGTTTTTTTTAAAGCACCCGATTTGAGCCATAGGCTCTAATAGGCTTCAAAAAAGGTGGACTCGGAGTGCAGAGCATTGCCCAGGTGTGTTAGAAAAGCAAATAAATATTTGCTTTTCTAACACTGAACTGCCTGTCCGCCAATCAGGAAGCGTGGGTCTAATACCCATCACCCGATTGGCTAAAAGCACAGGTGATCCTATTGGACGCCTAGCAGAAGGGAAGAAGAGACGCACGGGAAGCATGGAAGACACAGGAGCCACTGCCTGACCCACTGCCCATCTCACAGCTTGCCGCCATCACCTGCTGCCTGACCCACCACCAAGATGGGGTAAGTGCCGGTCAGACGGCGGGCGGGGTCACAGTCAGGCTGCATTTGATGGGGCACAGTGGCTGCAATTGATGAAGGATCGCTATGGCACATGGAAGGCAGGAAGGAGGGACCACTGTGGCACATGGAAGGCAGGAAGGACAGACCACTGTGGCACATTGAAGGATCACTATGGTACATGGAAGGCAGGAAGGATCACTATGGTACATGGAAGGCAGGAAGACTGGAATATTTAAGACAGAGAGAGAGGGGAGAGTTCACTCACCCAGAGCTGCATTGTCTTCAGAGGCTCAGGGAGACATCAGGGCAGGAGCACTGGTTGCTTTGAAATCTCCCTCCCACACCCCCTTCCTAGGCACAGATTGGCTGCACACTGGGGTTGTGGGCAGAACTAGCCTACCTCCTTCTCCCTCCTCTTACAGGATATACAGCGGGCAGGGGATGTGCAGCAGGCGGGCAGGTGAGTGGGCGGACTATGTTGCTTGGCACTGAGTGAGGCTCAGCACAGCACGCACCGGACAGGGGGAGTAGTGGAGTCCAGAGCCAAAACATGCCGGCGGCCAGACTGATGTTCTGGCCCTGATTCCTGTCCCAAGATGAGCAAAATAAGAGCCCTGAGCTGGTTATAGCAGACATTGACTTAAGCATGAATATAAAACCAGAATACAAATAAAGAGTAATGGAAGAAGTGGAGAATTTACTTTCCTGGAACAATTTCTGCTTCGGCTTTTCTCCAGTGCTGATTACACAGTTATAAGTATTTGGCTCAGTTTGGCCAATCTCCTCCTTCAGTAAAGATCATGTGACCAGAACCTGAAACTTTGCCTGCAAGAGGAATATTAACCAACCCGAGCTCTCAACTCCCCTTCAGAAGACATCGCATGACCAAAAAGTCATATACTGTAGGGATCAATAAATAGTAAAGTAGCTGGGGACGTAACATGTAGGAGGAGCCTATGATGTCCCCAGCATCTGCAGTGTGTGAGATAGCGGTGGTGAATGAAGTGCCTTGCCGCTGAGCTCTTGTTGCAGCTGATCAATACAAAAGCGATCCCATTTAGGAGAGTATGTGAGTGAAACATCTTTAATCTGATATATATAGTATCCAATGGGTGTTTAAACTCTGCGCAATGGATATATACATTTTCTCTTTACATGTCCGGGATTTGAGTGGAGGAGCGATTATAATTAAAGAAGAAGTGAAAGAAGTAAAAGTAAAAAAAAAAAACAAAAAAAACTTGTTTGACACTATTTTTGTTTCAATATTGTCACGATATAACTGACACTAGTCTGGTTACAAACACCTGATGAACTGTGAGCACTTTATATGAAGGATTTTTCTAGGAAAAGGAAGATATTTCTGTATATCTTTGCACATTTGTATTTATTTATATTTTGGAAGTGTCAAGTGGCACGGTATATACTTATAAAAGGAATATAAAATATATCTAAATAAGTAGCAAATATGGTTTAGAGCACGTGCACATTATAGTAAGCTTTATCACTAATGCATTTTTTATGAGCACATCACGCTTATAATGGTGGGATAAGCTTGATTTATATTCCACTTTAAAATTTATAAGAATTTTCAGATTAAGAATATTTGGAGGTATTTTTAGAAGCATATTTTTTTACCTCTTTTTACCTTTCACTAATCTTAATGGGAATATGAGGATAATATGAGCGCAACTGACTACTTTACCATTTATTGATCTTATCACTTATTTTAGTTGCAGCTATATTATTTGGCCATCTCATATTAACCATTTGGTTTCCGTAGCAGTAATTTTTAACCACATCAGTGCTTGAGCCTTTTTTATATACTGTAGGGAGTCTAAATCAGCATTTTCTCCAGGAGCAGCAAGTATTTCACACCTTATATTATCTTCATGCATTCCAGAAACTGATAATATAACTTCACCTTTCAGTATAGATCCATCTTAAATCAACAGACTCCCTATAGAGACAACTGCTGATCTAGAGGAATAATCCGATCACAGAAAGGAAAGATGTAACCATTACTCACCAGAGACACCAAAATCACAATAATCACACCGAGCACTCCAGTAACAATGAGAAATATTCGGGATCTTCTATAATCTGATGTAAGATCTGTCAGAAAATAAATACAATGTTTAGAACACATCTCTGTGAAGAGATTACATGTGTGATCAATATACAATGTATCCGTTCTACAGTCTGCTTTATTATATTACAATATTTATACATCAGCAAATCTCTGCTTTATTTTATATAAGCCTGCACACTGACACCATATACTTTATACACACACCCTCCTCTATTCCCCCAGTAATTGCTCCTCTCACCTCTGATCTCCAGCCGGTATTCCCGGATCTCCTCACTGACCGGGTTTGTGATCCTGACCCGGAATCTCCTCTCGGCGTCGTCTCTCTGCACACTGGGGATAATCAGCGTCCTATTGTCATCTATCAGCAGGTATCTTTCAGGGAGAGGCTCCCCGTCCACCTCCCAGGTCACAGCGCTCTCTTCTCCAGAGAACTGGACGATCACCGCCATCTCCTCACCCAGCCGGCTACAGTTACTGGTGATGTTGGAGATGAGAACCGGATCTGGAATAATCAGAAGGACAGTCACCATCAGTCATAGGTCACCAACACAGAGCCCAGATACATAGAATAGAGTGCTAGCTCTTTTTGTATACTTATATATACTGCTTAACGCTCATGTGACCTGAATCCTCTTCCCCCACATACAGTCATATAACACTGGGGACTGTATCAGTTTATTTCCTGTGTGGTACAGTAAATGGTTTGGGTTCTGGGGTGCAGCCATATCTATATAGATACATTTTGATACATTTTTTTTGTTCATTTATTTACTTGGATTGGATTTTCCTGCAGGGATATTTACATCCCCATTTGGATTTGAAACATGTCTGCTTTTGTTACCCTCCATTACATAGGGGATGATAGGTGTAGTAGTGTACAGAAGGAAGATAAAGGTGTTTATATGTTCAGTTCAGCTCATAGGAAGTGACAAGGAAGGGGCATTTCTGGCAGGAGCAACATATATTTTCTATATTTGCTGAAAATATTAGTCTATAAAAATAAAATGAATGCAGACAAAATATTTATAGTGGAAGTCCATGCAAAGTCTAAAATCCCTGCATCTATGGACACCAGGGATCTAACACTTACCTCTCTATCCCTGTAAAGAAAAGATGAGTATACATACCTTTTTGGAAGTTGATCTGACCAGATCCGACCGGATCTCCAGTGGCGGAAGCTCTGCAGAAGACATGGAGGACAACGGCTGTGTAAGTAATGGGAAGTGACGCCACCCATAGAGTTACTATGGGGCTTCCATTGTCTCCTGTCTCCTCTGCACCCGCCCCCATGGCTGATAGCTCAGCGTGGGATCCTGTCGGATCGGGTCGGATCGGCTTCCAAAAAGATATGTATACTCATTTTTTTCTTTACAGGGATAGAGAGGTCAGTGTTAGATACGTGGTGTCTATAGATGCAGCGATTTTAGATTTTGTATGGACTTCCACTTTAAGGACTGTAAGCTGCAATTTATTACATTTTTACTTTGGGCTTTAGTTATCCTTTAATAGAAAAATAAATGTTAGGAATGTTCAGTCTGGCAATCACATACTGTGTCACCTCCTCTTATGGAGCTTAATGTCCCACCACTGACCCCCCGATCCCACCACTTACCCCCCCTGATCCCACCACTGACCCCCCCCTGATCCCACCACTGACCCCCCCGATCCCACCACTGACCCCCCCTGATCCCACCACTGACCCCCCCTGATCCCACCACTGACCCCCTCCTGATCCCACCACTGACCCCCCCCTGATCCCACCACTGACCCCCCCTCCCCGATCCCACCACTGCTCTCCCACACGAGGCAGCAATGGTGGTAAACATGCAGAGCAATGCAAAAAGACCAATGCATTAGCCCCCTCTGGTGGAGAACTTTTATATGGTATATAGACTCTTACCCAGAACACGGATCTCTGTAGAGGATATTACATATCCCGGAGGACAGTGACACCAGATCTTATACACACAGGAATCCTCCTTCCTGGCATGTGTCAGCTTCCAGCAGCCGCTCCCTGTGTGCAGTCGGAGTCTGGAGTCATGAGATTGAGTGCGATTGAAAGAACAAAGATTTTCCAGCAATGTCCTCTCCACCCCTCTGCATACTCTGTACAGCTCCAGGGTATCTGCATCCTCAGGACACTTCATATTACAGTCAGTGATGTCTGATCCGCTCTGTACATACACCGTTCCTGATGACACCGATATGATCATCATATACAGGAGACCTGGGAGGAGAAGACAGATCAGAAATGTGATCAAAGTTTATATCAATGCCAGCTGAGGATTACTGATCACTGATAGGAGAGATGAATACTCAGGGGCTGGAGAGAAAAAAAAAAAAACAATTAGAGCCAATTTACATAAGCGTTGTTCTCTGAAGGTGAATCGCTGTTTAGAGGACGTTTGACAGGCGGTGAGGAAGTGTTATGTCACCTCCTCACTGTCTGTGTTAACCCCTAAAAATCTGCACCACCATTCCACAACCACATGGCGGCAGCGTGTCCCCATTCAGGTAAATGAGTTGTATTTGGCGGGCGGCGGGTGCCACTACCTGCCCAATGTGACAGAGGGATTATTTTGTGCCTTAACTGTGAAGCCAAACATCATGGTTGTGGTGTGTGTATATCCCGGTGTTTTGTTGAGAAGTGACCAGGATGAACAGCGCATGTGCCACCGGAGGGGGGGAGGGTTCCGAAAAGCGGAAGTTCCATTTTTGTGTGGAACTCCGCTTTAACTCCACTTCTATCACTTCCTCTTCATGTCTTCTCTGTTCATCTGACTGGAACATCCATGTGTACAATCCTCATGTCATGTATGACTGATAATTTGCACTGATATTGAAATTCAAAATACTAACAATAACATTCACAACTCTGCCCGAGCTACATCACCAACCTTGTTTCCAATTATCACCCAAACCGTCCTCTCCACTCCTCTCAAGACCTCCTACTCTCTAGCTCCCTTGTCTCCTCCTCCCATGTTCATCTCCAGGACTTCTCCAGAGCTTCCCCCATCCTCTGGAAATTTCTACTTCAATCTGTCTAGCTATCTCCTACGCTGCCCTGCTTTTAGCTGATCCTTCAAAACTCAGCTATCCAAACGAAGCCCATCACACCTCCAACTAACAACTGAATTTTTCATTCTTCCATCAGCCGTATCCCACCACAGGTATTACCTTTTATACCACTTGCCCCACTCTATGAGATTGTAAGCTCTTATGAGCAGTGACCTCTGAACCCTCTTGTATTTTATTGTATTGTAACTGTACTGTTTACATTGTAAAGTGTGGCGCAAATTGCTGGCACTATAAAAATTCTGTATAATATTATTATGTATTAGTCAAGATCCCATCCCCTGCAGGTAGAAGGATTTTCTATACAAGTAGGGGGCGGAGCTGTACTAATATATAGGGAGGGGAGTTGTGTACAGATGATGACCCTGTCTATTTATTCGTGGATGGATCTGATATATGGATATGGATCACTAGATCCCATCCATTCAGGAGGAGGGGGGATAGATGGTGGTTTGCAAGTGCTATCAGGTATAACCCTGGTTTTTCTTTTTTCATCCTCATGAAAGCAGTCCAAATGGCTCATTAGGCACTGGATCGCTTTCAGAGGCGGCGAGAGGGGACATCACCCCCACCCACCACATGCCAGTGTTTCTCGGGCCTACTGTTCTTACCAGCAAGAAATGATCTGACACTGGACGGCTGGTCACAGAGGCAAACAAACACCAGATCATCTCTGAGCGCCTCTAGGGCCTTAGACCATAGTTCCCAACTGTCCCCGATTTCAAGGGACTGTCCCTGATTTGAAACAAAGTCCCTCTGTCCCTCTTTTCTCCCAGTTTGTCCCTCATTTTGGTCTGATCTATATAGTTATACATAATATGCACTATCAAAAAGTGTTTCCCAATGCTAAACCTTTCATTCAATTTCTACATTTGTAAATTTCAGAAGCCAATATAAAGAAATAGTGGTGTAAAAAACAAAAAAAAAAAAAAAGCACTTGTGGGTTTAACTAATAATTTTTTTGTATAATTCTCTATTTAGGGGCGTGGCAGAGGTGTGTATCCTATGCCTATATAGGTTGCTAATAGGTGCCTCTCGTTCCCATTTCAAAAAGTTGGGAGCTATGCCTTAGAACAAGGGTCCCCAACCCCCGGGCCGCGGCCTCTCTGCAGCCGGGCCGCAAGACAGGTACGACATGAGAGCCAGGCATGCGGCATGCTGGAGCCAGACAGGCGGGCGGAATGTCAGAGCCAGGAGGGCGGGTGGGATATTGGAGCTAGGCGGGCAGCATGAAAGAGCCGGTGTTCTGTCAAAATAGTGGGGTGGATGAGAGAAGCGTGTGGGCGGATGAGACAAGCGGGTGGTGAGAGATGACATCATCTCTCTGCCCACCCTGCATCACCGCTCTTCCGCCCTCACAGCCCAGGCTCTTCAATATCGGAGGTCCAGCGAGGAGCAGAGATGACATCTCTCACCGCCCGCCCTGCATCTCTCTCCTTCCCTCACTCAGAACTGGCCTCTGTACTAAATGGACCAGTGCTGCCACCAATGCAGTGGCAATACACATCTGGTGGCATGGGCAGGCAACGTGACAATCCACATCTGGTGGCAGACGACATGGCAAGTGACAATCCACATCTGGTGGCACTGGCAGGCGACATGGCAAGTCACAATCCACATCTGGTGGCACTGGCAGGGGGACGTGGCTCGTGACAATCCACATCTGGTGGCAGGCGACGTGGCAAGTGACAATCCACATCTGGTGGCACCGGCAGGTGACATGGCAAGTGACAATCCACATCTGGTGGCAGGTGACAAGCTGCATGTGGTGGCAGGTGACACGCCCAGGGCTCCCACTGATTCTGCCTTATGGTGAGTTGAACTATTTCATAGTATATTACAATGTAACAATATAAATAATGTGCTTCAATCATCCTGACACCATAAAAACTATGGTGCCCGGATGATTAAAGCACCAACACCAGCCATTGCCCTGACAAATTGCCAGTGAAAAATCGCCCCCCCCGCCCCTTGGCACAATCTTCTTCCAAGCAGCCGGTCCCCGATGCCAAAAAGGTTGGGGACCGCTGCCTTACAGCATTGGTTCTCAACCCGTGGTACGCGTAACCCTGGGGTAACGTGCACCAAGGGCAGGGGTACGCTACCCAGAGCCGGTGTCCTATCGAAAATATTCCCCAATCGGATAGTGCCCGCCCTGTAGTGCGCAGGAGCTGAGGAGACTCCGAAAATCTCCGAACATCAACAGCTGATCGTCAGCTCTACACGGCGCATGCGCACTTAATACCACATTCTGTCACACATTCCCGATGCTCCTACAAGTTTGCAAGGAGCGGTGTGCCTACAGAATGACCACAGCTGGGGCAGAGATAAGGTTGGGTACTTCAATGTTACAATATATCTTACCCCTTCACAATGTGTGCCTACACAATGCCCACAGCTAGGTCAGTGATAACGGCGGGTAGTTCAATTTTACAATACATGTTAAACATTCGCCCATTTCACAAATCCACTCCCTCGAGCATGTGACAGAATGTAATATTAATTGCGCAGGCGCCATGTAAACCTCATGATCAGCTGTTCCTCAAAGACTTTCGGCGTCTCCTTTGTCCTCCATACTGTGCAAGTGCTGCACCTGCGCAGTACAGGGCGGACACTATGCGATGGGGGGGGACACTTATCAGAACACAGGCGCCACAAGCGGCATTGGGATAGAGGGGCTGACTACCCAGTGTGTTCTGCCGAGAACTCAAACTCGCCCTCAGCAGAACACTGGCATGGCCCAATGACATAGAAGTCCTGCCTCTGGCTCCTATGATGGACGTCACACTGGTACAATAACAGGACGCGAGATGTCCATCATAGGAGCCGTGGGTCCAGGAGGCGGGACTTAGTGGATCCCCTCTCAGAGTAAACTGGCAGGCGGCAGCTCTCCTTTCCCCATGGCGTCGCTGATGGGCACTGGTGACTGGCGAGGCTGCGCTGATGGGTACTGGTGACCGGTAAGGCTGCGCTGATGGGCATTGGCAAGGCAGCGCTAATGGGCACTGGCGACTGGAAAGGCTGCACTGATGGGCACTACCAAGGCTGCATTGATGGACACTGGTGACTGGCAAGGGTGCATTGATGGGCACTGGTGAGGCTGCGCTGATGGGCACTGGCAAGGCTACACTAATGGGCACTAGTGACTGGCAAGGCTGCACTTATGGGCATTGCCAAGGATACGTTGATGGGCAAGGGTGCATTGATGGGGACTGGCGAGGCTGCGTTGATGGGCACAGGTAAGGCTGCACTCATGGGCACAGGTAAGGCTGCACTGATCAAGCTGAATTGGTGGGCACTGATCAGGCTGAGCTGATGGGCACTGGTGACTGGCAAGGCTGCGCTGATTGGCACAGGTAAGGCTGAGCTGATGAGCACTGGTGACTGGCAAGGCTGCATTGATGGGCACTGGCGAGGCTGCGCTAATGGGCACTGGTGACTGGCAAGACTGCACTGATGGGCACAGCCGAGGCTGCATTGATGGGCACTGGTGACTGGCAAGGGTGCATTGATGGACACTGGTGAGGCTGCGCTGATGGGCACTGGCAAGGCTGCACTAATGGGCACTGCAGAAGCTGCGATGGATACTAGTGACTGGCAAGGCTGCGCTGATGGGCACTGGCGAGCACTGATCAGGCTGCATCGATGGGCACAGGAGGAGGGGCAGCATTTACTGGAACTGAATGGCATTGGCTGTATTTTCCTCCTCCAGCTGCTAAATGATGGCCCTTAGCATCTGATTGGCTGTAATAAATGCTGCTCCCAATGCTTCTCCTATGAAGGTGTGACAGGAAGGCGGCACGGACCCCCAGAGCATGGGGATGGTGGTAGGCTCCTCTCAATGAGGCACCCCCTAGTTTTGGACCTGCACCCCCCATATGGAGATCAGATTGATCTGTTATTATGTATCACTAGATCCCATCCAGGTAGGGCTGTGTATGGGTGACCCCCCATGTAACTATTTCTGGATGAATCTGATATTATGTATCACCTCCAGGTTGAACATCCTCTATACAGGGGGGAGGGGGCTGTGGGTGGGGCAGTGTAAGGAGGTGCGGGGCTGTGTGCAGGAGCAGACAGAGATGGACTATACAGGAGGGGTGGAGCTGTGTACAGGAGGGGGCAGAGCTATGTACAGGTGAATGCTGACCCCTCCCCCTCAAAAAGAAAGACTATAATGTAGCAGAAAAAAGAATGAAGCGTCATGTGATCTCAGCTCTGGGCAGATCAGCTTGTTGTATTGCTGAGCCAATCAATGTACAGTATCTTCCTCTTCATCCAATCACTTGTGGTGTTCCGCCCTCTTCAGGACAGACAGTGAACTGTCACTCCCCACACTGTGTGTTCCCATCTCTTCCAACATCTCTACCAGCTACAGTATGTCTCCGCCTACTATGACTAGAAATCCTATCACGCTCTGGAATTCGGAGTGGGTGGGATTGTGGACATGTATGGGATGGGTCAGACTGTCACTCTATGGCACCGCCCACAGCGGGCAAAGTAAATTAAGAGTTGTTCTGACATCTGTATAATGAGTGTGGCTTACTGTGTGCACAGTGATAAAGGTTAGAGGTGAAAAAAAAAAAAAGCACAGAAAGGTGCCTCTGAGTGCAATGTTTAATACAAATTACAATAAAGGTATCCAACACCTACATGTAAGTAAGTACAGGTCTGCTCGTTGGGAGATTAATATCTCATGATAGTATTGCTGTCGTCCGGAGCGAGAACCAGGTCCGGGCTGTGAAAGCTGCAAGGAGCCAGAGAGTGAGCCGGCTGTTTTTTCCTACGGGAAGATGGTGACAGTCTGCTCGTGGAACAGCGTGTGACGTCAGCAGGATCAGGGGAACAACGCGTTTCAGAGCATGCGCACTCCTTTCTCAAGTGTACAGGGGGAAGGAAAGGGCGAAATTTAAATGCTCTGCCCGGAGACAAGTGTCAGCTGGCCAAGTGTTTGATGATTATGCTACATGGCAGTTGATAGGGTTGCAACTAATGATCGATTTCATAATCGATTAGTTGGCCGATTATTGTTTTGATTAATCAGATAATAACCTTAAAGAACGTGTGGTGTATAATTATATAAAAGTCAATTTCTTCTTAAATATAAATAGACAGAAGAGATATGCTGTATATACTATTAGAGGTTGAATCTGGTAAATATCATCAGACTCAGGGAGCAAATATTTTTCATTTTTTTTTATTCTTAAAATAAAGACAGTTTTGTCAGATTTTTAGACAGAAGAGTAATATATACTATGTATGACAGACTCCCTTGTCATAGGCAGGTGGCTTTATAAAAGCTACCTGCACCTGCTGTCACTTATGCTGGCCATACAAAAACAATATCTTCCTTAAAAAAAATTAAAATTTTAGAACGTTGTAACAGAGCAGCCCTAATTTTCCTTTTCTGGGGTCCTCCTCCTGCCTACCAGAGTGCCCCAATAGCAAGCTGCAAATTATAGTATAGAATGCCCCTATAGCAAGATAAAAAAAAAATAAAAAATAAAATAAAACTTCTGCCTTTAGAACCACTCACTTCCTGCCCAGGACTACATGTCCCATGAGACATTGCTCCTCACACATTCACAAGTTCTCAGGCACTTGCTGACATGTATGGATGGTGTACTGAGCTGTATGTGTGCTGCACTGTATTTCCTGATATGTAAACAAATAATGCATTCTTTATGCAGGCCAACTAATCGGCTGGCCGATTAATCAATTATGAAAATAGTTGACAACTATTTTCATAATCGATTAGTTGTTGATTAATCGATTAGTTGTTTCAGCCCTAATTGATGATGTTAAACAAAACAATGCAATAGAATAAAAGTGACATTATTTAAAAACAAAAACAAAAAAAAACACTAATATGCATTCAGAAAGGATAGAAAGTCATACATACACACATTCACAGCCCGGACCTGGTACTCCTCTGGACATGCTCCTGACGCCAGCAATACCATCATGAGATATTAATCTCCAACGAGCAGACCTGTACTTACTTACATGTAGGTGTTGGATACTTTTATTGTAATTTGTATTAAACATTGCACTCCGAGGTGCCTTTCTGTGCTTTTTTCACCTCTAACATTTATCACTGTGCACACAGTAAGATACACTTATTATACAGATGTCGTAAAGACTCTTAATTCACTTTACCCGCTGTGGGCGGTGCCATAGAGTGACAGTCTGACCCATCCCATACATGTCCACAATCCCGCCCACTCCGAATTCCAGAGCGTGATAGGATTTCTAGTCATAGTAGGCGGAGACATACTGTAGCTGGTAGAGAATTTGCACTTGTTTTCATGTTGTTTATCCTGAGTTGCCTTCACTCTGGAGGAGCTCCCCTCAGTGCTTGTTATCTAATAGACTCATCTTCATCATCAAGCTCCCAAGATTCACCATCTCCTATAATTGAATGGACTTTTCATCCTTATTCATGGACTCTTTATAATTGTTTTTATATTCACTTCCAGCCCTGTTTATATATTTACTGTATATACTCGAGTATAAGCCGAGATTTTCAGCCTTTTTTTTAGGCTGAAAATGCCCCCCTCGGCTTATACTCGAGTCACCGTCGTCTTAATGATGTTTAGGAGAACTATTCAATGCCTGTTTTTACTACTCAAATGTGAGTGCAAATTTTAAAACATATTAAAGCCTTGTTTTCTCCAATTTACCACCCTTAGAGCGGCGCTGCCTTTTTTTTTTTGAGTCACCGCCGTCTGCCTACCTGATCAGCGTGTCATGCAGACAGACGGCGGCCAGCGTGTCATAAAAACATACGTCGGCCATTCCAGTGTTCCGCGCCTCCTCCTCATCTGATAGGCAGAACACTCAATTTCCCAGCAGTGTCAGTGTTCAGCCTATCACAGACGAGGAGGAAGCGTGGAATGACCGCCGTATGTTTTTATGACTCGCTGATCAGTGCATTGGTGGCTTGATTGGTACACAGGACACAGGGCATGCACCGGACTCAGGGAAGGCATGCACCGGACTCAGGGAAGGCATTATACTCAGGTCATTACGTTTTCCCAGTTTTTTGTGGTAAATTAGGGGACTCAGCTTATATTCAGATCGACCTATACTCGAGTATATACGGTATTTTTATTTTACTTTTACGGAATCTAATTGATTGTGAGCCATTATGTCAGTACCCTGAGCGCTAGCATTTGCTGTTTTTATAAATGTTAGAGGTGGATGATGAGGGGTCTTTTCTACCATGGGGCGAGATATGAAGGTATATGGGGGCTCTCCATAGAGGAGGAGTGTGTATACCCCGGAGGGGTGCTGTGCAAGAGCTGGAAGAAAAAAGGGCGCTGATGTGGTCGCAAAAGCAGAGCGCCGCAAAAACTGCATGTGTGGGTGATTCTTCCCTATCTATAGCTTGTAGTGTGCCACATTTCCCCCTTTGTATAGGCTAAAAAGAGCCTGGAGGTACACTGAAGAGATTGTGAAGTAAATTACCGTATTTATCGGCGTATAACATGCACTTTTTTCCCCTTAAAACCAGGGGAAAAAAATCGCAGGTGCGTGTTATACGCCGATCCCCTGCGATCCCGACCTGTCACATTTTTAAAATCGCCGATCGCGATTTGAAAATGGCGCCGCCGGCGCCGAAATACACAGAGCCGGTCCTCGGCTCTTTCCGGCGGCTGTCGTTCATTTTCGGCTCCACTCGTAGTCCCGAGCGGAGCTATCCGAACCTACTCGGCTAGGTTCGGATAGCTCCGCTCGGGACTACGAGTGGAGCCGAAAATGAACGACAGCCGCCGGAAAGAGCCGAGGACCGGCACTGTGTATTTCGGCGCCGGCGGCGCCATTTTCAAATCGCGATCGGCGATTTTGAAGCCCAGAATGGCTGGGATCACTGGGGCAAGGCTGCACTGGGGAAGGCTGCACTGGGGAAGGCTGCACTGACGAAGGCTGCACTGACGAAGGCTGCACTGACGAAGGCTGCACTGACGAAGGCTGCACTGACATGGCTGCACTGACATGGCTGCACTGACATGGCTGCACTGACATGGCTGCACTGACATGGCTGCACTGACATGGCTGCACTGACATGGCTGCACTGACATGGCTGCACTGACATGGCTGCACTGACATGGCTGCACTGACATGGCTGCACTGACAAGGCTGCACTGACAAGGCTGCACTGACAAGGCTGCACTGACAAGGCTGCACTGAGAAGGCTGCAATGATGGGTGTTTAAATGTAAGTTTTTTTTCCCCTTCAACTTCCCTCCTAAAAGTTTTTTTTTCCTTAAAATTCCCTCCTAAATTGGGGTGCGTGTTATACGCCGGTGCGTGTTATACGCCGATAAATACGGTAAGTTCCATTGAGGCCAACAATTAAAGCCCCCAGCATATGTCAGGGCCAGCAATAACCTCAAGTCAGTGGGGTAGTTCAGTATAAAAAGTCAACAGCCATAAAGAAGCCAGAGAACCATCTAAAAACTCAGTCACACATTGAAAACAGGCCATGCAGCCAGGCACATTGTCCCATACTCAAAAAAAAAAAAAAAAAAACTACAAAATATGCTAAAGTTAATCACCACAATGTACGCTACAATAATGCAAAGAAAGCAGTAAAAACATAAAAAAAAAATCATAATACATAATGTATAAATTAAATATGTGATAAAAAAAAAAAAAAGATAATAGTGGAATCTGTGCATACATATAATGTGCAACTTAAAGTGGGGTTCCACCCAAAAAAACAAATATATCTAAAAAATTCTAAAAAAACAAAAAACAAAAAAACATTTGGATATTTTTTTTTTTTTTACTTACCTCTAAATGCCTGTTGCTAGGTGGTCCCTTGTAGTCTGCCCCTTCCTCTGCCTGGGCTGGTGACATCACTTCTCCCCAGGCACAGGAAGGGCTCGGCTCTGCTCCCTCCCTCCTGTCAATCATCTGGGACCCATTACAGGTCCCAGGTGATTGAGCAGCCAATCACGGCGCGCGGCGCCGCTCGCGCATGCGCAGTGGGTGCCAGGCTGTGAAGCCACAGCCCGGTGCCCACAGTTGAAATGCCGGCGCAGACGAGCGGAGGGGGGGGACGAGCGGGGCTTCGATCCCCCGCATCGCTGGACCCAGGGACAGGTAAGTGTCCAATTAAAAGTCAGCAGCTGCAGTATTTGTAGCTGCTGACTTTTAATTTTTTTTTTTTATGGCCCCCCTGGGTGGAACTCCTCTTTAAGTGACCCCTATTAGAATTTTACATCAACAAAGTTCATTAGAATTGTCTGCAAGCAGAGTGAATCCTCTGCAAGTTATTAGCAGCTACTTCCGTGCACCATCACCCACTGGGTGAGAACTCAGCCTGCTTACCAGAGGTTAAGGCCTTAGATAGCAGGCCCAACAATACATGGTCATGTCCCACAGGCAATCAGCGTACCACCAACCCGGACCTCAGATAGTTAATCTTCCTCCAGCATTACCTGCATCAGGGATTGTTCCCACAATAACTGACAGCAGCCAGGCCTGCCATTGTACACATAAAAATACAAAGAGCTGCCAAACAATTTCTAATACTGTTCAGCCAGCCTTATGATCCAGGCACCCCTGCCAGGGGCAAAGTCGGGTTGTGACCTCACTGATCTCCACTGTAGTTGAAGAAAACCTACCACCTTCTACTCAAATGTATATGAGCCCTTACATTGATTGGAGGCATATATATTTATCAAGTTAGAATTTTTTTTACGGTAACATGAGGGAGAGGGTTCACTTTTCTTATAGTGAGATATACTATGACATCACACAAGCAATGTTGGGGCTCATTCACACGAGCAGTTAGGCAATTGCATGCATTGTACGGCAGTTATAGCTTTAAATCAGCCTTTTCACAACCTGTCAAACATGCTTAGATCACTTTTTAGAGGAACAGTGGTGTCTGGTCCACTTGTGAAACAGCCCTTAGCTGCATTTGGCGGTGGTACCGTTAGGCCTTGTTTACACGTGACATTGTGGTTGGTAAAACCCTATGGTTGAGTCACACTTTTACCTTCCCCAATCCCTACCCCCTTTAGCTGCAGAGGCAGCTGTCAATAGTGTACATATGCCATGTGGTGCCCATATAGCTAATATTATGCATCTGTATGGGCTCAATGGCATCTTTATGGGCTAAATAGCATCTTTATGCTATTGTGCCTATATAGCTGCTATATAGCTTTTACTGTGCCCCATTATGCCCTCTCATGCCCAACTTCCTGCAGAACTTCCAGCTGCTGTGGATCCCACTACCAAGAATGAGAGGTGGAGTGCTATTAGTATCACTCCACCTGACATTGCAGCAGAACTATGGACAAGGCATTTGCTCATTAGGCAGGTTTGATGCCCCAGCGGCTGCCCGCCCCCTCCTGCCCGGCTTCTCTTGTTCTGTGACCGGCCGCCGCCTTCATCCACAATCAGTGACAGAAGGTCAGCAAGCCCAGGACCAATCAGTCACCTGGATGCGATCGACTGCTAGATCGTGGTCCATGGGTTGTCAGCCTGGGCTCTATAGTAAACATGATTTCTTCTGGGAGAAAAGGATTACTTGGTGTCCGTGTTCCCTCTGACACTGTCCCTGAGCATTTTGTAACAATCTCCCGGTGTGTAAATATACACAACATACAGTATATAGGGAATGCTTTCCTCTGTTTCCTTCACTGCTAGCACTAAACCAAGGAGCTGGGACTGTCCAGGCTGCTGCAGAAGATGGTTCTCACCTCTCTGAAGCAAAGTACAGAAAAAGAAGACTCACCGGGGCGTTTGGGAGCTGATGGGGTCATTTCGGCTTCTTCTCGCTCTGGCATTGAAAATCATTTTTGAAGTGTGCAGCAAGTATAGGGAGTGTGTGGGGAATGCATGGAGTGTGCAGCAAGCATAGGGAGTGTGTGGGGGATGCATGGAGTGTGCAGCAAGCATAGGGAGTGTGTGGGGGATGCATGGAGTGTGCAGCAAGCATAGGGAGTGTGTGGGGGATGCATGGAGTGTGCAGCGAGCATAGGGGATGTGTGGGGAATGCATGGAGTGTGCAGCGAGCATAGGGAGTGTGTGGGGAATGCATGGAGTGTGCAGCGAGCATAGGGGATGTGTGGGGAATGCATGGAGTGTGCAGCGAGCATAGGGAGTGTGTGGGGAATGCATGGAGTGTGCAGCGAGCATAGGGAGTGTGTGGGGAATGCATGGAGTGTGCAGCGAGCATAGGGGATGTGTAGGGAATGCATGGAGTGTGCAGCGAGCATAGGGAGTGTGTGGGGAATGCATGGAGTGTGCAGCGAGCATAGGGAGTGTGTGGGGAATGCATGGAGTGTGCAGCGAGCATAGGGAGTGTGTGGGGAATGCATGGAGTGTGCTGCAAGTACAGGGGTGTATGGGGAATGCATCGAGGGTGCTGTAAGTATAGGGGGTGTATGGGGATGCATGGAATGCACCACGTTAAGAGTGCAGAGCTGAGGGGTGCGCTATTTACAGAAATTTACAGGGTTCAGGATTGTGCCACACACACACACAATGCAGGGTTCAGGGGTGCGATTAGTACACAATGCAGGGTTCAGGAGTGTGCTATATACCAGAGCTCTGGCTTGTTACTAAAGTTTGGGAAGTATAGGGTTAGTATAATGCCATCAGAATATCATTTAAATTTTCATTCCGTTCTTCTTGTATTGTGACACCAGCAATGAGGAATGGATGGTCGGATGAATGAAAAGATAGGTGAATGAAGGGATGGCTGGATAGATGGCTGGATGAATGAATGGATGGATGGATGGATGAGTGCGTGAGTAGATACATAGATAGATGGATGAGTAGATGGATTAATAGATAGATGAGTGAATGGATGGATAGAAGGATGGATGGATAACCCATAAATAGTGCATTTTCTCCCTGTCAGAGTCTCTGTAAGAACCATATGACTTGTGCTGGCAGAGGAATGCAGGTGTCAGAATACAGGATGGATGGACGGACGGACGGACGGACGGACGGACGGACGGACGGACGATCTTGTTCTCCTCTGGTATCCTTCACACACAGAAGAAAGCAGCTTGTTCTCTAATGCTGGCAGCAGTGCAGACAAACACAACTCAGTGTTTCTCAGTGCTGGGGGAATGTGTCTCCTATAGCATGTTGTGTTCTCTCCTCTTCTCAGAAATCAAAGAAGACGGGCTGGGGGAGGGGGAAGGGGGCGGGTACAGTCTTTACCATTGGCTGAGGAGGCAGCAGAGAGGTGGATATCCATCTGCCTCTGAAATTGGCCTGAGCCGGTGTTCTGACGAGAAAGGTCCCTCCATCGGATAGTATCCGCCCTGTACTGCGCAGGCGCAGTGCTTGCACAGTACGGAGGTAAAAGGAGACGCCGAAAGTCTCCGAAGATGAACAGCGGTTTATGATCTGTACACGGCGCACTGAATACTACATTCTGTTACACGCTCCCGATGCTCATGGGGGTGTATTTCTCAAATGGACGGATCTTTGCCGAGTTGTATTAGCATCAGGAGCATGTGACAGAATGTAGTATCAAGTGCGCATGCGCTGTGTACAGCTCATGAACAACTGTTCATCTTTGGAGACTTTCGGCGTCTTTGTGCGCCTGCGCAGGACAGGGCAGACACTTCGACACGACACCAGGCCTAGCTAAAGATTATCAGATTTTGTGGCCGTAGCTGCTGTATCCTTTCACAAGAAAAATAAAAAAAAAAAAGTCCACAGCTTCCAGGCAGCAATAAAAAACATGTAGGCAAGGAAAAAGAAAACAAACAGTAACATCTGCAAATACTACCATGTGGATTTTGGGGGTGCTTAAAGAATTTTTGGGGAGGCTTCAGTACCCCCACTTGTGCCGCCCCCGGTATACACAGAGCATTCTAACCCCCCCCTGTGATCACCATTCCTGTGTACAGAGATCAGTCATTTCATCCATTACACCTAGTGATGTCCAGTTCATGAACCAATCGTTCTTTTGAATCGATTCATCTGAGTGAACTGATCCGTTAGAAACCGTTCACTATGCACTCAATACATAGCAGAGCAGAGCAGAGCAGGCCTGGTAATATGATCCTAGAGTGAGAGAGCTCCGCCCCCTCCCTGCAACCAATCAGCATGCTCAAGGCACAGTGACACTCAGGAACTGGATACAAACTTAAAACAAGAGTCAGGAGTACACAGTACACCGAGTTAACCACTTCAGCCCCGGAAGATTTTACCCCCTTCCTGACCAGAGCACTTTTTACAATTCGGCACTGCGTCGCTTTAACTGCTAAGTGCGCGGTCATGCAATGCTGTACCCAAACGAAATTTGCGTCCTTTTCTTCCCACAAATAGAGCTTTCTTTTGATGGTATTTGATCACCTCTGCCGTTTTTATTTTTTGCGCTATAAACAGAAAAAGACCGAAAATTTTGAAAAAAAATTATATTTTCTACTTTTTGTTATAAAAAAAATCCAATAAACTCAATTTTAGTCATACATTTAGGCCAAAATGTATTCGGCCACATGTCTTTGGTAAAAAAAATGTCAATAAGCGTATATTTATTGGTTTGCGCAAAAGTTATAGCGTCTACAAACTAGGGTACATTTTCTGTAATTTACACAGCTTTTAGTTTATGACTGCCTATGTCATTTCTTGAGGTGCTAAAATGGCAGGGCAGTACAAAACCCCCCAAATGACCCCATTTTAGAAAGTAGACACCCCAAGGAAATTGCTGAGAGGCATGTTGAGCCCATTGAATATTTATTTTTTTTGTCCCAAGTGATTGAATAATGACAAAAAAAAAAAATATTTACAAAAAGTTGTCACTAAATGATATATTGCTCACACAGGCCATGGGCATATGTGGAACTGCACCCCAAAATACATTCTGCTGCTTCTCCTGAGTATGGGGATACCACATGTGTGAGACTTTTTGGGAGCCTAGCCGCGTACGGGGCCCCGAAAACCAATCACCGCCTTCAAGATTTCTAAGGGCATAAATTTTTGATTTCACTCCTCACTACCTATCACAGTTTTGAAGGCCATAAAATGCCCAGATGGCACAAAACCCCCCCAAATGACCCCATTTTGGAAAGTAGACACCCCAAGCTATTTGCTGAGAGGCATGGTGAGTATTTTGCAGCTCTCATTTGTTTTTGAAAATGAAGAAAGACCAGAAAAAAAAAAATTTTTTCTTTTTTCAATTTTCAGAACTTTGTGACAAAAAGTGAGGTCTGCAAAATACTCACTATACCTCTCAGCAAATAGCTTGGGGTGTCTACTTTCCAAAATGGGGTCATTTGGGGGGGTTGTGCCATCTGGGCATTCCATGGCCTCCGAAACTGTGATAGGCAGTGAAGAGTGAAATCAAAAATTTACGCCCTTAGAAAGCCTGAAGGCGGTGCTTGGTTTTCGGGGTCCCGTACGCGGCTAGGCTCCCAAGAAGTCTCACACATGTGGTATCCCCGTACTCAGGAGAAGCAACAGAATGTATTTTGGGGTGTAATTTCACATATTCCCATGCATGTTTGAGCAATATATCATTTAGTGACAACTTTGTGCAAAAAAAAAAAAAAAAAAATTTGTCTTTCCCACAACTTGTGTCGCAATATAAAATATTCCATGGACTCGACATGCCTCTCAGCAAATAGCTTGGGGTGTCTACTTTCCAAAATGGGGTCATTTGGGGGGGTTTTGAACTGTCCTGGCATTTTATGCACAACATTTAGAAGCTTATGTCACACATCACCCACTCTTCTAACCACTTGAAGACAAAGCCCTTTCTGACACTTTTTGATTACGTGAAAAAATTATTTTTTTTTGCAAGAAAATTACTTTGAACCCCCAAACATTATATATTTTTTTAAGCAAATGCCCTACAGATTAAAATGGTGGGTGTTTCATTTTTTTTTTTTCACACGGTATTTGCGCAGCGATTTTTCAAACGCATTTTTTGTGGAAAAAACACACTTTTTTAAATTTTAATGCACTAAAACACACTATATTGCCCAAATGTTTGATGGAATAAAAAAGATGATCTTAAGCCGAGTACATGGATACCAAACATGACATGCTTTAAAATTGCGCACAAACGTGCAGTGGCAACAAAATTAATACATTTTTAAAAGCCTTTACAGGTTACCACTTTAGATTTACAGAGGAGGTCTACTGCTAAAAATACTGCCCTCGATCTGACCTTCGTGGTGATACCTCACATGGCATGGTGCAATTGCTGTTTACATTTGACGCCAGACCGACGCTTGCGTTCGCCTTAGCGCGAGAGCAGGGGGGACAGGGGTGCTTTTTTTTTTTCTTTTTTTTTTTGCTTTTTTATCTTATTTTTAAACTGTTCCTTTCATTTTTTTTTTTAAATCATTTTTATTGTTATCTCAGGGAATGTAAATATCCCCTATGATAGCAATAGGTAGTGACAGGTACTCTTTTTTGAAAAAATTGGGGTCTATTTAGACCCTAGATCTCTCCTCTGCCCTCAAAGCATCTGACCACACCAAGATCGGTGTGATTAAATGCTTCCCCAATTTCCCAATGGCGCTGTTTACATCCGGCGAAATCTAAGTCATAAAATGCTCGTAGCTTCCGGTTTCTTAGGCCATAGAGATGTTTGGAGCCACTCTGGTCTCTGATCAGCTCTATGGTCAGCTGGCTGAATCACCGGCTGCTTTCTCAGGTTCCCTGTTGAGACAGGAGAGCCAGAGAAAAACACGGAAGACGGTGGGGGGGGCATTCCCTCCCACTGCTTGTAAAAGCAGTCTAGAGGCTAATTAGCCGCTAGGATTGCTTTTACATGAAAGCCGACCGCTGGCTGAAAAGAATGATACCAAGATGATACCTAAACCTGCAGGCATCATTCTGGTATAACCACTCAAAGTCGTGACTGGTGTACCTGAAGACAAAAAAATGGTTAACAATAAAGCACAGTAAATGGTAAAGTATAAAAAATTGCATACCTGAAAAGCAAACATGATAAAACATAATAACAATAAAACATTGCAGAATAGAATACAGTAAAAAAGAGCAGAACAATAGAGAGAGAATAGAGAGAGAGAGAACAATAAAACAACAACTATTTTTTTTTATTTTTGTTTGTGTTTTTTTTGCAAACTTGTAACTTTTATAACGGTAACCGGTTCCAGGTTCGGGTCTCTCAAAATGCGATGGCATCTTGGGAGACCCTGTGAAAGTGTGCCTAGTCTGTGCAATGCTGTACCCTACGCTAATACTCAGCTAGTGAATGGTAGCGTTCAAAACATTCACCAATGCAAAGACCAGGATTGTCAGGACAGGAGGGACAATAATAGCGGGTGTCACGCCTATATCCGCGCTTGCTGCAGACACGACATCTTTTTTGGGGGGGTTCGTTGGGTAGGGGTACTCGGGAGGACATAAAGAAAATGCCTCTCATGCAGCCGACTGCATTTGGTTGGGGATGTGAATGGGGGAAGTACGGGCGCTGCAGAAGTGGTGGGTTCCCAATTAGGATTGGCGAATGCAGCAGGAAGGGCACGACGGGCACGACGGCCTGTGTTTGTCTTCTTGGTGGCAGCGGGACACTACTTGTGCTTGCCACCTCACCAGCTTGAACTGCACTTATGGGACTCGCCACGTCACCACGTGTTACTGCAGTGCTGGTTTGACTATGACCGGGGTGTACTAGGCCACTGGTGCTTGCCAGTTCACCAAGACGCTACAAAAAAAAAAACTGTTAGCGATCGCAGGGATCAGGCCTGACTCTGCGAACGCTGCAGTTATGCGTTTAGTGTTTTGTAAGTGACAGTGATCGATCGATACTGCACTTGGGTGGGCTGGGCCGGGCGGAGGGGCAAAACGCAGGTGCTAGCAGGTATCTGGGCTGATCCCGCTAACACTGCGTTTTTGGGAATCCTAAACTGCTGGGGACGCTAGTATAGATCTGATCGGATCAGATATTGATCCGTTCAGATACTATACCACTAAGGGAGGTGTACGGTGCGTGCGTGGGTGTTAGCGGTACTGGCGCTAATCTGACGCTGCCTGGGGCGACGCATATCACCGCCGGGCGATCAGGGGGCTAAACCTTTATTCGGTAATAAACGGCGGGTGCCCTGACACTATAAAAAATAAACAAATTAACCAGCATCACCCGTAACGGTTATACGGTGATCAGTGGTGAAAGGGTTAACTAGGGGGCAATCAAGGGGTTAAAACATTTATTAGGTAGTATATGGGGGTACCTGACGCTATAAAACGCTGACGGCGAACCTAAATATTTACGTCCCTAACTAGCGTCACCAGCGACACTAATACAGCGATCAGAAAAATGATCGCTTAGCGACACTGGTGACGGGGGGTAATCAAGGGGTTAAAACTTTATTAGGGGGGTTAGGGGGGTACCCTAGACCTACAGGGGGCTAATACTAATTGTCCTACCACTTCTAACTGTCACAAACTGACACTATGCAGTAATCAGAAAAAAAAAAAAAAAAACCTGCTTGGTGTCAGTTTGTGACAGGGGGGGTGATTGGGGGGGGGGATCGGGGTGTTTAGTGTGCCTGGCATGTTCTACTGTGTTGTGTAGTGTTGTGCACTCACATGTCTTCTCTCCTCGGCGCTGGAACGGAACTCCCGAGCCAAGGAGAGATGGCATCATTTCCTCTGCCTCTGTGTACTATACAGAGGCAGGGGATGTTTCTCATTGGCTGGGAGCGATCGCGAGGGGGGGGCCACAATCGGATGGCCTCCCCCTCGTCTCTCAACTCTCCCAGCCAAATGCCGACCGCAGCTGGCACCGGGGGGGTCCGATCGGACCACCCGCCCGCGGGAAGGCAATCACGTACCAGGTATGTGATTTTGCCTGCCCGTGACATTCTGCTCACGTATATAGGCGTGAGGCGGTCGGCAAGTGTTAAACAATCATACAAGTTACTGAGTTAAAGAATCATAGGAGTTGTTAGAACGTAATACACTGAAAGAACTATGAGTCTCCACCAGTAGAATACACTAAATCAATGATCAGGTAGCAGCACTACACTACAGACTGCTTTAAAGAGAGGACAAAGAGTCAAGATAAGAAGATATCCTCATTCAGATTAATTCTTTAACCCTTAGTATTTAGTTGGCTTATCCTAAAGGAGATATGCATGTTAAAAGGGACAAACATCACTTCTGGGACATGTGTCCAATTTAGTAGCTATATAGCTGAACGTCTTGCGAGTCAGATGTGATGCAGGAACCTGCACTGGAATCGCATTCGATCGCACAAGTGTGAACCAGGACTCATAGTTTTAAGAGGACATATAAGCTTTCCTTTAAGATAAAATTTATATACATGAACCAAATGAATAAAATAAAAGTAAATGTGAGAAGTTAATATATTGTATTTTTTTCCAACAAACTGTTTTAAAAGCGATTTTTTTTTTTTATATTAACCAATAAAGAAACCCCTTTGGGGCACTTTGTAATACAAGTAGTTATAACACAGAATACTATGATCCAATTGATTATAACACTGATCATACTGATCAAAAAGGAAGGAAAGTGTTAAATACTCAATGGGTGACAATTTAAAAGCCTGTACAGGACATTCGTTAACCATGAATTTATATTTCTAGAATTATTGCAGTCACTCTGATGTTTGTGGTGACACCTAACGTGTGAAGCAATCATCGTTTATGTACACGTGCATGCCCTACGCACGTTTATTCACATGCAGATATCGGGGTCGGTGGGGATGGTTTTAGTTTTTATTTTTTCACTTAACAAGCCTCTATGTGATAGTTTGTTGAAGTGACAGGTTCTCTTTATTGCATCTTGGGTCTGTTATATGATCACATGATTATAGGATTGTGCTCAGTAACCTGGGTAGCAGGTGTTCTGTCAGATCAAGCAATCTATAGGAGTAGCCAATATTGCCACTTACGTGATGCACAAACAGCTGTGTAAACAAAAAGCGGGTTTTAGTGCTGGTGAACTGCATTCTGATGGGACAACTTCACAGTTAAGATTGCAGCCATCAGATTTGTCCGTAGTCTTTACAGTGCATAATGAGGCCCCTTTCACACTGGTGTGACTTGTCCTGCGATTTGGGACTACAAAGTCGCATGACAAGTTGTACCCGATGATTTCCAATGAGTACCGTTCATATCTGTGCGTCTTCAACTCACAGCGACTTCAAAGTAGTCACTGCATTACTTTGGTCCGATTTTGATGCAACTTGAG
>JBBHAA010003191.1:0-141875 GCA_037953035.1 Aquarana catesbeiana
GCCCCCGGGTGGAGGCTCCCAGACGAGTACCACCGCAAGGGGGTCCCTCCGCCCCGGTGGCGGCCTCTGGGCCGCGGATGGAGGCTCCCATATGAGTACCACCGCAATGGGGTCCCTCCGCCCCGGGGGCGGCCTCTAGGCCGCGGATGGAGGCTCCCAGACGAGTACCACCACAAGGGGGTACCTCCGCCCCCAGGGGCGGCCTCCAGGCCGCAGGTGGAGGCTCCCAGACGACCTCCGCAAGGGGGTCTCCGCCCCGGGGGCGGCCTCCGGCCCCGGGTGGAGGCTCCCAGACGAGTACCACCGCAAGGGGGTCCCTCCGCCCCTGTGGGCGGCCTCCGGGCCGCGGGTGGAGGCTCCCAGATGAGTACCTCTGCAAGGGGGTCCCTCCTCCCCCGGGGGCGGCCTCCGGCCCCTGGTGGAGGCTCCCAGATGAGTACCACCGCAAGGGGGTCCCTCCGCCCCCGGGGGCGGCCTCCAGGCCGCGGGTGGAGGCTCCCAGACGAGTCCCACCGCAAGGGGGTCCCTCCGCCCCTGTGGGCGGCCTCCGGGCCGCGGGTGGAGGCTCCCAGATGAGTACCTCTGCAAGGGGGTCCCTCCGCCTCCGGGGGCGGCCTCCGGCCCCCCGGTTGGAGGCTCCCAGACGAGTACCACTGCAAGGGGGTCCCTCCGCCCCCCGGGGCGGCCTCCAGGCCGCGGGTGGAGGCTCCCAGACGAGTACTTCCGCAAGGGGGTCCCTCCGCCCCTGGGGGCGGCCTCCGGTCCCCGGTTGGAGGCTCCCAGACGAGTACCACCGCAAGGGGGTCCCTCCGCCCCCGGGGGCGGCCTCCAGGCCGTGGGTGGAGGCTCCCAGACGAGTACCACCGCAAGGGGGTCCCTCCGCCCCCGGGGGCGGCCTCCGGACCGCGGGTGGAGGCTCCCAGACGAGTACCACCGCAAGGGGGTCTCTCCGCCCCCGGGGGTGGCCTTCAGGCCGCGGGTTGGGGCTCCCAAACGAGTACCACCGCAAGGGGGTCTCCGCCCCGGGGGCGGCCTCCGGCCCCGGGTGGAGGCTCCCAGACGAGTACCACCGCAAGGGGGTCCCTCCGCCCCTGTGGGCGGCCTCCGGGCCGCGGGTGGGGGGCTCCCAGATGAGTACCTCTGCAAGGGGGTCCCTCCTCCCCCGGGGGCGGCCTCCGGCCCCTGGGTGGAGGCTCCCAGACGAGTCCCACCGCAAGGGGGTCCCTCCGCCCCTGTGGGCGGCCTCCGGGCCGCGGGTGGAGGCTCCCAGATGAGTACCTCTGCAAGGGGGTCCCTCCGCCTCCGGGGGCGGCCTCCGGCCCCCGGTTGGAGGCTCCCAGACGAGTACCACTGCAAGGGGGTCCCTCCGCCCCCCGGGGCGGCCTCCAGGCCGCGGGTGGAGGCTCCCAGACGAGTACTTCCGCAAGGGGGTCCCTCCGCCCCTGGGGGCGGCCTCCGGTCCCCGGTTGGAGGCTCCCAGACGAGTACCACCGCAAGGGGGTCCCTCCGCCCCCGGGGGCGGCCTCCAGGCCGTGGGTGGAGGCTCCCAGACGAGTACCACCGCAAGGGGGTCCCCTCCGCCCCCGGGGGCGGCCTCCGGACCGCGGGTGGAGGCTCCCAGACGAGTACCACCGCAAGGGGGTCTCTCCGCCCCCGGGGTGGCCTTCAGGCCGCGGGTTGGGGCTCCCAAACGAGTACCACCGCAAGGGGGTCCCTCCGCCCCCGGGCCGCGGGTGGAGGCTCCCAAACGAGTACCACCGCAAGGGGTCCCTCCGCCCCTGGGGCGGCCTCTAGGCCGCGGATGGAGGCTCCCAGACGAGTACCACCGCAAGGGGGTCCCTCCGCCCACGGGGGCGACCTTTGCCCCCGGGTGGAGGCTCCCAGACGAGTACAGACGAGTACCACCGCAAGGGGTCCCTCCTCCCCCGGGGGCGGCCTCCGGCCCCTGGGTGGAGGCTCCCAGACGAGTACCACCGCAAGGGGTCCCTCCTCCCCTGGGGGCGGCCTCCAGGCCGCGGGTGGAGGCTCCCAGACGAGTACCCCCGCAAGGGGGTCCCTCCGCCCCGGGGGCGGCCTCAGGCCGCGGATGGAGGCTCCCAGATGAGTACCACCGCAAGGGGGTCCCTCCGCCCCGGGGGCGGCCTCTAGACCGCGGATGGAGGTTCCCAGACGAGTACCACCACAAAGGGGTACCTCCACCCCCAGGGGCGGCCTCCAGGCCGCGGGTGGAGGCTCCCAGACGACCTCCGCAAGGGGGTCTCCGCCCCGGGGGCGGCCTCCGGCCCCCGGGTGGAGGCTCCAGACGAGTACCACCGCAAGGGGGTCCCTCCGCCCCCGGGGGCGTCCTCCGGCCCCCGGGTGGAGGCTCCCAGACGAATACCACCGCAAGGGGGTCCCTCTGCCCCCGGGGGCGGCTTCCAGGCCGCGGGTTGAGGCTCCCAGATGAATACCTCCGCAAGGGGGTCCCGCCGCCCTGGGGGCGGCCTCCGATCCCCGTTGGAGGCTCCCAGACGAGTACCACCTCAAGGGGGGTCCCTCCGCCCCCGGGGGCGGCCTCCGGCCCCCGGTTAGATGCTCCCAGACGAGTACCACCGCAAGGGGGTCCCTCCGCCCCCGGGGGCGGCCTCCAGGCCACGGGTGGAGGCTCCCAGACGAGTACCTCCGCAAGGGGGTCCCTCCGCCCCTGGGGGCGGCCGCCTCCAGTCCCCGGTTGGAGGCTCCCAGACAAGTACCACCGCAAGGGGGTCCCTCCGCCCCCGGGGGCGGCCACCGCAAGGGGGTCCCTCCCACCCCCGGGGGCTGCCTCCAGGCCACGAGTGGAGGCTCCAGACGAGTACCACCGCAAGGGGGTCCCTCCACCCCCGGGGGCGGCCTCCAGGCCGCGGGCGGAGGCTCCCAGATGAGTACCACCGCAAGGGGGTCCCTCCGCCCCCGGGGGCGGCCTCCAGGCCACGGGTGGAGGCTCCCAAACGAGTACCACCGCAAGGGGGTCCCTCCGCCCCTGGGGGCGGCCGCGGGTGGAGGCTCCCAGACGAGTACCACCGCAAGGGGGTCCCTCCGCCCCCGGGGGCGGCCTCCTGGCCGCGGGTGGAGACTCCCAAACGAGTACCACCGCAAGGGGGTCTCTCCGCCCCGGGGGCGGCCTCCTGGCCGCGGGTGGAGACTCCCAAACGAGTACCACCCGCAAGGGGGGTCCCTCCGCCCCTGGGGGCGGCCTCCGGTCCCCGGTTGGAGACTCCCAGATGAGTACCACCGCAGGGGGGTCCCTCCGCCCCCGGGGTGGCCTCCAGGCCGCGGGTGGAGGCTCCCAGACGAGTACCACCGCAAGGGGGTCCCTCCGCCCCCGGGGGCGGCCTCCAGGCCGCGAGTGGAGACTCCCAGACGAGTACCACCGCAAGGGGGTCCGTCCACCCCCGGGGGCGGCCTCCAGGCCGCGGGTGGAGGCTCCCAGATGAGTACCACCGCAAGGGGGTCCCTCCGCCCCCGGGGGCAGCCTCCAGGCCGCGGGTGGAGGCTCCCAGATGAGCACCACCGCAAGGGGGTCCCTCCGTCCCCGGGGCGGCCTACAGGCCGCGGGTGGAGGCTCCCAGATGAGTACCACCGCAAGGGGGTCCCTCCGCCCCCGGGGCGGCCTCCAGGCTGCGAGTGGAGGCTCCCAGACGAGTACCACCGCAAGGGGGTCCCTCCGCCCCCGGGGGCGGCCTCCAGGCCGCGGGTGGAGGCTCCCAGACGAGTACCACCGCAAGGGGGTCCCTCCGCCCCCCGGGGGCGGCCTCCAGGCCGTGGGTAGAGGCTCCCAAACCAGTTCCACCGCAAGGGGGTCCCTCCACCCCCAGGGGCGGCCTCCAGGCTGCGAGTGGAGGCTCCCAAATGAGTACCACCGCAAGGGGGTCCCTCCACCCCCGGGGGGCGGCCTCCAGGCCGCGGGTGGAGGCTCCCAGACGAGTACCACCGCAAGGGGGTCCCTCCGCCCCCGGGGGCGGCCTCCAGGCCACGGGTGGAGGCTCCCAAACGAGTACCACCGCAAGGGGGTCCCTCCGCCCCCGGGGGCGGCCTCTAGGCCGCGGGTGCAGGCTCCCAGACGAGTACCATCGCAAGGGGGTCCCTCCGCCCCCGGGGGCGGCCTCCAGGCCATGGGTGGAGGCTCCCAAACCAGTACCACCGCAAGGGGGTCCCTCCGCCCCCGGGGGCGGCCTCCGGGCCGCGGGTGGAGGCCTCCCAACGAGTACCACGCAAGGGGGTCCCTCCGCCCTGGGGCAGCCTCTAGGCCGCGGATGGAGGCTCCCAGACGAGTACCACCGCAAGGGGGTCCCTCCGCCCACGGGGGCGGCCTTTGGCCCCCGGGTGGAGGCTCCCAGATGAGTACCACCGCAAGGGGGTCCCTCCTCCCCCGGGGGCGGCCTCCAGGCTGCGGGTGGAGGCTCCCAGACGAGTACCCCCGCAAGGGGGTCCCTCCGCCCCGGGGGTGGCCTCTAGGCCGCGGATGGAGGCTCCCAGATGAGTACCACCGCAAGGGGGTCCCTCCGCCCCGGGGCGGCCTCCGGCCCCCGGGTGGAGGCTCCCCAGACGAGTACCACCGCAAGGGGGTCCCTCCGCCCACCTGGGCGGCCTTTGGCCCCGGGTGGAGGCTCCCAGACGAGTACCACCGCAAGGGGGTCCCTCCTCCCCCGGGGGCGGCCTCCGGCCCCGGGTGGAGGCTCCCAGACGAGTACCACCGCAAGGGGGTCCCTCCGCCCCCGGGGGCGGCCTCCAGGCCGCGGGTTGGAGGCTCCCAGATGAGTACCTCCGCAAGGGGGTCCCTCCGCCCCCGGGGGGCGGCCTCCAGGCCACGGGTGGAGGCTCCCAAACGAGTACCACCGCAAGGGGGTCCCTCCGCCCCTGGGGGCGGCCGCGGGTGGAGGCTCCCAGACGAGTACCAACCGCAAGGGGGTCCCTCCGCCCCCGGGGGCGGCCTCCAGGCCGCGAGTGGAGACTCCCAGACGAGTACCACTGCAAGGGGGGTCCGTCCACCCCCGGGGGCGGCCTCCAGGCCGCGGGTGGAGGCTCCCAGATGAGTACCACCGCAAGGGGTCCCTCCGCCCCGGGGGCGGCCTCCAGGCCGCGGGTGGAGGCTCCCAGATGAGCACCACCACAAGGGGGTCCCTCCGTCCCCGGGGGCGGCCTACAGGCCGCGGGTGGAGGCTCCCAGACGAGTACCACCGCAAGGGGGTCCCTCCGCCCCCGGGGGCGGCCTCCAGGCTGCGAGTGGAGGCTCCCAGACGAGTACCACCGCAAGGGGGTCCCTCCGCCCCCGGGGGCGGCCTCCAGGCCGCGGGTGGAGGCTCCAGACGAGTACCACCGCAAGGGGGTCCCTCCGGCCCCGGGGGCGGCCTCCAGGCCATGGGTGGAGGCTCCCAAACCAGTACCACCGCAAGGGGGTCCCTCCACCCCCAGGGGCGGCCTCCAGGCTGCGAGTGGAGGCTCCCAAATGAGTACCACCGCAAGGGGGTCCCTCCACCCCCGGGGCGGGCCTCCAGGCCGCGGGTGAAGGCTCCCAGACGAGTACCACCGCAAGGGGGTCCCTCCGCCCCCCGGGGGCGGCCTCCAGGCCACGGGTGGAGGCTCCCAAACGAGTACCACCGCAAGGGGGTCCCTCCGCCCCCGGGGGCGGCCTCTAGGCCGCGGGTGCAGGCTCCCAGACGAGTACCATCGCAAGGGGGTCCCTCCGCCCCCGGGGGCGGCCTCCAGGCCACGGGTGGAGGCTCCCAGATGAGTACCACCGCAAGGGGGTCCCTCCTCCCCCGGGGGCGGCCTCCAGGCTGCGGGTGGAGGCTCCCAGACGAGTACCACCGCAAGGGGGTCCCTCCGCCCCGGGGGTGGCCTCTAGCCGCGGATGGAGGCTCCCAGATGAGTACCACCGCAAGGGGGTCCCTCCGCCCCGGGGGCGGCCTCCGGCCCCCGGGTGGAGGCTCCCAGACGAGTACCACCGCAAGGGGGTCCCTCCGCCCACCCGGGGGCCTTTGCCCCGGGTGGAGGCTCCCAGACGAGTACCACCGCAAGGGGGTCCCTCCTCCCCCGGGGGCGGCCTCCGGCCCCCGGGTGGAGGCTCCCAGACGAGTACCACCGCAAGGGGGTCCTCCGCCCCCGGGGGGCGGCCTCCGGCCCACGGGTGGAGGCTCCCAGACGAGTACCACCGCAAGGGGGTCCCTCCGCCCCCGGGGGCGGCCTCCAGGGCCGCGGGTGGAGGCTCCCAGATGAGTACCTCCGCAAGGGGGTCCCTCCGCCCCTGGGGGCGGCCTCCGATCCCCGGTTGGAGGCTCCCAGTCGAGTACCACCGCAAGGGGGTCCCTCCGCCCCCGGGGGCGGCCTCCAGCCCCCGGTTGGAGGCTCCCAGACGAGTACCACTGCAAGGGGGTCCCTCCGCCCCCGGGGGCGGCCTCCAGGCCGCGGGTGGAGGCTCCCAGACGAGTACCTCCGCAAGGGGGTCCCTCTGCCCCTGGGGGCGGCGTCCGGTCCCCGGTTGGAGGCTCCCAGACGAGTACCACAGCAAGGGGGTCCCTCCGCCCCCGGGGGCGGCGTCCAGGCCGCGGGTGGAGGCTCCCAGACGAGTACCACCGCAAGGGGGTCCCTCCGCCCCCGGGGGCGGCTCCAGGCTGCGAGTGGAGGCTCCAGACAAGTACCACCGCAAGGGGGTCCCTCCACCCCCGGGGGCGGCCTCCAGGCCGCGGGTGGAGGCTCCCAGACGAGTACCACCGCAAGGGGGTCCCTCCGCCCCCGGGGCGGCCTCCAGCCGCGGGTGGAGGCTCCCAAACGAGTACCACCGCAAGGGGGTCCCTCCGCCCCCGGGGGCGGCCTCCGGGCCGCGAGTTTAGGCTCCCAGACGAGTACCTCCGCAAGGGGGTCCCTCTGCCCCCGGGGGTGGCCACCGCAAGGGAGTCCCTCCGCCCCGGGGGCAGCCTCCAGGCCGCGGGTGGAAGCTCCCAGACAAGTTCCACCGCATGGGGGTCCCTCAGCCCCCGGGGGCGGACTCCAGGCCGCGGGTGGAGGCTCCCAGACGAGTACCACCGCAAGGGGGTCCTCCGCCCCCGGGGGCGGCCTCCGGGCCGCGGGTGGAGGCTCCCAAACGAGTACCACCGCAAGGGGGTCCCTCCGCCCCCGGGGCGGCCTCCAGGCCTCGGGTGGAGACTCCCAGACGACCACCGCGGAGGGGGTCTCTCCGCCCCGGGGGGCGGCCTCCGGGCCACGGGTGGAGGCTCCCAGATGAGTACCACCGCAAGGGGGTCCCTCCACCCCGGGGGCGGCCTCTAGGCCTCGGATGGAGGCTCCCAGACGAGTACCACCGCAAGGGGGTCCTTCTGCCCCCGGGGGCGGCCTCCGGCCCCCGGTTGGATGCTCCCAGACGAATACCACCGCAAAGGGGTCCCCTCCGCCCCCGGGGTCGGCCTTCAGGCCGCGGGTGGATACTCCCAGACGACCTCCACAAGGGGGTCTCTCCGCCCCGGGGGCGGCCTCCGGCCCCCGGGTGGAGGCTCCCAGACGAGTGCCACCGCAAGGGGGTCCCTCCGCCCCCGGGGGCGGCCTTTGGCCCCCGGGTGGAGGCTCCCAGAGGAGTACCACCGCAAGGGGGTCCCTCCGCCCCCGGGTGCGGCCTCCAGGCCGCGGGGGGAGGCTCCCAGACGAGTACCACCGCAAGGGGGTCCCTCCGCCCCTGGGGAGGCCTCCAGGCCGCGAGTGGAGGCTCCCAAATGAGTACCACCGCAAGGGGGTCCCTCAGCCCCCGGGGGCGGCCTCCAGGCCGCGGGTGGAGGCTCCCAGACGAGTACCACCGCAAGGGGGTCCTTCTGCCCCCGGGGGTGGGCCTTCGGCCCCCGGTTGGATGCTCCCAGACGAGTACCACCGCAAAGGGGTCCCTCCGCCCCCGGGGGCGGCCTCCAGGCCGCAGGTGGAGGCTCCCAGATGACCTCCACAAGGGGGTCTCTCCGCCCCGGGGGCGGCCTCCGGCCCCCGGGTGGAGGCTCCCAGACGAGTACCACCGCAAGGGGGTCTCTCCGGCCCCCGGGTGGAGGCTCCAGACGAGTACCACCGCAAGGGGATCCCTCCGCCCCTGGGGCGGCCTCCAGGCCGCGGGTGGAGGCTCCCAGATGAGTACCTTCGCAAGGGGTCCCTCAGCCCCTGGGGGCGGCCTCCGGGTGGCGGCTCCCAGATGAGCACCACCGCAAGGGGGTCCTTCCGCCCCCGGTAGCGGCCTCCAGCCCCCGGGTGGAGGCTCCCAGATGAGTACCACCGCAAGGGGGTCCCTCCGCCCCCGGTTGGATGCTCCCAGATGAGTACCACTGCAAGGGGGTCCCTCCGCCCCCCGGGGGTGGCCTCAAGGCCATGGTTGGAGGCTCCAGACGAGTACCACCGCAAGGGGCTCCCTCCGCCCCCGGGGGTGGCCTCCAGGCCGCGTGTGGAGGCTCGCAGATGAGTACCACCGCAAGGGGGTCCCTCCACCCCCGGGGGCGGCCTCCAGGCCACGGGTGGAGGCTCCCAAATGAGTACCACCGCAAGGGGGTCCCTCCGCCCCGGGGGCGGCCTCTGGGCTGCGGGTGGAGGCTCCAAAACGAGTACCACCGCAAGGGGGTCCCTCCGCCCCCGGGGGCGGCCTCCGTGCCGCGAGTGGAGGCTGCCAGACGAGTACCACCGCAAGGGGTCCCTCCGCCCCCGGGGGCGGCCTCCGGGCCGCGGGTGGAGGCTCCCATATGAATACCACCGCAAGGAGGTCCCTCCGCCCACGGGGACGGGCCTTCGGGCCGCGGGTGGAGGCTCCCAGACGAGTACCACCGCAAGGGGGTCCCTCCGCCCCGGGGGGCGGCCTCCAGGCCACGGGTGGAGGCTCGCAAACGAGCACCACCGCAAGGGGGTCCCTCCGCCCCCCGGGGGCGGCCTCCAGGCCGCGGGTGGAGGCTCCCAGATGAGTACCAGCGAGGCTCCTCGTCTGGGAGCTCCCAAACGAGTACCACCGCAAGGGGGTCCTCCACCCCCGGGGGCGGCCTCCAGGCCGCGGGAGGAGGCTCCCAGACGAGTACCACCGCAAGGGGGTCCCTCCGCCCCCGGGGCGGCCCATAGGCCACGGGTGGAGGCTCCCAGACGAGTACCACCGCAAGGGGGTCCGTCCGCCCCCGGGGGCGGCCTCCGGCCCCCGGTTGGATGCTCCAGACGAGTACCACCGCAAGGGGGTCCCTCCCGCCCCGGGGGCAGCCTCCAGGCTGTGGGTAGAGGCTCCCAAACGAGTACCACCGCAAGGGGGTCCCTCCGCCCCCGGGGGCGGCCTCCGGGCCGCGAGTTTAGGCTCCCAGACGAGTACCTCCGCAAGGGGGTCCCTCTGCCCCCGGGGGTGGCCACCGCAAGGGAGTCCCTCCGCCCCCGGGGGCAGCCTCCAGGCCGCGGGTGGAAGCTCCCAGACGAGTTCCACCGCATGGGGGTCCCTCAGCCCCCGGGGGCGGACTCCAGGCCGCGGGTGGAGGCTCCCAGACGAGTACCACCGCAAGGGGGTCCCTCCGCCCCCGGGGGCGGCCTCCGGGCCGCGGGTGGAGGCTCCCAAATGAGTACCACCGCAAGGGGGTCCCTCCGCCCCCGGGGGCGGCCTCCAGGCCTCGGGTGGAGACTCCCAGACGGACCACCGCGAGGGGGGTCTCTCCGCCCCGGGGGCGGCCTCCGGCCCCCGGGTGGATGCTCCCAGATGAGTACCACTGCAAGGGGGTCCCTCCGCCCCCGGGGGCGGCCTTTGGCCCCCGGGTGGAGACTCCCAGACGAGTACCACCGCAAGGGGGTCCCTCCGCCCCTGGGGGCGGCCTCCAGGCCACGGGTGGAGGCTCCCAAACGAGTACCACCGCAAGGGGGTCCCTCCGCCCCCGGGGGCGGCCTCCGGGCCACGGGTGGAGGCTCCCAGATGAGTACCACCGCAAGGGGGTCCCTCCACCCCGGGGGCGGCCTCTAGGCCGCGGAGGGAGGCTCCCAGACGAGTACCACCGCAAGGGGTCCTTCTGCCCCCGGGGGCGGCCTCCGGCCCCCGGTTGGATGCTCCCAGACGAATACCACCGCAAAGGGGTCCCTCCGCCCCCGGGGTCGGCCTCCAGGCCGCGGGTGGATACTCTCAGACGACCTCCGCAAGGGGTCTCTCCGCCCCGGGGGCGGCCTCCGGCCCCCCGGGTGGAGGCTCCCAGACGAGTGCCACCGCAAGGGGGTCCCTCCGCCCCTGGGGGCGGCCTTTGGCCCCCGGGTGGAGGCTCCCAGAGGAGTACCACCGCAAGGGGGTCCCTCCGCCCCCGGGGGCGGCCTCCAGACCGCGGGGGGAGGCTCCCAGACGAGTACCACCGCAAGGGGGTCCCTCCGCCCCCGGGGGAGGCCTCCAGGCCGCGGGTGGAGGCTCCCAAACGAGTACCACCGCAAGGGGGTCCCTCAGCCCCGGGGGCGGCCCTCCAGGCCGCGGGTGGAGGCTCCCAGACGAGTACCACCGCAAGGGGGTCCTTCTGCCCCCGGGGGTGGCCTTCGGCCCCCGGTTGGATGCTCCCAGACGAGTACCACCGCAAAGGGGTCCTCCGCCCCCGGGGGCGGCCCTTCCAGACCGCAGGTGGAGACTCCCAGACGACCTCCGCAAGGGGGTCTCTCTGCCCCGGGGGCGGCCTCCGGCCCCGGGTGGAGGCTCCCAGACGAGTACCACCGCAAGGGGGTCTCTCCGGCCCCCAGGTGGAGGCTCCCAGACGAGTACCACCGCAAGGGGATCCCTCCGCCCCCGGGGGTGGCCTTTGGCCCCCGGGTGGAGGCTCCCAGATGAGTACCACCGTAAGGGGTCCCTCCACCCCTGGGGGCGGCCTCCAGGCCGCGGGTGGAGGCTCCCAGATGAGTACCTTCGCAAGGGGGTCCCTCCGCCCCTGGGGGCGGCCTCCGGGTGGCGGCTCCCAGATGAGCACCACCGCAAGGGGGTCCTTCCGCCCCCGGTAGCGGCCTCCAGCCCCCGGGTGGAGGCTCCCAGATGAGTACCACCGCAAGGGGGTCCCTCCGCCCCCCGGTTGGATGCTCCCAGATGAGTACCACTGCAAGGGGGTCCCTCCGCCCCCCGGGGGTGGCCTCAAGGCCATGGTTGGAGGCTCCCAGACGAGTACCACCGCAAGGGGCTCCCTCCGCCCCCGGGGGTGGCCTCCAGGCCGCGTGTGGAGGCTCGCAGATGAGTACCACCGCAAGGGGGTCCCTCCACCCCGGGGGCGGCCTCCAGGCCACGGGTGGAGGCTCCCAAATGAGTACCACCGCAAGGGGGTCCCTCCGCCCCCGGGGGCGGCCTCTGGGCTGCGGGTGGAGGCTCCAAAACGAGTACCACCGCAAGGGGGTCCCTCCGCCCCCGGGGGCGGCCTCCGTGCCGCGAGTGGAGGCTCCCAGACGAGTACCACCGCAAGAGGGTCCCTCTGCCCCCGGGGGCGGCCACCGCAAGGGGGTCCCTCCGCCCCCGGGGGCGGCCTCCAGGCCACGGGTGGAGGATCCCAGATGAGTACCACCGCAAGGGGGTCCCTCTGCCCCCGGAGGCGGCCTCCAGGCCGCGGGTGGAGACTCCCAGACGACCACCGCAAGGGGGTCCCTCCGCCCCCGGGGGTGGCCTTTGGCCCCCGGGTGGAGGCTCGCAGATGAGTACCACCGCAAGGGGGTCCCTCCACCCCCGGGGGCGGCCCCCAGGCCGCGGGAGGAGGCTCCCAGACGAGTACCACCGCAAGGGGGTCCCTCCGCCCCCGGGGCGGCCCATAGGCCGCGGGTGGAGGCTCCCAGACGAGTACCACCGCAAGGGGGTCCCTCTGCCCCCGGGGGCGGCCTCCAGGCTGCATGTAGAGGCTCCCAGACGAATACCACCGAGGCTCCTCGTCTGGGAGCTCCCAAACGAGTACCACCGCAAGGGGGTCCCTCCGCCCCCGGGGGCGGCCTCCGGGCCGCGGGTGGAGGCTCCCAAATGAGTACCACCGCAAGGAGGTCCCTCCGCCCACGGGGGCGGCCTTCGGGCCGCGGGTGGAGGCTCTCAGACGAGTACCACCGCAAGGGGGTCCCTCCGCCCCGGGGGGCGGCCTCCAGGCCGCAGGTGGAGGCTCGCAAACGAGCACCACCGCAAGGGTGTCCCTCCGCCCCCGGGGGCGGCCTCCAGGCCGCGGGTGGAGGCTCCCAGACGAGTACCAGCGAGGCTCCTCGTCTGGGAGCTCCCAAACGAGTACCCCCGCAAGGGGGTCCCTCCACCCCCGGGGGCGGCCTCTAGGCCGCAGGAGGAGGCTCCCAGACGAGTACCACCGCAAGGGGGTCCCTCCGCCCCCGGGGCGGACCATAGGCCACGGGTGGAGGCTCCCAGACGAGTACCACCGCAAGGGGGTCCCTCCGCCCCCGGGGGCGGCCTCCGGCCCCCGGTTGGATGCTCCCAGACGAGTACCACCGCAAGGGGGTCCCTCCGCCCCCGTGGGCAGCCTCCAGGCCGTGGGTAGAGGCTCCCAGACGAATACCACCGAGGCTCCTCGTCTGGGAGCTCCCAAACGAGTACCACCGCAAGGGGGTCCCTCCGCCCCCGGGGGCGGCCTCCAGGCCGCGGGTGGAGGCTCCCAAACGAGTACCACCACAAGGGGGTCCCTCCGCCCCCGGGGGCGGCCTCCAGGCCGTGGGTGGAGGCTCCCAGACGAGTACCAGCGAGGCTCCTCATCTGGGAGCTCCCAAACGAGTACCCCCGCAAGGGGGTCCCTCCGCCCCCGGGGGCGGCCTCCGGGCCGCGGGTGGAGGCTCCCAAATGAATACCACCGCAAGGGGGTCCCTCCGCCCCCGGGGGCGGCCTCTGGGCCGCGGGTGGAGTCTCCCAGACGAGTACCACGGCAAGGGGGTCCATCTGCCCCCGGGGGTGGCCACTGCAAGGGGGTCCCTCCGCCCCTGCGGGCGGCCTCCAGGCCGCGGGTGGAGGCTCCCAGATGAGTACCACCGCAAGGGTGTCCCTCCGCCCCCGGGGGCAGCCTCCAGGCCGTGGGTGGAGGCTCCCAGACGAGTACCACCGCAAGGGGGTCTCTCCGCCCCCGGGGGCGGCCTCCGGCCCCCGGGTGGCGGCTCCCAGACGAGCACCACCGCAAGGGGGTCCTTCCGCCCCCGGGAGCGGCCTCCGGCCCCCGGGTGGAGGCTCCCAGACGAGTACCACCGCAAGCAGGTCCCTCCGCCCCCGGGGGCGGCCTCCGGCCCCCGGTTGGATGCTCCCAGATGAGTACCACTGCAAGGGGGTCCCTCCGCCCCCCGGGGGTGGCCTCCAGGCCATGGGTGGAGGCTCCAAGACGAGTACCACCGCAAGGGGCTCACTCCGGCCCCCGGTTGGATGCTCCCAGACGAGTACCACTGCAAGGGGGTCCCTCCGCCCCCCGGGGGTGGCCTCCAGGCCATGGGTGGAGGCTCCAAGATGAGTACCACCGCAAGGGGCTCACTCCGCCCCCGGGGGTGGCCTCCAGGCCGCGTGTGGAGGCTGCTAGATGAGTACCACCGCAAGGGGGTCCCTCCGCCCCTGGGGGAGGCCTCCAGGCCACGGGTGGAGGCTCCCAGACGAGTACCAACGCAAGGGGGTCCCTCCGCCCCCGGGGGCGGCCTCCGGCCCCCGGGTGGAGGCTCCTAGATGAGAACCACCGCAAGGAGGTCCCTCCGCCCCCGGGGGCGGAGGCTCGCAGATGAATACCACCGCAAGGGGGTCCCTCCACCCCCGGGGGCGGCCTCCAGGCCGCGGGAGGAGGCTCCCAGACGAGTACCACCGCAAGGGGGTCCCTCCGCCCCCGGGGCAGCCCATAGGTCGTGGGTGGAGGCTCCCAGACGAGTACCACCGCAAGGGGGTCCCTCCGCCCCCGGGGGCGGCCTCCGGCCCCCGGTTGGATGCTCCCAGACGAGTACCACCGCAAGGAGGTCCCTCCGCCCCCGGGGGCGGCCTCCAGGCCGCGGGTAGAGGCTCCCAGACGAATACCACCGAGGCTCCTCGTCTGGGAGCTCCCAAACGAGTACCACCGCAAAAGGGGGTCCCTCCGCCCCCGGGGGCGGCCTCCGGGCCGCGGGTGGAGGCTCCCAAATGAGTACCACCGCAAGGAGGTCCCTACGCCCACGGGGGCGGCCTCCAGGCCACGGGTGGAGGCTCCCAAACGAGTACCACCGCAAGGGGGTCCCTCCGCCCCCGGGGGCGGCCTCCGGGCCACGGGTGGAGGCTCCCAGATGAGTACCACCGCAAGGGGGTCCCTCCACCCCGGGGGCGGCCTCTAGGCCGCGGATGGAGGCTCCCAGACGAGTACCACCGCAAGGGGGTCCTTCTGCCCCCGGGGGCGGCCTCCGGCCCCCGGTTGGATGCTCCCAGACGAATACCACCGCAAAGGGGTCCCTACGCCCCCGGGGTCGGCCTCCAGGCCGCGGGTGGATACTCCCAGACGACCTCCGCAAGGGGGTCTCTACGCCCCGGGGGCGGCCTCCGGCCCCCGGGTGGAGGCTCCCAGACGAGTGCCACCGCAAGGGGGTCCCTCCGCCCCTGGGGGCGGCCTTTGGCCTCCGGGTGGAGGCTCCCAGAGGAGTACCACCGCAAGGGGGTCCCTCCGCTTCCGGGGGCGGCCTCCAGGCCGCGGGGGGAGGCTCCCAGACGAGTACCACCGCAAGGGGGTCCCTCCGCCCCCGGGGGAGGCCTCCAGGCCGCGGGTGGAGGCTCCCAAACGAGTACCACCGCAAGGGGGTCCCTCAGCCCCCGGGGGCGGCCTCCAGGCCGCGGGTGGAGGCTCCCAGACGAGTACCACCGCAAGGGGGTCCTTCTGCCCCCGGGGGTGGCCTTCGGCCCCCGGTTGGATGCTCCCAGACGAGTACGACCGCAAAGGGGTCCCTCCGCCCCCGGGGGCGGCCTCCAGGCCGCAGGTGGAGACTCCCAGACGACCTCCGCAAGGGGGTCTCTCTGCCCCGGGGGCGGCCTCCGGCCCCCGGGTGGAGGCTCCCAGACGAGTACCACCGCAAGGGGGTCTCTCCGGCCCCCGGGTGGAGGCTCCCAGACGAGTACCACCGCAAGGGGATCCCTCCGCCCCCGGGGGTGGCCTTTGGCCCCCGGGTGGAGGCTCCCAGATGAGTACCACCGTAAGGGGGTCCCTCCACCCCTGGGGGCGGCCTCCAGGCCGCGGGTGGAGGCTCCCAGATGAGTACCTTCGCAAGGGGGTCCCTCCGCCCCTGGGGGTGGCCTCCGGGTGGCGGCTCCCAGATGAGCACCACCGCAAGGGGGTCCTTCCGCCCCCGGTAGCGGCCTCCAGCCCCCGGGTGGAGGCTCCCAGATGAGTACCACCGCAAGGGGGTCCCTCCGCCCCCCGGTTGGATGCTCCCAGATGAGTACCACTGCAAGGGGGTCCCTCCGCCCCCCGGGGGTGGCCTCAAGGCCATGGTTGGAGGCTCCCAGACGAGTACCACCGCAAGGGGCTCCCTCCGCCCCCGGGGGTGGCCTCCAGGCCGCGTGTGGAGGCTCGCAGATGAGTACCACCGCAAGGGGGTCCCTCCACCCCGGGGGCGGCCTCCAGGCCACGGGTGGAGGCTCCCAAATGAGTACCACCGCAAGGGGGTCCCTACGCCCCCGGGGGCGGCCTCTGGGCTGCGGGTGGAGGCTCCAAAACGAGTACCACCGCAAGGGGGTCCCTCCGCCCCCGGGGGCGGCCTCCGTGCCGCGAGTGGAGGCTCCCAGACGAGTACCACCGCAAGAGGGTCCCTCTGCCCCCGGGGGCGGCCACCGCAAGGGGGTCCCTCCGCCCCCGGGGGCGGCCTCCAGGCCACGGGTGGAGGATCCCAGATGAGTACCACCGCAAGGGGGTCCCTCTGCCCCCGGAGGCGGCCTCCAGGCCGCGGGTGGAGACTCCCAGACGACCACCGCAAGGGGGTCCCTCCGCCCCCGGGGGTGGCCTTTGGCCCCCGGGTGGAGGCTCGCAGATGAGTACCACCGCAAGGGGGTCCCTCCACCCCCGGGGGCGGCCCCCAGGCCGCGGGAGGAGGCTCCCAGACGAGTACCACCGCAAGGGGGTCCCTCCGCCCCCGGGGCGGCCCATAGGCCGCGGGTGGAGGCTCCCAGACGAGTACCACCGCAAGGGGGTCCCTCTGCCCCCGGGGGCGGCCTCCAGGCTGCATGTAGAGGCTCCCAGACGAATACCACCGAGGCTCCTCGTCTGGGAGCTCCCAAACGAGTACCACCGCAAGGGGGTCCCTCCGCCCCCGGGGGCGGCCTCCGGGCCACGGGTGGAGGCTCGCAAACGAGCACCACCGCAAGGGGGTCCCTCCGCCCCCGGGGGCGGCCTCCAGGCCGCGGGTGGAGGCTCCCAGACGAGTACCACCGCAAGGGGGTCCCTCCACCCCCGGTTGGAGGCTCCCAGACGAGTACCACCGCAAGGGAGTCCCTCCGCCCCCGGGGGCAGCCTCCAGGTGGCAGGTGGAGGCTCCCAGACTAGTACAACCGCAGGGGGGTCCCTCCGCCCCGGGGACGGCCTCTAGACCGCGGGTGGAGGCTCCCAAACGAGTACCATCGCAAGGGGGTCCCTCCGCCCTGGGGGCGGCCTCTAGGCCTCGGGTGGAGGCTCCCAGACGAGTACCACCGCAAGGGGGTTCCTCCGCCCTGGGGGCAGCCTCCAGGCCATGGGTGGAGACTCCCAGACGACCACCGCAAAGGGGTCTCTCCGCCCCGGGGGCGGCCTCCAGGCTGCGGGTGGAGGCTCCCAGATGAGTACCTCCACAAGGGGGTCCCTCCGCCCCTGGGGGCGGCCTCCGGTCCCCCGTTGGAGGCTACCAGACGAGTACCACTGCAAGGGGGTCCCTCCACCCCCGGGGGCGGCCTCCGGCCCCCGGTTGGATGCTCCCAGATGAGTATCACCGCAAGGGGGTCCTTCCGCCCCCGGGGGCGGCCTCTAGGCCGTGGGTGGAAACTCCCAGACGACCACCGCAAGGGGGTCTCTCCGCACCGGGGGCGGCCTCCGGCCCCCAGGTGGAGGCTCCCAGACGAGTGCCACCGCAAGGGGGTCCCTTTCACCCCCAGGGGCGGCCTTTGGCCCCCGGGTGGAGGCTTCCAGACAAGTATAACCTCAAGGGGGTCCCTCCGCCCCCGGGGGCGGCCTTCAGGCCGCGGGTGGAGGCACCCAGACGAATACCACCGCAAGGGGGTCCCTCCGCCCCCGGGGGCAGCCTCCAAGCCACGGGTGGAGGCTCCCAAACGAGTACCACCGCAAGGGGGTCCCTCCGCCCCCGTGGGCGGCCTCCGGGCCGTGGGTGGAGGCTCCCAAACGATTACCACCGCAAGGGGGTCCCTCCGCCCCCGGGGGCGGCCTCCAGGTGGCAGGTGGAGGCTCCCAGACGAGTACCACCGCAGGGGGGTCCCTCCGCCCCGGGGACGGCCTCTAGACCGCGGGTGGAGGCTCCCAAACGAGTACCACCGCAAGGGGGTCCCTCCGCCCTGGTGGCTGCCTCTAGGCCTCGGGTGGAGGCTCCCAGACGAGTACCACCGCAAGGGCGTCCCTCCGCCCTGGGGCCGGCCTCTAGGCCGCGGGTGAAGGCTCCCAGAAGAGTACCACCGCAAGGGGGTCCCTCCGCCCCCGGGGGCAGCCTCTGGCCCCCGGGTGGAGGCTCCCAGAAGAGTACCACCGCAAGGGGGTCCCTCCGCCCCCGGGGCGGCCTCTGGCCCCCGGGTGGAGGCTCCCAGAAGAGTACCACCGCAAGGGGGTCCCTCCGCCCTCGGGGGCGGCCTCCGGCCCCGGGGTGGAGGCTCCCAGACGAGTACCTCCGCAAGGGGGTCCCTCCGCCTCCGGCGGCGGCCTCCGGGCCGCGGGTGGAGGCTCCCAGACGAGTACCACCGCAAGAGGGTCCCTCCGCCCCCGGGGGCAGCCTACAGGCCGCAGGTGGAGGCTCCCAGACAAGTACCACCGCAAGGGGGTCTCTCCCCCCCGGGGGTGGCCTTTGGCCCCCGGGTGGAGGCTCCCAGACGAGTACCACCGCAAGGGGGTCCCTCCACCCCCGGGGCGGCCTCCGGCCCCTGGTTGGAGGCTCCCAGACGAGTACCACCGCAAGGGGTCCCTACGCCCCCGGGGGCAGCCTCCGGCCCCCGGTTGGAGGCTCCCAGACGACTACCACCGCAAGGGGCTCCCTCCGCCCCGGGGGTGGCCTCCAGGCCGCGGGTGGAGGCTGCCAGACGAGTACCCACCGCAAGGGGGTCCCTCCACCTCCGGGGGAGGCCTCCAGGCCGTGGGTGGAGGCTCCCAGATGAGTACCATCGCAGGGGGGTCCCTCCACCCCGAGGCTGGCCTCTAGGCCGCGGGTGTAGGCTCCCAGATGAGTACCACCGCAGGGGGGTCCCTCCGCCCAGGGGGCGGCCTCTAGGCCGTGGTTGGAGGCTCCCAGATGAGTACCACCGCAAGGGGGTCCCTCTGCCCACAGGGGCAGCCTCCGGCCTCCGGGTGGAGACTCCCAGAAGAGTACCAGCGCAAGAAGGTCCCACCGCCCCCGGGGGCGGCCTCCGGCCCCCGGGTGGAGTCTCCCAGAAGAGTACCACCACAAGGGGGTCCCTCCGCCCCCGGAGGCGGCCTCCGGCCCCCGGATGGAGGCTCCCAGACGAGTACCTCCGCAAGGGGGTCCCTCCGCCTCCGGCGGCGGCCTCTGGGCCATGGGTGGAGGCTCCCAGACGAGTACCACTGCAAGGGGGTCCCTCCGCCCCCGGGGGCAGCCTACAGGCTGCAGGTGGAGGCTCCCAGACGAGTACCACCGCAAGGGGGTCCCTCCGCCCCCGGGGGCAGCCTACAGGCCGCAGGTGGAGGCTCGCAGACGAGTACCACCGCAAGGGGGTCCCCCGCCCCCGGGGGCGGCCTCCAAGCCGTGGGTGGAGGCTCCCAGACAAGTACCACCGCAAGGGTCTCCCTCCGCCCCCGGGGGTGGCCTCCAGGCCACGGGTCGAGGCTGCCAGACGAGTACCACCGCAAGTGGGTCCCTCCGCCTCCGGGGGAGGCTTCCAGGCCGCGGGTGGAGGCTCCCAGATGAGTACCATCGCAGGGGGGGTCCCTCCGCCCCGAGGCTGGCCTCTAGGCCGCGGGTGTAGGCTCACAGACGAGTACCACCGTAGGGGGGTCCCTCCGCCCCGGGGGCGGCCTCCAGGCCGCGAATGGAGGCTCCCAGACGAGTGCCACCGCAAGGGGATCCCTCCGCCCCGGGGGCGGCCTCTAGGCCGCGGTTGGAGGCTCCCAGACGAGTACCTCCGCAGGGGGGTCCCTCCGCCCCAGGGGCAGCCCCTAGGCCGCGGGTGGAGGCTCCCAAACGAGTACCACCGCAAGGGGGTCCCTACGCCCCTGGGGCGGCCTCTAGGCCGCGGGTGGAGGCTCCCAAATGAGTACCACCGCAAGGGGTCCCTCCGCCCCGGGGGCGGCCTCTAGGCCTCGCGTGGAGGCTCCCAGATGAGTACCACTGCAAGGGGGTCCCTCCGCCCTGGGGCCGGCCTCTAGGCCGCGGGTGAAGGCTCCCAGATGAGTACCACCGCAAGGGGGTCCCTCCGCCCACAGGGGCAGCCTCCGGCCCCCGGGTGGAGGCTCCCAGAAGAGTACCACCGCAAGGGCGTCCCTCCACCCCCGGGGGCGGCCTCCGGCCCCCGGGTGGAGGCTCCCAGACGAGTACCTCCGCAAGGGGGTCCCTCCGCCTCCGGCGGCGGCCTCCAGGCCGTGGGTGGAGGCTCCCAGACGAGTACCACGCAAGGGGGTCCCTCCGCCCCCGGGGGCAGCCTACAGGCCGCAGGTGGAGGCTCGCAGACGAGTACCACCGCAAGGGGGTCCCTCCGCCCCCGGGAGCAGCCTCCAGGCCGCGGGTGGAGGCTCCCAGACGAGTACCACCGCCAGGGGGTCCCCCGCCCCCAGGGGCGGCCTCCAAGCCGTGGGTGGAGGCTCCCAGACAAGTACCACAGCAAGGGGGTCCCTCCGCCCCGCGGGCAGCCTCCAGGTCTCAGGTGGAGGCTCCCACATGAGTACAACCGCAAGGGGGTCCCTCCGCCCCGGGGACGGCCTCCAGGTCGGGGGTGGAGGCTCCCAGATGAGTACCACCACAAGGGGGTCCCTCCGCCCCCTGGGGCGGTTGGTGGCTCCCAGACAAGTACCACCGCAAGGGGGTCCCTCCGCCCCGGGGGCGGCCTCCAGGTCTCAGGTGGAGGCTCCCACATGAGTACCACCGCAAGGGGGTCCCTCCGCCCCAGGGACGGCCTCCAGGTCGTGGGTGGAGGCTCCCAGATGAGTACCATCGCAGGGGGGTCCCTCCGCCCCGAGGCTGGCCTCTAGGCCGCGGGTGTAGGCTCCCAGATGAGTACCACCGCAGGGGGGTCCCTCCGCCCAGGGGGCGGCCTCTAGGCCATGGTTGGAGGCTCCCAGACGAGTACCACCGCAAGGGGGTCCCTCTGCCCACAGGGGCAGCCTCCGGGTGGAGACTCCCAGAAGAGTACCAGCGCAAGGGGGTCCCACCGCCCCCAGGGGTGGCCTCCGGCCCCCGGGTGGAGTCTCCCAGAAGAGTACCACAAGGGGGTCCCTCCGCCCCCGGGGGGCGGCCTCCGGCCCCCGGGTGGAGGCTCCCAGACGAGTACCTCCGCAAGGGGGTCCCTCCGGCGGCGGCCTCCGGGCCATGGGTGGAGGCTCCCAGACGAGTACCACTGCAAGGGGGTCCCTCCGCCCCCGGGGGCAGCCTACAGGTCGCAGGTGGAGGCTCCCAGACGAGTACCACCGCAAGGGGGTCCCTCCGCCCCGGGGGCAGCCTACAGGCCGCAGGTGGAGGCTCCCAGACGAGTACCACTGCAAGGGGGTCCCTCCGCCCCCGGGGGCGGCCTCTGGCCCCCGGGTGGAGGCTCCCAGATGAGTACCAATGCAAGGGGGTCCCTCGGCCCCTGGGTGGAGGCTCCCAGACGAGTACCACCGCAAGGGGGTCCCTCCACCCCCGGGGGTGGCCTCAGGCCCCCGGGTGGAGGCTCCCAGATGGGTACCTCCGCAAGGGGGTCCCTCCGCCCCCAGGGGCGTCCTCCAGGCCGCGGGTGGAGGCTCCCAGACGAGCACCACCGCAAGGGGGTCCCTCCGCCCCCGGGGCGGCCTCGAGGCCGTGGGTGGATGCTCCCAGACGAGTACCACCGCACGGGGGTCCCTCCACCTCGGGGGCAGCCTCTAGGCTGCGGGTGGAGGCTCCCAGACGAGTACCACCGCAAGGGGGTCCCTCCGCCCCCGGGGGCGGCCTCCGCCCCCCGGCTGGAGGCTCCCGAATGAGTACCACTGCAAGGGGGTCTCTCCGCCTCCGGGGGCGGCCTCCAGGCCGTGGTGGAGGCTCCCAGATGAGTACCTCTGCAAGGGGGTCCCTCCGCCCCTGGGGGCGGCCTCCAGTCCCCGGTTGGAGGCTCCCAGACAAGTACCACCGCAAGGGGGTCCCTCCGCCCCCGGGGGTGGCCTCCAGCCCCCGGTTGGAGGCTCCCAGATGAGTACCACCGCAAGGGGGTCCCTCCGCCCCCGGGGACGGCCTCCAGGCCGCGGGTGGAGGCTCCCAGACGAGTACCACCGCAAGGGGGTCCCTTTCGCCCATGGGGGTGGCCTCCAGGCCGCGGGTGGAGGCTCCCAGACGAGTACCTCCGCAAGGGGGTCCGTCCGCCCCCGGGGGCGGCCTCCGGTCCCCAGTTGGAGGCTCCCAGACGAGTACCACCGCAAGGGGGTCCCTCCGCCCCTGGGGGCGGCCTCCAGTCCCCGGTTGGAGGCTCCCAGACAAGTACCACCGCAAGGGGTTCCCTCCGCCCCCGGGGGTGGCCTCCAGCCCCCGGTTGGAGGCTCCCAGATGAGTACCACCGCAAGGGGGTCCCTCCGCCCCCGGGGACGGCCTCCAGGCCGCGGGTGGAGGCTCCCAGACGAGTACCACCGCAAGGGGGTCCCTTTCGCCCATGGGGGTGGCCTCCAGGCCGCCGGTGGAGGCTCCCAGACGAGTACCTCCGCAAGGGGGTCCGTCCGCCCCCGGGGGCGGCCTCCGGTCCCCAGTTGGAGGCTCCCAGACGAGTACCACCGCAAGGGGGTCCCTCCGCCCCCCCGGGCGGCCTCCAGGCCGCGGGTGGAGGCTCCCAGATGAGTACCACCGCAAGTGGGTCCCTCCACCCCGGGGCAGACTCTAGGCCGCAGGTGGAGGCTCCCAGATGAGTACCACCGCATGTGGGTCCCTCTGCCCCTTGGGGCGGCCTCCAGGCCTCGGGTGGAGGCTCCCAGATGAGTACCACCGCAAGGGGGTCCCTCCACCCCTTTGGCACCCTCTAGGCCGTGGGTGGAGGCTCCCAGGCGAGTACCACCGCAAGGGGTGTTAGCGAAATTTGGTTGTACGCAGAGCACAAAGCCAAATCTCATGTTTCTAATCATAATAACAATTTCGTCTAAATGATATAATACCATCTCACCTTTTGATCGTATCCATCCTCTGGTGTGTGCCCCATCCAATCAACTAGACAAATAATCACATCCTCGTTCAAGTTCCAAAAACACACTGCTCGCCAGCCTGTCCCAGCTGTCTGCGTGAGCCACTTTATTAGCATATCAATAGGAGGTCCCAAAAGCTCTAGGGTTCCGCCTCCAACAGCCAAACACCTCTTACAAAGCTTGTGACCTCACAGGATATCAATGACCATATAAGGATTTAACAACACAGGAAAATGCAACAACCAATGAACAATGACTACAGGAGTCTTATGGGTGTGTCTGAGCAGAGACAGGGTGCATGTATGTTTTTAGAAGCCACATGGCTTTCAAACATTAACCCTGTCTCCAACCAGAACCCAAAAGACTCTCGTATTTCCGTTGATCGAAATCCCTATTATACATTGTTCCAGAGACCAATGTATGCCTGGGATTATTCTACTGTCTTTGTGGACGAGAGATTATCGGCAGGCGTACACTCATTAGGCCACGAATGTGTTGATCAGGCACACAGGGGCAACACGAGAGCACACTCGTAAACTGATAATGTCTTTGCAGAGCGAACACACCCCCACCAGACGATCGTTTTGTGCATCGCACAGGGGCCCTTAGCTGGCGGACATGTCCCCACTCCACAAACATTTCTCTACATCCCCAAAGAGCTTTTCACTACCAAACAGATCTCAACCAGGGTTGGCCTGCCCCAGTCAGCTATTAGAGCGGACTGTGATTGAACACACACACTGGGAGATTTATGACAACACATTAATATAAAATTTTCCACAACAGGGGGTCCCTCCACCCAGGGGGCGGCCGCTAGGTCGCGGGTGGAGGCTCCCAGACAAGTACCACCGCAAGGGGGTCCCTCCGCCCCCGGGGGCAGCCCCCGGGTGGAGGCTCCCAGATGAGTACCATCGCAAGGGGGTCCCTCCGCCCCAGGGGCGGCCGCAAGGGGGTCCCTCCGCCCCTGGGGGCGGCCTCCAGCCCCCGGGTGGAGGCTCCCAGATGAGTACCACTGCAAGGGGGTCCCTCCTCCCCCGGGGGCGGCCTCCAGGCCACGGGTGGAGGCTCCCAGACGAGTACCACTGCAAGGGGGTCCCTCCGCCCTGGGGGCGGCCTCTAGGCCGTGGGTGGAGGCTCCCAGACGAGTACCACCGCAAGGGGGTCCCTCCGCCCCGGGGGCGGCCTGTAGGCCGCGGGTGGATGCTCCCAGACGAGTACCACCGCAAGGGGGTCCCTCTGCCCCGGGGGCAGCCTCTAGTCCGCGGGTGGAGGCTCCCAGAGGAGTACCACCGCAAGGGGGTCCCTCCGCCCCGGGGGCGGCCTCTAGGCCGCGGGTGGAGGCTCCCAGATGAGTACCACCGCAAGGGGGTCCCTCCGCCCCGGGGCCAGCCTCTAGGCCGCGGGTGGAGGCTCCCAGACGAGTACCACCGCAAGGGGGTTCCTCCGGCCTCCAGGCCTCGGGTGGAGGCTCCCAGATGAGTACCACCGCAAGGGGGTCCCTCCACCCCTTTGGCACCCTCTAGGCCGTGGGTGGAGGCTCCCAGACGAGTACCACCGCAATGGGTGTTAGCGAAATTTGGTTGTACTCAGAGCACAAAGCCAAATCTCCTGTTTCTAATCATAATAACAATTTCGTCTAAATGATATAATACCATCTCACCTTTTGATCGTATCCATCCTCTGGTGTGTGCCCCATCCAATCAACTAGACAAATAATCACATCCTCCTCGTTCAAGTTCCAAAAACACACTGCTCGCCAGCCTGTCCCAGCTGTCTGCGTGAGCCACTTTATTAGCATATCAATAGGAGGTCCCAAAAGCTCGAGGGTTCCGCCTCCAACAGCCAAACACCTCTTACAAAGCTTGTGACCTCACAGGATATCAATGACCATATAAGGATTTAACAACACAGGAAAATGCAACAACCAATGAACAATGACTACAGGAGTCTTATGGGTGTGTCTGAGCAGAGACAGGGTGCATGTATGTTTTTAGAAGCCACATGGCTTTCAAACATTAACCCTGTCTCCAACCAGAACCCAAAAGATTCTCGTATTTCCATTGATAGAAATCCCTATTATACATTGTTCCAGAGACCAATGTATACCTGGGATTATTCTACTGTCTTTGTGGATGAGAGATTATCGGCAGGCGTACACTCATTAGGCCATGAATGTGTTGATCAGGCACACAGGGGCAACACAAGAGCACACTCGTAAACTGATAATGTCTTTGCAGAGCGAACACACCCCCACCAGACGATCGTTCTGTGCATCACACAGGGGCCCTTAGCTGGCGGACATGTCCCCACTCCACAAACATTTCTCTACGTCCCCAAAGAGCTTTTCACTACCAAACGGATCTCAACCAGGGTTGGCCTGCCCCAGTCAGCTATTAGAGCGGACTGTGATTGAACACACACACTGGGAGATTTATGACAACACATTAATATAAAATTTTCCACAACAGGGGGTCCCTCCACCCCGGGGGCGGCCTCTAGGTCGCGGGTGGAGGCTCCCAGACAAGTACCACTGCAAGGGGGTCCCTCCGCCCCCGGGGGCGGCCCCCGGGTGGAGGCTCCCAGATGAGTACCATCGCAAGGGGGTCCCTCCGCCCCAGGGGCGGCTGCAAGGGGGTCCCTCCGCCCCTGGGGGCGGCCTCCAGCCTCCTATGATAGCAATAGGTAGTGACAGGTACTCTTTTTTGAAAAAATTGGGGTCTTTTAGACCCTAGATCTCTCCTCTGCCCTCAAAGCATCTGACCACACCAAGATCGGTGTGATAAAATGCTTTCCCAATTTCCCAATGGCGCTGTTTACATCCGGCGAAATCTAAGTCATGAAATGCTCGTAGCTTCCGGTTTCTTAGGCCATAGAGATGTTTGGAGCCACTCTGGTCTCTGATCAGCTCTATGGTCAGCTGGCTGAATCACCGGCTACATTCTCAGGTTCCCTGTTGTCCCGTCAATACTCACCGAGGCCGAGATGCCGAGAGTGGCTCGCCCTTACGACCACGCGCACCCGAACCCCCGAGGGTGATACAGGGGATCGGAGGCACGGGTCTCCGGTAGTTGCGGAAAGAAGGCTCAGGTTCACTATGGATGTGGGAAGCCTCCTGGTGGGTACCGTGCAGGACCGGTGTACCTAACCGTATAGTAAGCAGAGTGTCACGAAACGTCCCACACTCCGCTTGAGTGCTTCCGTCTGTATACCGCTTCCTAAGTTCTGGAACACAAGTCCAATGGATCTGGCTATAGGAACCCCCAAGAACAAGACAACACCAGTCTTGGAGTACATCAGGACTAACTCTTTATTTGAGATCTCACAGACCTTTATACAGCAGGGATGACTCAAAGCTAACCTAATTAACATGAGCTAATTTACTACAAAATGTACCCAGACCAGATGACAGTCTTGTGGGCACCGAGCTTCACACATTAATATAAACACAATAGCTGGAGCTAATTACAATTAACAATACAAACAACAATCTCCCCCCTCCTCAGCCTAGACCATTCGTCTCCTAGCCAGTGCTGGTGGCTAATGTGATCAGCTCTCTCAATTAACATAAACACATGTTGATGACACCAGCATCTCCTCACAGGATGTGTCCCAACAGAATGAATCAGTCTTATCAGCAGGGGGCTGCTGGAGGAATCCCCCCTCCCTCTTCAGGGACACAAATCTACAGTAAGGAGTCCCCATACAATATATACATATATACACGACTGAGTCCGATTAATACAGTTCAGACTGGATTTCTCATTCACCTCACAAAGAGTATTGTTCCACTGAAAATCCAGGGCCCATAATCAAAAGGCAAAAGGCTTGCATACAGTCCTCTCCAACAGCCTCTGTTCTGGCTATGTCTGTCACATTTCTCCCCTTTCGGCAGGAGACTAACACAGGAGGAGACCCCAGACGGGTTGACTCTGAAGTTAGTCCATAGTTCCAGTCCTCTACTGCCTGTACCCACACAGTACCCCAAACAAAATATTCCAAACAGAGTATTACTCACCCAGCCAACCTCTGCCTCTCTCAGAGAACATATCTGCCGCTGGGGAGAGGCCTGGACTGGCTCTTCTCCCTGGAATCCTTTCTGCCGCTGGAGAGAAGACAGGGTGTCTGGGCTCACTCTGTCATGCTGTTGGGGATCGGGGCCCACTGCCCAGCATCCCTGGGGTATACAGGTGGAGACTGAAGTCCCATCCACCTTCACAGGAAATCCATCCTCTGTTAGTTGAGGGCAGAGTCCAGCAGTCCTCGGCCCTGTTGCCAGCCCTTCTGCTGGAAGCCCCACACCATCTGTTCCGGCTAACTGTTGGAGAGGGAGGCCGACTGCCCCGCCTCCCTGGAACTCTGTAGTTGTTGCCGGTGCTGGCCAGAGGTTGGTAGCACTCTGCCCGGTTGCCGGTGCTTCAACTGGGGAAGTTCCATGTAACTCCACAGATACTGCTGTTGGTGCTGGGCAGAGCACAGTGAAGTTTGGCCCCAATAGCAGCTCTTCTGCTGGAGGCTCATCAGGTTGTTCTTCCTCAGCAGAAAAGTCTATTAAATCCCCTACCTCTATAACTGGTGTCTGTGGATAGAGGTTCACCATCTCCTGTCCGTGGAACTCAGAAGATGTCATCAGTGCTGAGCAGAGCGCAATGAAGTTTGGCACTAATCCCAACTCTTCTGCTGGGGGCTCACCCGATGGTTCTTCCTCAGCAGAAAAGTCTATCAAATCCCCTGTCTCTGCAACTGGTGTCTGGGGATGGAGGTTCACCATCTCCTGTCCATGGAACCCAGAAGATGTTATCAGTGCTGGGCAGAGGTTAGCAGAGCTCTGCCCTGTTGTCAGCACTTCAGTTTTGGGGATGGCAATCTCCAGATTTTCCACTGCAGATTCTCTGGCATGCTGCTGGACAGGCACATTCCTCCATCCAAGATCATCCCATGCAGAAACAGGATCATCAAGGTCAGTCAGCACTTGCTGCATCCGCCATAAGACCTCCGCCTCCATAGCTGTGGGGGCAGGTTGGCAAAGCACACTATTGCTCTGCCACATTGCCGACTCTTCAGCCAGGATTTCAGGGTTGTCAGCTGGTATTTCCTGATAGTCCCAGGCAAAGGGAGCCCAGCCCTGGCACTGAGCAATGTCTAGCAGCCGTCTGTAGGCGATCTCTAGCTCCCATTCCTGAACGGCCAGAAACTCCAAATCTTCCTGTGCCCAGTGCACTTCCGAAATGTTCAGTAGCCCTTCTCTGAAATCCATGATTTCGTCCACCCGCCGCTCCAAATCACTCCCAAAGTTAGGGTCCCCTGTCAGCTTCACAAACAACAGTCCCAAGCCGCCGTAGCTTAAGCCTTCCATTGGGCTGTCAACCGCTATCCAGGGACATGCTTGGGATACATGCCACCGGAGGGCTCTGTAGCTCTCATCCAGCTTTATCTCTGCCCAGACCAGCCTGCTTAATTCAGCTGTCTGCTTCTTGTGTGTTTTTTCTCCCAAAAACCACACCCGCAGTCCGTACTGCGACCAGTACCTTTCCTCGATGGAGGGGAGAACTTTTCCCTGGTGTCGCTGCTCATGGGCTAGCGCTTCCTTCCAGAGTTTGCAGCGAATAGAATCACACCATCCCAGCAGTACCTGCTCTGATACTGGTCCTCTGTGCTGTCTCTGCATCTCTCGCAACCTCCTTCTGAATTCCTCATCCATGGCGGCTGGTATCTGTACCTCTCCTCTCCTGCTATCTGGACCTTGGATCCAGATGGAAGTTTGGATGTCCCAGACTGCAGGAAGCTTTCCCGCTGCTAGCCACTAATGTCACGGAACGTCCCACACTCTGCTTGAGTGCTTCTGTCATATACCACTTCCTCCCAGTCTGTATACAGATATCAGATATTCCAACCTCTCTGAGCAGAAAACAAGGCGACACTTGCTTCACTGCTAACATGGACTCTCTTTATTCAGAACCAGAATACAGTCTTATATACACAGGAGAAGATTACTCTAACAATACAAATGTAACCTAATTAACATGAGCTAATTATCTAATCCTCTATACAGCCTAGGTGACTGAGACATGACCTTTCGCCCAGACTTGTGGGCACCGAGTTTCACACAGTTATATCAACACAATGCAGTCGTCCCGTCTCCTACATTGTATAGAGGACAATGTCATTAGCTCATTCAATTAACATAAACACAGGTTGATGACACCAGCATCTCCTCACAGGATGTGTCCCAACAGAATGAATCCATTGAAAATCCAGGGCCCATAATCAAAAGGCAACAGGCTTGCATACAGTCCTCTCCAACAGCCTCTGTCCCGGGTGAGTTTGTCACAGGACACTTATAGGGGACACTGATAGAAGACACGGATGGGCACTGATAGGGGGCACTGATAGAAGGCACTTATAGGGGACGCTGATAGGGGACACTGATAGAAGGTGCTGATAGAGGACGCTGATAGGGGGCACTGATGGGAGGCACTGATAGGATTTACTGATGAGCACTGAAGGGAGGCACTGATAGGGGACACTGAGAAGGCACTAGGGGGCACTGATAGGGGACACTGAGAAGGCACTAGGGGGCACTGAGATGGCACTAGGGGGCACTGATAGGGGGTACTGAGAAGGCACTAGGGGGCACTGATAGGGGGCATTGAGAATGCACTAGGGGGCACTGATAAGGCACTAGGGGGCACTGAGAAGGCACTAGGGGACACTGAGACAGGCACCGATGGGAGGCACTGGTGGTCACTGATAGGAGGCATTGATGGGCACTTATAGGTGCCACTGATGGGCATTGATGAGCACTAATAGGCAGAACTCATAGGCTGCACTGATGGGCACTGAAGAACACTGATTGGCAGAACTCAGGCAGTATTGATGGGCAGCATTGAAGAGTACTGATAGGTGGTACGGATGGATGCTGTTAGGCAGCATTAATGAGCACGATAGGTGGTGCTGATAGGCAGATTTGATGGGCACTAATAGGCAGCATTAACGGCAGTCCTTTCCTAACACAGACACAGCGTGGGAGGAAAGGGCTGCGGATAACTGGCAAGTCTGTTTACATGTGATCAGCTGACATCACATAGTAAAAGGCCACTGTGATTGCGCTGGATGCATGTCCCAGGAGGCATGCGGGAAGCACGGTTTTGGGACGATGTACATGGACACCCTCCCAAAATTGGAAGCCCGGGGCTCGGATGGAAGTGGGGGCCCATCATGGTTTCTTGCACCGGGGCCCTGAAGGTTCTAGTTACGCCACTGCCCTATACCATATACAGTGCCTTGAAAAAGTATTTATACCCCTTGAAATTTTCCATATTTTGTCATATTACTACCCAAAACATAAATGTATTTTATTGGGATTTTATTTTGGTCTCATCTGACCAGAGAACCCTCTTCCACTTGTTTACTGTGTCCCCCACATGGCTTCTCGCAAACTGCAAATGGCAATTCTTATGGATTTCTTTCAACAATGGCTTGCTTGTTGCCACTCTTCCATAAAGGCCATATTTGTGGAGTGCATGACTAATAGTTGTCCTGTGGACAGATTCTCCTACCTGAGCTGTGGATCTCTGCAGCTCCTCCAGAGTTACCATGGGCCTCTTGGCTTCTTCTCTGATCAATGCTCTCCTTGCCCGGCCTGTCAGTTTAGGTGGACGGCCATGTCTTGGTAGGTTTGCAGTTGTGCCATACTCTTTCAATTTTCAGATGATGGATTGAACAGTGCTCCGTGAGATGTTCAAAGCTTGGGATATTTTTTTATAACCTAACCCTGCTTTAAACTTCTCCACAACTTTATCCCTGACCTGTCTGGTGTGTTCCTTGGCCTCCATGATGCTGTTTGTTCACTAAAGTACTCTAACAAACCTCTGCGGGATTCAAAGAACAGCTATATTTATACTGAGATTAAACTACACACAGATGGACTCGATTTACTAATTAGGTGACTTCTGAAGGCAATTGGCTCCACTAGATTTTAGTTAGGGGTATCAGAGTAAAGGGGGCTGAATACAAATGCACGCCACACTTTTTACATATTTATTTGTAAGAAATTTGGAAAACCATTTATCATTTTCATTCCACTTCACAATTATGTGCCACTTTGTGTTGATCTATCACATAAAGTCCCAATAAAACACATTTACATTTTTGGTTGTAACATGACAAAATGTGGAAAATTTCAAGGGGTATCAATACTTTTTCAAGGCACTGTACTTGTTAACAAAAAAAGAGATGAGCAAATATTGAAAAATCTGGTCTGTGAGTGATTTAGAGGAGTGAATGCCATTGCTTACTTTACTGATTACTCACTGTGTTCATTCAAACTTTGTTTACCATGCTTCAGTTTGTGAATTAACAGGAAGAGCTATTAACCAAAGCCCCCCAACAGGGCTGATAAAAATAATAAAAATTATAATTGTAAAAAAAAACAAATAAATAAAATAATAAAAATAAAAAACTACTGACACCATCCACTGCTCTACTGACACCGTCCACTGTCCTAGTCTCAGAAACCATGAATAAGACTGAGACAGAAGTACAGTTAAATCACACTTGTTTAATAATAAAAAGGTAAACAGAGTAAACGTAGTCAAAACATAGTCAGAGTTCAGGAACCGGAACGGATAGTCAGACAAGCCAAAACATCAGGGAGCCAGAGATGAGCGTAGTAGAACAGCAAGCAGGATCTGGAGCCAGAAGGAATGTCAGCCTAGCAAGTCTTTAATAGGGACACAGGAGAGAGTCTCTAGAGATGTGACCAAGGCGAAGGCAGAGATCATCTGGGCTGGACAGCTTAAGTAGGTAGGACTAACAAGCAGGATATCATCAACAGGTGAGTCACTGTGGAGAGATAGGAGCTGGAAAATAGCTGACAGATGAGCAGCCAGCTTTGAGAAGGAAAGGCTGAGCCCAGCACTGACAGTACCCCCTCCACAATGACCCCTCCCCCTCGGAGGACCACCAGGCTTGAGGGGAAATCGTCTATGGAAATCACGGAGGAGAACAGGGGCATGTACGTCCGAGGATGAGACCCAAGAGCCTTCCTTCGGACCGTACCCTTTCCAATGCACCAGGTACTATATGCGCCCACGGAACCTACTAGAGTCAACGATGGACTGTACTTCATACTCCTCATGGTTCTCAACCTGTACAGGGTGAGGACGAGGCACCATGGTGGTAAAGCCGTTGCAGACCAAAGGTTTTAATGAGACATGAAATACATTTGAGATACACAAATTAGAAGGAAGGTATAATGCGTAAGCCACTGGGTTATTCCTGCAAAGAATACGGGAAGACCCAATAAACCGATGTGCAAACTTCAGAGAGGGAACACGAAGTTGAAGGTTGCGAGATGACAGCCAGACCCTGTCCCCAACCTGGTAGGAAGGCACAGGCAGGCATCTGTGGTCAGCATGGAGTCTGTACCTATCATTAGCATGTCACAAAACCTCCTGAACTTGTGCCCAAGTGGAACGAAGACTACAGAGATGCTCCTCTAACACAGGAATACTCTGCGGAACAAACAAGTCAGGCAACATGGAAGGTTGGAAACCATAGTTCGCCATAAACAGGGACAATCGGGAAGCAGAATTCAAGGCACTATTGTGAGCAAACTTCACCCATGGTAAGAGGTCTGACCAGTTTTTATGATGGTCAGAAATATAGCAATATAGGAATTGCTCCAAGGACTGATTGGGGCTGTCAGAGCTGGGCTCAGCTCTTCCTTCTCTGAGCTGGCCACTCAGCTGTCATCTAATTGCCAGCTCCTATCTCTCCACAGCCATGCACCTGTTGATGATATCCTGCTTGTCAGTTCTGCCTACTTAAGCCGTCTAGCCCAGGGGATCTCTGCCTTTGCCTTGGTCAACATCACAGAAACTATCTCCTGTATTCCTGTTAAAGACTTGCTTGGCTGACGTCCCTTCTGGCTTCAGATCCTGCTTGCTGTTTTACTACACTCATCTCTGGCTCCCTGACGTTTGACTTGTCTGACTATCCATTCCGGTTCCTGAACTCTGGCTATCTTTTGACTACGTTTAACCTGTTTACCTTTTTTTTATATTATTAAACAAGTGTGATTTAACTGTACTTCTGTCTCAGTCTGATTAATGGTTTCTGACAGTAGGCGAAGGCCATGAATTCAGAAGATGCAGTTAATCCACTTGTTGGTAATATTTTTTCTAGATTGGATGAGCAGGATCACCGCATGGATCAGTTTTCCAAGGTGTTACAAACACTCCTGATTAGCATGGCTCACCTGGATTTTCCCACTGTGGCTGCTCCAGTACAATTGGTCTTGCAGGCCGTCCCTGCTGCTGCGCCGCCTCGAGTATTACCTCTATAAGAGGTATATCCGGTTCCGCTCTGCTTCCCCAGTGATTTGGGGGCAATCCAGTCCAATTCAGAGGGTTTCTCAACCAGACTGAGATATACTTTGAGATGCTGCCCCAGGCATTTCCCACGGACAGAAGCAAAGTAGGTTTCCTGAAGTCTTTGCTTTCTGAGAGAGCCTTGGCCTGTGCAAACCCTCTATGGGAGACGCAAAAACCTGTTGTCTTGAGTTACCCTGAGTTTGTGGCCTCCTTTAAAAGGGTATTTGACGTTCCTGCATGCTTTGCTTCTGCTGCCAAGTGCCTCATGTCCATCAAACAGAGTATGAGAACTGTTGCCAATTACGCCATTGAATTCTGTACTCTGGCAGCAGAGGTTGCTTGGAACAATGAGACCCTCGTGGCTGCTTTTTCTCATGTATTTAGGAGAATTATTCCCGTGCTATCAAATATGGAGGCGGCTGGGGGTGGAAAAGCTGCATGCGCCGGTTCGGGTAAACACCTGACCTTTTAAATGAATGTATAAATCGGTGGTGCTGCGCTAATCCTAAATACAAAAAACAGGTGTGGCTTAGGTGATGGTCATAGCTTATATCACCAGAGAGAGAAAAATATTATTTAGACTGGTTAGATGACTAATACAAGTGGTGCGTATCACTGAACTGGATATAAATATCATAAACGTGACAAAAATGAATATAATAAAACACGCATATTAAAAACTTAGATCACCATAGTAAATAACTGACTTAGAGTCAGTGACAGAAAACAATCCTAAATAAAGTGCAAGGTGGTTCAAGCTATGTACATACACAGCTCAAAAGTGACAATGTGCAGGGTGCAAACAATGTGCACAAGGTGAAATGGTGTCTACACCTCTAAAAAATGGGGTAATAATATGCTATACTTCACATAAAGTGCATAATGTACAAAAAGCCATCAGAAATTGATACGATATAAATGTCCCAAAACTATAAAGATAAAAAATGAAAAAAATTGAAAAAAGTGAAAAAAAGCTTTCACAAAAAAAGTCCTTTTAAAAATGAAATATGTGACAGCAACGTCCTAGCATGCACACGTTGCAATTAAAGTGCTTTAGGTGAATCACATCAAGTGCTTCTTCATGTGCAGACACTCAAGTGGGTAATGGCCCCTTACCTTAGGGTAATAGGGCAAAAGCATATGACCAGGAGAGCTTTTGTAGCATCCACCTAGGGGCTCCAGCGCGTCCCTCACCGTCCTAGATCCTAGGATGAGGTTCCCTCAGATGTAGTGCGGGGGGGGTGTAAAAGATGATGAAGCAGGAAGAGACCCAATAGTGTAATTCCGTTTGGTAAATGTTACTTGCTTTTATTAAAAAAATAAAGGTACTCACATTTAAAATTGAAAAAACAGCGGTTTTATCCGACGAGCGGCGAGCTCGTAAGCCTCTGACACTGTATGCAGCCTGTCCCGTCCCTACGCGTGATGTCACACCACACGTGACTTCATCAGGGGATAAGTACAGGCTGAAAAAGTGTCCTTAAATAGTTTAATATTGGCCAGCGATGGGCGGCCATTTTCCCAGAGTCTAATGGATTATAATGCGGTGGCCATTTTCCTAGAGGTTATAGGACGCAAGTTCCTCTTATGGTGTGCGTATGTGTGAGGCATCAGCTGACTTATAGGGCCAATAGGCGCTGTTCAGCCAATTCTAGTCCCTTGTACTGTCAGCAGAGAGAAACAAGTACTGCTTCTGATATTAGAAACCAAGCGGGGGAGAGCCGAATGGGGATTTCTGCTAAATGAATGAGGCTGGCTGTGAAATAACTAGATAGAATTGGCACGGTAGTTGTAGCATATCAGCATAAGTATTAAAAACAACACCCGCCCTAACTAAAGTCTATACCGGGCAGAGCTTATATATTAATATAAGCGATGGGTCTAATACTTAAAAACGAGGGAAGAGAGAGGCAGCAAATACTGATAGCACGCTTAGTGTACATACTATATTAAAATATAAAAACAGTCTACACGGATATATAATATAAAAGTGACTGGAATGTCACTATGTTTGTTACCAAAGGACATATAGTTAAAACCTATTACAAACAGTTATATAATTTTAATGCATTTAAAATTTTTTAATTAGCAATAAAAAAAGCAAGAAAAATAAACTAAACTAAAATAGGCTCAAATACTAATTAATTACAAAAAGGAAGAGAAAGAAGGGACTACAGCAGATGTAGGTGATAGTCCAATGGGGGCATTTATAGGTACCTCCAGTCAGTTCGACCAGATTCTGTGGGAATATGAATGGACATACAGAAAAAACTTTGGCCTTTGACAAGAGTCTCCAGCAATTGAGTATAAGCAGGTTGTTTGTCAAATAGATGGCAAACATGAGAGTCTAGGCATAGAGGCCATAGCGGACATTACATTAAATTATTGCATAAAAAATGGAACAGTCACAGTGGGTATTTTTCTAAAAAACTAAGTATAAAATCTATATTTAAAAATCTATATTTAAAAATCACTCAGGAAACAGTTTAGGTCAAACTCAATGTTTAGACCACGGGGCCAGAAAGTATCCAAGGTGAAGATCCATTTGGATTCCAGTTTACTTAGGGTTCTCACCTTGTGGCCCCCCCGCCAGTGTTTGATGTATGGGGTAATGCCCCAAAAACTAAGATGGGTGGGATCTTTATTGTGGCAAGTCAGAAAATGTTTTGACACACAATGTTTATCATAGCCGTTAAGGATATTTTTAACATGTTCCTTAATACGAACTCTCAGGGGTCTTTTTGTACGGCCTACATACTGAAGGCCACAGCTACATTCAAGTGCGTATACTGCCCCTTCGGTATTGCAACAAATGAAATCTTTAATTTCATGGTTCTCTCCTGTGCTAGTTGAAGTGAAGTGAAACACTTTCTTGTTTGGACATTTGGTCCTTAGGCAGGCGAAACACCTTTTGCACGGAAAAAATCCGTTACCGGTAAAAAAAGAAAACAGTTTCTTGGGTGGGTCTACATTTTTTACTACTATATCCCTAATTGTGGGTGCCCTTTTATATATAAATTTTGGATTCTTGGGGAGAATATCTTGTAGTTGCTTATCTGCCAATAAAATATGCCAATGGCGCTTGATTATCCTTTCAATTTTCTTGTATTGCACATTGAAATCTAGGAGAAACGGTATTCCCTCAACTGTATTTTTTTGCTGTGTGGTCTTTTCTTCAATCAGTTGGTTCCGATCAAGTTTAGAAACTTCAGCAATTTTGGTCTTAATAAATTTGCGATCATAGCCTTTTGACATAAACCTCTCGTCCAGTTTTTCTGCTTGTTCAAAATATGCATCTATTTTGGTACAGTTTCTCTTTATCCGCATCAATTGCCCTTTTGGAATATTAAAAATCCAGTTTTGATGGTGGCAGCTTGTGGTTGGGAGGTAGCTGTTCCTGTCAACTCCCTTAAAGTGCTTCTTCGTGCTAAATATGGAATTATCTAGTGAAATCTCTAGATCCAGGAAGTTGATTTTTTCTGAGCTGACATCCCAAGTAAGTGAGATATTTCTATCGTTATTGTTAAGTTTCACAAGGAATTCAATTAGGTAGTTTTCTTCTCCATCCCACAGTATGAAGATGTCATCGATATATCTTTTGTATATGACAAGCTGACTTGGGCGCTCACTAAAAATGTTGTATTCTTCCCACTGTGCCATGAACAGGCCGGCTATACTCGGGGCAAACCTGGCACCCATAGCCACCCCGGTCTGCTGATGGTAGTAGGACTTATCATACCAAAAGTAATTGTTTTTGAGGCTGAATTCTAAACATTTAATCAGGAACTTCCTCTGTATGCATGGGAGTTCAGTATATTTTCTTAAACCCCATTTTGCTGCCTCACACGCCTTATGATGGGGAATGATTGTGTATAAAGCCAACACATCGGCAGTGGCCATAACCCATGATTTACCCTCTCCCTGGATGTTCTCTATGACTCGTAACATCTCTTTGCTATCTTTCAGATACGCTTCTGTTTTCTGGACCACCGGCTGTAAAAAAATGTCTATATACTGGCCCATCCTCGATGTTATTGACTCAATGCCATTAACTATCGGCCTAGGTGGTGGGTCAGTTCTATTTTTGTGTATTTTAGGTACTGAATAGATAATTGGCGTGCGACAGGAATCTGGTATGAGGAATCTTGCTTCTTTTTTATTCAATATAGCCTTCTTTACCCCCAGATGAACAACCTGCTCGAGCGCTTTACGACACCCAAATACCGGGTTCTTCAATAGTTTGGTGTATGTGTTGGTATCATTCAGCATAAGAGTCATTGTATTGTGGTACTGTTCTTTAGAGAGGATCACAATCCCTCCTCCCTTGTCGGCTGCTCGGATGACAATATCCCGCCTCTTAGTTAACTTGCGAATCCCACTTTTAATATAATTAGGTTCTTCTTTCTTCTTAATTTACACATCTTTTATTTCATCTAAAACAATTTTTTTTAAAAAACATCAATATGTTTATTATCTTTTGCTGGCGGATTAAAAACAGATTTGTTGGGGGCGTGTCCAGACTATGGAAGAGTGAGGACGTGTGCCTTCTCAGCTCCGCTCCACCGCAGCACATTACCAGCTTCACAGCGGAGATAACACCCGCATCCGCAGCAAATTATGTCCCTGAGACACCGGGCATCCTCCCAGCCACAACGGACTGACCGATCGCGGCAATCCCAGCTGGATTCCTTCTACCCTGGGCAGACCGGGAGAGGCCGTGAGCCTTCCAAGATGGCGTCGACCGGGAAGACACAGCGTGCTAACAAGGCTGCAAAGACCTCCGCTGGCCAGTCACAGCAGCTGGACGAATCTCCCATACCATCTCCAGGGTCGGTGAGTGACTCGGTCCCCCTGATCTCTCCAGGCTCCCCCACCTCCCAGGACGGTGACTCCGCTGACCTAGACCCCCTGGCAGATGCAGCTATCAGGCGCCATATTATGTCCCTACCCACGAAAGCTGATCTTGAACGCTTTGCTGACAGGGTAGAGAAAGCTTTTAAGGAGGACATTGCTCAGCTCAAAGCTGATACAACTCATTTAGGAGGCAGGCTTGAATCCTTGGAACAGAAACTTGAGGAAACTCTCCCTGTCATCTCCATGCTTCAGGACAAATGCAACATACAGGGCCAGCAGATTGAGGCCCTGCTATGCCAGTTAGATGACACAGAGAACCGTAGCAGACAGGCAAATATCAGGATACGAGGCCTACCTGAAGCTACTGGATCCAGGGACATTATTCCCACTCTGGAAGGAGTCTTCAAGAAAATCCTAGGGCTGCCTGCCACTGCTACGATCGAAATAGAACATGCACACAGGGCCCTGAAGCCCCCATCTCAGGATGCAAACAATCCAAGAGAATCCATCTGTAAATTGCATAAGTACTCACTAAAAGACCGCATCATGCAGAAAATGAGGGGGAAACCCTATTTTGATTTTGATGGTGCACACTTGGCCTTTTATCAGGACATCTCGAGACGCACTCTCATGCAACGTAGAGCACTACGTCCTCTCCTAACAGCTATCCAAGATGCAGGCCTGGTGTATCGCTTGGGATTTCCCTTCAGCCTTCAAGTCACTAAAGATGGTAGAACCATGACTCTTCGCAACAAAGATGACCTCCCGCACTTTCTGACCTCCCTGGATCTGGACCCGGTAGACTTTCCTGATTGGAGATGTCCCTCAGAACTGGGAACTGCTAAATTACCTACCCACCAACCATGCCAACCCGCCAGAAACCAGAATCGCAGGAGAAATCGCAGGCGACATCTCTCTGAATCCAAAGACAAATATGACTTCAACATGGTTAAACTATTTTTCAAATATATATATCCCTTACAATTAAAGTAATTGAATCAAAAAGTACCCTAGACTGTGATCACAAGAGGGAAACAAAATCAAACACAGAGATTTCTTTAATTAAGTCATTTTTGCAGTGTCTGGTGTGGATCCAGGTGACTTTTCCTTCAAGTTTTGCAAAAACTGTACATGAAATAGATGCTGTATTGAGTCTCCAAACATTTCCTTATATATAAATGTCTCTTAACAATCCAAAAGTCACCTGGCTTTAGTTTTAGATCCTTCCAAACTTTTAGGATCTGGAATTAGGGAGAAAACACATAAATGAGTTTGTAAAAAACCTTAAAAGATCATTAGCATTCTCCGTGAGATCCGAATGGAGGACTTCAGCTGCTGAGACAAAATATAAGCAAGTGAGTAACACACTCCCAAACCAAATCCCATAGGGAGAGAGTCCAACATCCCCCTTAGGGGCTTGATAAAATATAAGAAAACATTCAGGCAAAAGTTTTCTAGTTTCTTACTCTACTTTGTCCGCTACATTGTAGACAGTAAGGGGTGTAAAAATAAAACCTCAAAACTTCTAGTAAGGACTCTCCTATAAAAAATTATTTCCTCTGTTACTCTCTGTACTTTCTGGCACTCTGTACTTACAAACTACTTCTGATAACACTTTTTACTGTGGCCTTTGCAGTAGCATTTGCCACTGGACATCCAAAAAACATGTCCATACAGACAAAATGCATACTCGTAAGATCCTAACTTGGGCATCTGGATATATCTTTTATGTAATCTCTGGGAGGGATGTTGAGCTTTTGGTAACACCTTTGGTAACAGGTAAAACAAGAAGTGGTATGTTATAAAAACAACTGTGGTGAACCCTGGCTCTATCCCACGCTCATTTACTAAGGCAGCCATAACTGCTTGTGACTGATGACACGGTCTATGTGTCAAGCTGAAGGGAAAAGAGTGGCTGGCAGACATAAATGATCACCTTTTCCAAAGTCCTGTTTCATAAGAAGTTGCCCCCTGTGGACCACTTGTTCTTCTCGTTCTGGGGTCCTTAAAGTTGAATTATTAATCCCAGCTATACTGGGCCAGAACTAGGGTGGAATCTGTGAGTTGCACAGACCCATCAAGTGTCCGGGGCTGTAAATGCAGCATCCTTAGTCACCTGGTCTGCTTCCATGTGTGAAAGTTAATATGGCTACCTCAGCAAGAACCTGGAAGGCTGAAAACAGCCGATCAAATTAACTTGGCATGCTTGATTGGTTTACCTGCCGAAGTAAAAACAAACTTCTGGCCCTTCAAATGGAACCAAAAGCTCTCTATATCTTGACTATCTATATAAATATACACTCTTTTTATAGCTCACAGGCTTTACTAAAACATGGAGCTCTGCTTCTTGAGCTGGGTAAAAATCATCCAATGACTTTGAATACAGAGTATCCTTCTGGGTGATAAACTGCATACTCAAATCTACAAAAAATGTAATATCTGGGTCTTCAGGGAGTGTGTCCTGCACTGGGCTCACAGCAGCTGATTCCTACATCAATTTAACACATGCGTCTTTTCCTTTCTTTTGAATAAATGTACGCATTTTTCATTGTTAGATTTGTACATAAACAAACTCATATTTTAAACCTTTCATTAGACAAACATTTAGTTAGCTGTAAATTTGCTGCACAGAATGTCGGACCATTGACCAAAACAATATCTAACTTTGTCTAATAGCACCTTTGCATAAAAGCTACAGCTCTGATATATCGGGGTGAACCCTTCATTACTGGGTCCAGCTTGCATAAATATATTACAATGGCTTGTTTTCTATCACACTATTTGTGTAAGAACTCCAGTTTCATGTTTCAAAAGACAACTTTTTCCTGGCAATATTATAATAAATGATAACAATACCCTGCGGTCATGCAGAGATGCCCATAAATCCAAAACTATTCTTCTGCTTATACCACTGTACTTTACAAGAAAAAGGGGCACATCATTTCACAATCCACACATTCTGCTTTGGATTTCAAAAATAAAAATAAATAAAAACAAAAGGACCAATCTGTATGATGGACCAGAAAGCATCAAAAACTATAAAACAACTGGCTGCAGGCGGCATCTATCCTAACAGGGTGTGTGGACTTGATGTGATGAGTCTGTTATATTTAAATTTTATTTAATATTACTCTTACATCATGGACCGCACATCAAGTTATTATCAAGAACCTTGAAATTTCATTTTTGTAGAAGAACTTCTTATGTATCCCATCCATCTTGGCTTTGTTAAATATTATGGCAGCTTTATTCAAAATAACAACCTCATCTTAATCTTTTTTTCTCTCAATAAGGGCTTATTGTATAAATGTAAAATTACAAAATTGTTATCTTAATCTAAATTAATCCCATTTTTACAAATTTCCCCAATAACCTGGATTTCATTTCCAACCAAAGGTTGTCTAAACCAGTTTCATTATATCTATATAATTGTTAAACTCATATTAGAAATTAATACTCATTATTACTTAATTTTACTTAATTTCCCTTTTTTAAATGCACTGTTTCCACTATCAAAGGATATTCAATTTGTGTAATACACGGTTAAATGTAACCTTCATTTTACCATGTTTGGAAAACAGATTCAAAATAATTGTGATCACATTGTTTACCATTAGATTCGTTAACCCGGCACATTTTGTTATAAATGTTTTGTCTAAAAAACAGAAATTGGCATGATGTCCTTCCAGCTTATCACTAACCTCTCATCCCAGCCACATTTCTTTCATGAGAGCACAAAGGAGGGGGTCACATCTGCGTACATGACACACACAAGCAATAGAACTAAAGGTCCCAGCATTCGCACACAGATACACCAATATCTCTCTAAAATCGCTTACATTTTTCCCATTTGTACACAACACATGCATATCATTCTCTCACTTTCTTTTAACTCTTTAATATTTCCCTGCCTAAATTCTGCTTTCCTTATTTTGTTTAAATAACTTTTATATCTAGCTTCTATGATTCTATGATCAGATGGGGAGCCACAGTGCTCATCCCATCTTCCCTCTCTGACAACATATAAAGTATTCTGTTTTACCTCTCATTTCTCTGTTTCTGACTTTTACTAGTTGTAGTCCCTGATCCCAAATTCATCCCACAACTTAACATGAAAATGTCCCTTTCTGTCTAGTTCTAATGTCACCCTTGATCCATCCTGCTCACATTGATAGCTGTTTCTCTAGCTGTTTACTCTGCATGATTCTTAGTCCCTGTGGATCTTTGGTAACCCAGTTACCCATTGTGGATCCATGTCCACTCTAACCATTAATCTAGGGGCTCAGTATAGGCGGAACCGCACCTTCGGTTCATATATAGCGCTCCTCTTGCGCTGGGCATTTTTGAGGGTCTCTTACCCTTCATTCCCTTACTTAATTCAATGCCCATAATGACTGGCCAGTCTTCTCTCTACTTGTGCCTATACCCTCTTGCCTCTAAACTACTTTATCTAGCAGATGTACTACATATACCTGTGAACAGTACTATTCTTCCCTTTCTTATTTATAACACTCCGATGGACAGTAGACAGGGACAACATAACATATAACCACCAATCAATACAGTTCGATTAAGGGGAGTAAAATAGGTACCCTTTGTCCCGAAAATGCCTTACCGATCAGGGAAGTCTGATAACTCAAATGTAAGCAAAAGGCTTACCTCAGCCGGCTGATTATCAGAAATTCCCGGATCGTCTCAAGCTCCTCGTTTCGGATACTCAGGGTCACCTGGAATTCCCTCCTAAGGCAAAGCTCGCCATGCATGACTCGGTTGAATTGATGATAGGCAACTCCTATCCTCATATTGATTAGTGGTTCCAAATTAATAATAACTACTGCAGTAGGGAACAGACACAAAAGATACGCTCAGCATCTTTCCAAATTACTGTTCTGCTTTATTATGACGCAATTGAAGGTTTTTATGCACATGATTACGTAGGTATCACATTAATATTACAATTGTAGGTTTATGGTAACAAGGGGCGTTACATAGGCAGGCTTATTCTAATCAGGACTCGAAAGAATGTAAACATTTACTGAAAACATTATTAGTGCCGTGTGCACAGTGAGGGCAGAGTGCAATACATACAAAATACAATACAATTATATACAGAACTTACAAATTTCCATTACACTGGGAATGTCCTTACCTGGGAACTAACAAACATGCCTCTCTAGGTCAAACAAACTGTTGCTGGGATTTTTATGCCCAAGTGTTTTCCTTTTTTTTTCTTTCTTTTATGCATATTGCACTTAGACTCTCCCCCTAACACCAGCCGTAAGGCTACTTGAAGGTTTGCACGTTTTTGAGTTCTCTGAGGCATCTCCATTTTCTCCACGTCTAACCGCACCACGTCAGATGCGGTGGGCGGAGACGGAGGACCTCCTGCCCTCTCTTTTAGACGGCACACTAACCCCCTAGTAGGCCGCCCTGTTTTTTTTGGGCACTAATCCCCTTCTGGATAAGGGGTCATGGCCTGCACTCCCTTCCTTTTCTAGGGGAGGGATCCCCGACATAACCCTTAGTAGTTGTTACACATGCGTGGATGCCACCATCCATACTGTTTTGACGGTTATGACTATGTTTTCATTTTTTTATCTCATACATGTTTTGTCTTCTCTCCCTCTTCTTCTCACCCACTCTCTACCCCCCTCCTTCACTACAGGTTGCTCCATCCATCGCAAATCACACACCTTGAACACCTACGTATCATCCCATGGCCTCCCTACAGGTAAGTACATACAATGTACGGGGACTGTGCTCCCCACACAAACGTAGTAAGCTTTGGGGGGAATTAAAACGTCTGAAAACTCAAGTGGTTTTCCTCCAGGAAACCCACTTTACGCCAAAATCTCTTCCCAAATTGCCCACTCATCTTTTCAACCAATGGTTCATTAGCACATCCCCAACTCCTAAATCTAAAGGGACAGCTATTGCCATACACAAGACATGCCCTTTCCAACCGGCAGATCACGAAGCAGACCCCTTGGGGAGATATGTCTTCCTAAAGGGCAGTATTGCTGGTCAAAAATACACATTCGCGACTATCTATGCTCAGAATGCTGATCAACTTACCTTCATAGACAATACACTAGACCGCTTGGCTGATTTCAGAGAAGGCTTCCTAATCCTAGGGGGTGACTTTAACGTAAGCCCTGACTCAATGCTAGATACTTCTCATGCGAGACCCTCACACTCCTACGCATTTTTGAAGCACTTCTGCAGGACTATTCAGTCCCACCTGCTTACCGACAGTTGGCGGATGCTTAGACCACTAGACCGTGACTTCAGCTATTACTCTAAAGTACACAACGTATACACAAGAATTGACCACATATATACGTGGATCGCAATATTCTTGAACTTTTACAGTCTTTACAGTTCCATTTCCATTTCCGACCATGCCCCAGTAACGATGGCCTTTTCTTTACCATCAGGCACACGCGGAATTAGGACCTGGAGACTTAAAGAAAATCTATTAGACGGTAGTGATGGCTGAGGTCGCGGATACCCTAACTCATTATTTTACGGAGAATCCCGTAGGCGAACAGAATGAAGGGACGGTTTGGGAGGCTCACAAGGCTGTGGTTCGGGGGGCACTAATTTCCCAGGGCTGTAGACTTAAAAAGATACGACAAGCAGATTTTCTGAGAGTACACACTGAACTCCAAAAAGCAGAACTCAGACACAAAGCCAACAGAAGCCCAGAGGCACTGAACAAACTGACAGAGCTACGCGAACTGTTCCTATGCCTACTCAATCGTCAAACACGCAAACAATTCCGATTCATGGCACACAGGTACTATGAACACGGAAACAAATGCGGCCGCATGTTGGCTCGGGCTCTCCGGAAGCGTCAAGCCCAGACATATATACATAAATGACATAGCGCTACGGGCTCCCCGATCCTACACCCGTCTAAAATTGCTGCTGAATTCCGAGCCTATTACGCCAAACTATACAACATAGACCCCGACTCCTCCCCTACATCACATGACACTAGACAAAACGCGATCCGAGAATACCTGACTGCAGCCAGATTCCCAACACTCACGGACGAGCAATCCTCAGACCTAGATTCCCCAATTACCCTAAATGAGCTTCGGGCCATGGTGCACTCTTTGCCCAATGGGAAGAGCCCTGGACCTGATGGGTTCACTAAGGCATACTATAAAGCCTTCCTGACTCACCTGGAGACCCCCATGTGCAAGTATTTTAACTTTATTGCAGATGGAGGAACCATCCCATCAGAGGCACTTCTGGCACACATTACCGTAATCCCAAAAGAGGGCAAGGACCCCACCGCCCCCCCGAGCTATCGGCCAATCTCGCTCCTTAACCTGGACATTAAAATTTTAGCGAAAACACTGGCAAACAGACTTAAATACCTTATCCCTGACATTATCCACCCAGATCAAACGGGATTCATAACAGGTAGAGAAGCCAGAGTGTCAGACTTACACGTACCTGACTGACAAACCCGGTATAGCAGGGGAGGCCTCCCGTACGTATCTGGTTCCCGGCCCCTGGTAGTGTAAACAGAAGGCACAGGAGCGCAGAGTGGTAAGAGAGCCTGGTGGGTGGCTTGCGGAGGTAAGGCCCAGAATCCTGATGCGTATGGTCTGGAAGTCCTAGGAAGTAAGTGACTAAGCGACTGGTGCAGAGCAGGAGCAGAAATGGCAGGTCCGGTCTCAGGCAGAGTTGGCAGCAGACGGTCAGCAAGGTACATAGGAACAGGCAGGCTCAAAGTCCGGGTCACAGGCAGGGTTGGCAGCAGGCGGGCAACGTAGTACAGAGGAGCAGGCAGAGACGTAGTCAAGGGAAGCCGTGGTCAGTTGCAGGCAGATAACAAGAGAAGTCCAAGACAAGCCGGGGTCACTAGGAGATCAGACAGGCAAACAGGAAGTGGACAGGAAACAGGAACTCAGGCACTGGGAGCTGCAGATCGGACAGCACCGAGCAGAAGGTTCCAGCACATTAAATAGGGCGGTTGGCGCCAAGTGCCGTGCGCGCGCCCATGCCGACGCGCCCAGGCGTGAACCGGCACACACCGGAGCACCCAATAGCCGATCTTCTTGGAGAGCTTCTCTGACAGTGCCCCCTCCTAAAGGGCAGCCTCCGGATGCCCATCTGGGCCAGTCTATCAGCGTGAGCACTCCAAAAGTCTCTTAAAAGTTCCTTAGTGTGCAGATTGCTTTCTGGTTCCCAGGAGTTATCTTCTGGTCCATACCCCCTCCATTTGATCAAATATTGGACTTGATCATGTCTCTTCCTGCAGTCCAGGATTGCTTCCACTTCAAATTCTGTCTCGTTATCCACAATTACAGGTTCAGGTGGGCCGGTATTACGACCCGAAAAGGAATTAGGGACAGCAGGTTTCAGCAAGGATACGTGGAAGACCGGATGAACTCTTAATGTATTGGGTAGATCCAGTTCATAGGTCACGTCATTAATTTTCCTTTTGATTGGAAAGGGACCCATGAATTTGGGACCCAACTTCTTCGAGGGACAGGCCAACTTTAAGTTGAGGGTGGACAGCCAAACCTGGTTGCCAGGTTCCAGAATGAGTTCTCCACGCTTCTTCCTATCAAACATCCTTCTATTATATTCTTGGGTTTTTGCCATGGTTTCGCGTAGTAATTTATTATTGGTGACGAAGAAATCCATTGTTTCAGCAGCCGCAGGAATAGGGCACTCAGGTAAGGATTCAGGCAGAAATGACGGATGAAAACCATAATTGGCGAAGAATGGTGTCTGTTTAATAGCTGAGTGCACAGAGTTGTTGTATGCGAACTCAGCAATAGGCAGAAGAGAGACCCAATCGTTCTGTGAGAAGGTGGAAAAGCATCGGAAGTATTGCTCCAGGGTTTGGTTAGTCCTCTCTGTCTGCCCGTTTGTCTGGGGGTGATAGGCGGATGAGAACGCCAACTCAATCTCAAGTGACCCACAGAGAGCCTTCCAGAACCTGGAAGTGAACTGCACACCTCTATCGGAGACTATACTTGCTGGTACTCCATGTAATCTTACGATTTCTCTGACAAAAATTTTCGCAGTTTCCACGGCAGAAGGTGTACCTTTCATGGGTAAGAAATGAGCCATCTTAGACAGCCTATCCACAATGACAAAAATGGTGGAAAAACCCTCTGCCAGAGGGAGTTCCACGATGAAGTCCATCGCAATCATCTTCCAGGGTCTTTCTGGAACGGGTAAAGGTTTTAGTAGACCCCAGGCCTTTGTCCGACTATTTTTGTTCTGAGCACAGGTGGTGCAGGATTCCACATAACTCTTACAATCCTTTACCAGTTGGGGCCACCAAAATGTACGTTGCACCAGCTCTGTTGTCTTCAGTACGCCAAAATGCCCAGCTAACTTATGATCATGGCAGAGTTCCAGTACTGCCACTCTTAGATTCTCTGGGACCAAGATCTTGTCTTTGAACTGGAACAACCCATTTTGCAAGCATACATCGACTCCCATAGGTGGGGACAGATTCCTGGAGGCCTGTTTAATTTGGGATATGATATCCCCCTGTAGCAACAGAAAATTTCCAGCAGGAAGGATGGTGTCAGAAGGTAAAGGTTCCTCGGAATCCTGGAACATGCGGGATAATGCGTCCGACTTGGTGTTCTTGGAGCCAGGTCTGTATGTGATGTGAAACTGGAACCTAGAGAAGAACAGGGCCCACCTTGCCTGCCGAGGTCTCAGTCTCTTGGCAGTTCTCAAGTACTCGAGATTCTTGTGGTCAGTATAGACCAAAATGGGATGTGCAGCACCCTCTAAGAGATAACGCCACTCCTCCAATGCGGCCTTAATAGCTAGAAGCTCTCTGTCTCCAACATCGTAGTTCCTTTCGGCAGTGGAGAGTTTCCGAGAAAAAAAAGCTACTGGATAAAGCAGGGACTTGGCACCTTGCCGCTGAGAGAGTACTGCCCCCACAGCGACTTCTGAAGCGTCCACTTCAAGGACGAAAGGTAAGGCAGGGTTTGGATGTTTCAGGATGGAGGCGGAGGTAAACAACTTTTTAAGTTTGTCAAAGGCAGATTGCACCTCGGTGGACCAACAAAAACGGTTCCCTTGCTTGGTTAGTTCGGTAATTGGTGTAATAATTGCAGAGAAGCCTTTAATGAATTTGCGATAAAAGTTGGCGAAGCCAATGAAGCGTTGGACCCCTTTTTTATCTGAGGGAGCGGGCCAGTCGAGGATAGCTGCCACTTTTTGCGGATCCATCTTAATGTCGTCACTAGCAATGATTAGGCCGAGGAACTGGATACATTGGCGTTCGAATTCGCACTTTTCTAATTTGGCGTAAAGTTCATGCTGCCTGAGCCGGGTTAGAACATTTCGGACATGCCTGCGATGTTCGATGACTGAGGAGGAGAAAATCAAGATGTCATCTAGATATACTACAACGTATAAGTCCAGGAGGTCACGGAAAATGTCGTTAATGAAGTGCTGAAACGTTGCAGGCGCGTTGCACAGACCAAAGGGCATAACAAGATACTCAAAGTACCCGAACCGGGTACGGAAGGCAGTTTTCCACTCATCTCCCTCCCTGATGCGGATTAGATTATAGGCCCCACGGAGATCGAGTTTAGTGAAGATTGTTGCTGAAACTAGTCTTTGGAAAAGTTCGGGTACCAGAGGTAAGGGGTAGCGATTCTTGATGGTTATTTTGTTTAACTCTCTATAGTCGATACAAGGCCGAAGGGAGTGGCCCTTCTTCTCCACGAAGAAAATGCCGGCCCCGGCTGGTGACGTGGATGGACGGATGAATCCTCTCTTTAAGTTCTCATCAATATAAGTCTTGAGAGTAGCCAGCTCCTGCTCTGTTAATGGGAAAATTCGTCCAAACGGAACTTCAGACCCAGGCAAAAGTTCTATCGGGCAATCATAAGGCCTGTAAGGAGGAAGGGTTTCCGCCCCCTTTTTACTGAAGACGTCAAGAAAATCCCGATACGGAGTGGGAATCGCTTGCTGCGATTCGGTGTCCACGTCCAGACACATGAGTTGAGAGGCATCTGTAGGGGTACTGGGCAAACAGTGTTGGTGACAATAGCGGGAGCAGAACTTAATTTCTCCGGAAGCCCAATCGATACTAGGGTTATGGGCTTGTAGCCACGGCATTCCCAAAATAATCAGAAAAAGTGGAGAAGAAATCGCATCAAAACAAAGGAATTCTCGATGGTGAGTATCCATAATGGCCAATAGAGGAATAGTCTCCTGGGTGACGGGACCCGAGCTGAGGGTGGAGCCGTCAGCGAGATGGACCGCAAGTCCCTGTGATTTTGCTTGGACAGGAATGCGGTGGATAGCGGCAAAGGTTAGGTCTATAAAGCAGCTACAAGCTCTTCAGGTGTGAGGGATGGTCGGAGAAGGCCAAGCTGCATTGGCTCAGGGGGATCAAGCACCGGAGTAGGCGGTACACAAAGGCTTGGGCCGACAGAGCTGGTGGCACTAGGGACCTTTGGGAGGACCCAGGTAGGACGGAACTGACTGGTGGTTCTTTCGGATCTGCGCTCTCTGAGGCGCCGGTCTATCTGAACGGACAGGTTGATGAGGTCCTCCAACGTCTGTGGTACTCCCACCCGCACCAACTCGTCCTTAGGCGGATCGGAAAGACCCATGCGAAATTGGTAACGCAGGGCCGCATCGTTCCAATCCGTGTCTGAACTCCAACGCCTGAATTCCAGGACGTAATCTTCGGCGGGTCTACGCCCTTGTTGTAGAGCGTGCAAGGCGGACTCAGCGGTGGCTTTCAACTGGGGGTCATCATACAGTTGGGACATGGCAGCAAAGAATGCATCCAGGTTGTCTAGGGATGCTGATTTTTGTTCCAGGAGACGGTGGGCCCAGGTCTGTGGTTCGCCAGACAGGAGAGAAATTACAAAGCCCACCTTTGTTGCTTCCAAGGAGAAGGTTCATGGTAGCAGAGCAAAGTATAGTTCGCAGGCATTGTGGAAGGATCGATACTTGCTACGTTCACCAGAAAATCTGTCGGGTGTAGGTACCCTTGGCTCAGGAGGAAGCATGACCACGGAGGGAGGAGATGAGAGTCCGGAAGCAGCAGCAGCTAAAGGGTTAGCAGGTGAGGAGAGCACCTGGGCTCTCTCTTCCAGCCTAGTGTAGCCTTCCTGAAGGCTCTTTACAGCTTGAGTGAGACCCGCCAGGTGTCTGCATAGCTCCTCCATGGGAGAGGATCCCTGCTCGGGCTCGGACATGGCTGTCCGATACTGTCAGACTTACACGTACCTGACTGACGAACCCGGTATAGCAGGGGAGGCCTCCCGTACGTATCTGGTTCCCGGCCCCTGGTAGTGTAAACAGAAGGCACAGGAGCGCAGAGTGGTAAGAGAGCCTGGCGGGTGACTTGCGGAGGTAAGGCCCAGGATCCTGATGCGTATGGTCTGGAAGTCCTAGGAAGTAAGTGACTAAGCGACTGGTGCAGAGCAGGAGCAGAAATGGCAGGTCCGGTCTCAGGCAGAGTTGGCAGCAGACGGTCAGCAAGGTACATAGGAACAGGCAGGCTCAAAGTCCGGGTCACAGGCAGGGTTGGCAGCAGGCAGGCAACGTAGTACAGAGGAGCAGGTAGAGACGTAGTCAAGGGAAGCCGTGGTCAGGTGCAGGCAGATAACAAGAGAAGTCCAAGACAAGCCGGGGTCACTAGGAGATCAGACAGGCAAACAGGAAGTGGACAGGAAACAGGAACACAGGCACTGGGAGCTGCAGATCGGACAGCACCGAGCAGAAGGTTCCACCACATTAAATAGGGCGGTTGGCGCCAAGTGCCATGCCGACGCGCCCAGGTGCGAACCGGCGCACACCGGAGCGCCCAATAGCCGATCTTCTTGGAGAGCTTCTCTGACACAGAGACAACTCTATCAGAGCGGTACACCTTATTCACTGGGCCCGTGCCCGCCCCAAGCCACAGCCTTACCTCATACTGTCGACAGACGCTGAAAAAGCGTTTGATCGCGTTGACTGGTCTTACCTGACGGAGGTGCTTTGTTCACTGCGGATGGGTCCGAGAATGTTATCCTCTATATTAGCATTATATTCGACACCTTGTGCTCAGGTCAAGGTAAATGGAACCCTTTCAGCTCGCTTCCCCATCAGAAATGACACGAGACAGGGGTGCCCCCTATCACCTCTCCTGTTCGCCTTAGTGCTGGAGCCTTTGCTCTGCACAATACACGCTAACCCTGACATTAAGGGTCTTACGGTTGGTAACACAGAACATAAACTCTCGGCATATGCCGATGATGTCCTGTTCCATGTTTCAAACCCCCTGGTCTCACTGCCCAACCTGATGAAGGAACTGAAGCTCTTTGGGTCTCTTTCAAATTTTAAAATTCATTTTTCAAAGTCAGAAATCCTTCCCATTTGCATGACATCCCACTTAACAACGAGCCTTAAATCCACCTTCCCCTTCACCTGGGCCACGTCGGCTATTCGATACCTCGGTGTACAACTCACAGATAACTTTAACAGCCTATATATACCGCGAATTACCTCCCACTGCTAGCTACAATTAAGAAAGACCTATCTCAATGGACACAGACGGCCTTCACATGGTTAGGTAGAGTGAACATAATAAAAATGAACATCTTACCACGCATACTGTTCTTTTTACAGATGCTACCAATTCGACTACCCCGATCTTTCTTCGACAAAATATCTAGCCTACTGTCAGACTTTACATGGAATGCACGTAAACCTAGGATAGCCCTACGAGTTCTCCGGCGCTCGAAACAGAATGGAGGCCTGGGCCTTCCAGACATTAGACGATACTACTGGGCTATAGCGGTACAGTGAATGCTCAACTGGCGTTTCCACACTCGCTCTAAGATATGGGTACCTCTAGAAAAGTGTTTAGCGGGTAGGAATTTATCATATGCTCCCTGGTTGTCCCGAGAGCATAGAGGACTGTCGGAGATGACGTCCCCCTTGACAACCCAGGTATTGTCAATCTGGGATAAGATTAACCCGCTGCTAAAATTGGCCCCCTCGGTGTCCCCGCTGGCCCCACTGGGAGGTTTCCTATGGTTCCCTCCGGGAGAACAAATGGTTTTTTTTGAATCGTGGATAGAGGGTGGAGACGCCAGTTGTGGTAAACTTATGAAAGATGGCAAATTCCTGAGCTATGAATCTCTGCCTATAGGCCGACAGGGCACACCAATGAACTTCTGGAAATACAGACAACTACACCACTTCTTTCAATTACAAGGCCATAAGATTAGAGACCCCGCATTTCTCACCCACCTTGAACAACTCTTTATTGCAGAAGAACCTACACCACACTTGGTCTCGGAACTTTATAAATTACTAGGCTCCTCACTCCCTCATACTACACCTGCTTATATTAGATGCTGGGAAAATGACCTAGGCATCGTATTCGCAAAGACAGACTTAACTCATCTATATCAGCTTACTCACTCATCCTCGATAGAGTCCAAGACCCAGGAAACAAACTTTAAGCTACTATCCCATTGGTATAGAGTACCTGCGGACTTGGCCCGCTTTTACCCTTCCACATCCGAGCTGTGCTGGAGGGGATGTGGACAGAGAGGTATACTAAAACATATATGGTGGGACTGCCCTCCGATTAAATCCTTTTGGGAAGATATACGAAACCAAATCAAAATAGTGACAGAGATAGAAATCCCCTTTTCCTCGACCCACTTTCTTCTGCAGGTTCCCCCGATCTCACTACGTAAATATAAGAAAAGTGTGCTGCCGCACCTATTAAACGCGGCTAGGCGCCTGATCCCAATTCATTTGAAGAAACACACGATCCCCACACGTGCCAAGTGGATCGGAAAGGTTAGTGAGATCCGGGAGGCTGAGGACTGGGTGGCGACTAGGGATGAGCCGAACACCCCCCTGTTCGGTTCGCACGAGAACATGCGAACAGGAAAAAAGTTTGTTCGAACACACGAACACCATTAAAGTCTATGGGACACGAACATGAATAATCAAAAGTGCTAATTTTAAAGGCTAATATGCAAGTTATTGTCATAAAAAGTGTTTGGGGACCTGGGTCCTGCCCCAGGGGACATGGATCAATGCAAAAAAAAGTTTTAAAAACGGCCGTTTTTTCAGGAGCAGTGATTTTAATAATGCTTAAAGTCAAACAATAAAAGTGTAATATCCCTTTAAATTTCGTACCTGGGGGGTGTCTATAGTATGCCTGTAAAGGGGCGCATGTTTCCGGTGTTTAGAACAGTCTGACAGCAAAATGACATTTTGAAGGAAAAAACTCATTTAAAACTACCTGTGGCTATTGCATTGCCGACAATACACATTTCAGTTCATTGATAAAAACGACATGGGAATTCCCCAAAGGGGAACCCCGAACCAAAATTTAAAAAAAAAATGACGTAGGAGTCCCCCTAAATTCCATACCAGGCCCTTCAGGTCTGATATGGATATTAAGGGGAACCCCGGCCAAAATTAAAAAAAAAAAATGACGTGGGGTTCCCCCTAAATTCCATACCAGACCCTTTAGGTCTGGTATGGATTTTAGGGGAACCCCGCGCCAAAAAAAAAAAAAAAAACGGCGTGGGGTCCCCCCAAAAATCTATACCAGGCCCTTATCCGAGCACGCAACCTGGCAGGCCGCAGGAAAAGAGGGGGGGGCGAGAATGCCGGAGGAAGAACCAGAAGAGCCAGAAGAACCAGAAGATGAAGGAAGATGGAAGAAAGAAGAAGCATTTAAATAAAGGAATTGTCAAAAACTGTCTCTTGTCATTTTTAACATTTTTGACAGTTTTTTAGTGAAATGGTAGGGGTACCCCCTTACCATTTCACACAGGGGGGGGGCGGGATCTGGGGATCCCCTTGTTAAAGGGGGCTTCAAGATTCCGATAAGCCCCCTGCCCACAGACCCCCACAACCACCGGCCAGGGTTGTGGGGATGAGGCCCTTGTCCTCATCAACATGGGGACAAGGTGTTTTGGGGGGCTACCCCAAAGCACCCTCCCAATGTTGAGGACATGTGGCCTGGTATGGTTCAGGAGGGGGGGCCGCACTCTCGCCCCCCCCTCTTTTCCTGCGGCCTGCCAGGTTGCGTGCTCGGATAAGGGTCTGGTATGGATTTTTTGGGGGACCCCACGCCGTTTTTTTTTTTTTTTTGGCGCGGGGTTCCCCTTAAAATCCATACCAGACCTGAAGAGTCTGGTATGGTATTTAGGGGGAACCCCACGTAATTTTTTTTTTTTTAATTTTTTTTTTAATCCCCTTAATATCCATATCAGACCTGAAGGGCCTGGTATGGAATTTAGGGGGACTCCTACGTCATTTTTTTTTTTAATTTTGGTTCGGGGTTCCCCTTTGGGGAATTCCCATGCCGTTTTTATCAATGAACTGAAATGTGTATTGTTGGCAATGCAATAGCCGCGGGTAGTTTTAAATGAGTTTTTTCCTTCAAAATGTCATTTTGCTGTCAGACTGTTCTAAACATGGGAAACATACGCCCCTTTACAGGCATACTATAGAAACCCCCCAGGTACGAAATTTAAAGGGATATTACACTTTTATTGTTTAACTTTAAGCATTATTAAAATCACTGCTCCTGAAAAAACGGCCATTTTTAAAAAATTTTTTTGCATTGATCCATGTCCCCTGGGGCAGGACCCAGGTCCCCAAACACTTTTTATGACAATAACTTGCATATTAGCCTTTAAAATTAGCACTTTTGATTTCTCCCATAGACTTTTAAAGGGTGTTCCGCGGCATTCGAATTTGCCGCGAACACCCCTAATTGTTCGCTGTTCGGCGAACTTGCGAACAGCCAATGTTCGAGTCCAACATGAGTTCGACTCGAACTCGAAGCTCATCCCTAGTGGCGACCAATAAAGGCCTTAAAGACCAATTCCATGGGACTTCCGGCCGGATGTGATTGAGGCAGGGCGCATCTCTCCACAGCTCTGCTATCCTGCTTATCATCTGCAGCTACAGAGTGTATATTCTGACCCACAAACTTCAGATCTGGTGGGGGAGAGAACGCTGAACTTGAGGATGCCTTCTTCAACATCGAAAAAGACCGGCAAGGCACCGTTAGATCAGCGGCAGACACGCTCCATTAAGGACACAGCGCCTGGCCCCGCCCCCGCCATCTTGTCTTCCTCTCCGAAAGAGCAGCGCGCCAAGACACATCCTGGTAAGATTATTATTATTATTATACAGTATTTATATAGCGCCAACAGTTTACGTAGCACTTTACAACTTGAGGGTAGACAGTACAAATACAATACAATTTGATACAGTAGGAATCAGAGGGCCCTGCTCCTTAGAGCTTACAATCTAAGAGGGATGGCTCACACAGAGAATGCAGGGGGGACGGAGGGAGCAGGTGAGCTGAACCCTGCAGTGGATGCTGAAGCTATTACAAGGCCGATTCTAGAGGCAATCAATGCTAGCAAAGCAGAGCTCATGGGGCGCATTGATCATCTCTCATCAGAGTGCAATCTAATCAGGCATGATTTGGATAAGATCCGAGGCCGACTAACCACCGTGGAGACACGTGTCTCTGACATAGAAGACACTTCTCATGATTATGGAGCGCAAATTGCAGAGCTCAGAGATCAGGTCAGATCCCTTCAGCATAAAGACCACCAGAGGAGGAATAATATAAGAGTGGTGGGTCTCCCTGAGGGAGCTGAGGGGGACAGGCCTGCACAGTTTGCTGAACATTTCTTTAAACAACTGCTAGCCATGCCAGACATGCCCCCTACATATGTGGTTGAGAGAGCGCACAGGGTCCCGATGGGCAACAGACCCCCAGGGGCTTTCCCCAGACCGTTCCTGGTCCGCTTCTTGAACTTCCGTGATCGTGACATGATCCTGATGCAGGCCAGGCAGACACAGGAGCTGAAGCATGACAACGCGCGCATAATGCTGTTTCCAGACTTCTCAGCTGCGACACAGCAAAAACGCAGATCCTTCAATGAGGTCAGAAGACGCCTGAGAGAAAAAGAAGTCAAATACAGTATGCTGCTATATCCTAGCAAACTCAGGATCCAGCATAAGGGATTGGTGAAATTTTTTGAGAACCCAGAGGAGGCCAGTGAATGGATGGACAAGGAACTTTAACACGCTGAATATACAATGATATCGTCCTCCTGAAGTGGATGCTACGGGGTGAGGCCTTGTGGAATTGGCTTTTGTTTCTCTTCTCATTTTTTCTCTCTCATTCATTGTCACAGACCTAGCCAGAACAGAGGCTGTTGGAGAGGACTGTATGCAAGCCTGTTGCCTTTTGATTATGGGCCCTGGATTTTCAATGGATTCATTCTGTTGGGATACATCCTGTGAGGAGATGCTGGTGTCATCAACCTGTGTTTATGTTAATTGAATGAGCTAATGACATTGTCCTCTATACAATGTAGGAGACGGGACGACTGCATTGTGTTGATATAACTGTGTGAAACTCGGTGCCCACAAGTCTGGGCGAAAGGTCATGTCTCAGTCACCTAGGCTGTATAAAGGATAAGATAATTAGCTCATGTTAATTAGGTTACGTTTGTATTGTTAGAGTAATCTTCTCCTGTGTATATAAGACTGTATTCTGGTTCTGAATAAAGTGAGTTCATGGTAGCAACAAGCAAGTGTCGCCTTGTTTTGTGCTCAGAGAGGTTGGAATATCTGATATCTGTGTACAGACTGGGAGGAAGTGGTATATGACGGAAGCACTCAAGCGGAGTGTAGGACGTTCCGTGACATTGGTGGCAAGCAGCGGGAAAGCTTCCTACAGTCTGGGACATCCAAACTTCCATCTGGATCCAAGGTCCAGATAGCAGGAGAGGAGAGGTACAGATACCAGCCGCCATGGATGAGGAATTCAGAAGGAGGTTGCGAGAGATGCAGATACAGTACAGAGGACCAGTTTAGGAGCAGGTCCTGCTGGGATGGTGTGATTCTATTCGCTGCAAACTCTGGAAGGAAGCGCTAGCCCATGAGCAGCGACACCAGGGAAAAGTTCTCCCCTCCATCGAGGAAAGGTACTGGTCGCAGTACGGACTGCGGGTGCGGTTTTTGGGAGAAAAACCACACAAGAAGCAGACAGCTGAATTAAGCAGGCTGGTCTGGGCAGAGATAAAGCTGGATGAGAGCTACAGAGCCCTCCGGTGGCATGTATCCCAAGCATGTCCCTGGATAGCGGATGACAGCCCAATGGAAGGCTTAAGCTACGGCGGCTTGGGACTGTTGTTTGTGAAGCTGACAGGGGACCCTAACTTTGGGAGTTATTTGGAGCGGCGGGTGGAACGAAATCATGGATTTCAGAGAAGGGCTACTGAACATTTCAGAAGTGCACTGGGCACAGGAAGATTTGGAGTTTCTGGCCGTTCAGGAATGGGAGCTAGAGATCGCCTACAGACAGCTGCTAGACATTGCTCAGTGCCAGGGCTGGGCTCCCTTTGCCTGGGACTATCAGGAAATACCAGCTGACTGACCTTGATGATCCTGTTTCTGCATGGGATGATCTTGGATGGAGGAATGTGCCTGTCCAGCAGCATGCCGGAGAATCTGCAGTGGTAAATCTGGAGATTGCCATCCCCAAAGCTGAAGTGCTGACAACAGGGCAGAGCTCTGCTAACCTCTGCCCAGCACTGATAACATCTTCTGTGTTCCATGGACAGGAGATGGTGAACCTCCATCCCCAGACACCAGTTGCAGAGACAGGGGATTTGATAGACTTTTCTGCTGAGGAAGAACCATCGGGTGAGCCCCCAGCAGAAGAGTTGGGATTAGGGCCAAACTTCATTGTGCTCTGCTCAGCACTGATGGCATCTTCTGAGTTCCACAGACAGGAGATGGTGAACCTCTATCCACAGACACCAGTTATAGAGGTAGGGGATTTAATAGACTTTTCTGCTGAGGAAGAACAACCTGATGAGCCTCCAGCAGAAGAGCTGCTATTGGGGCCAAACTTCACTGTGCTCTGCCCCGCACCAACAGCAGTATCTGTGGAGTTACAGGGAACTTCCCCAGTTGAAGCACCGGCAACCGGGCAGAGTGCTACCAACCTCTGGCCATCACCTGCAACAACTACAGAGTTCCAGGGAGGTGGAGCAGTCGGCCTCCCTCCCCAACAGGTAGCCAGAGCAGATGGTGTGGGGTTTCCAGCAGAAGGGCTGGCAACAGGGCCGAGGACTGCTGGACTCTGCCCTCAACTAACAGAGGATGGATTTACTGTGAAGGTGGATGGGACTTCAGTCTCCACCTGTATACCCCAGGGATGCTGGACAGTGGGCCCCGATCCCCAACAGCATGACAGAGTGAGCCCAGACACCCTGTCTTCTCTCCAGCGGCAGAAAGGATTCCAGGGAGAAGAGCCAGTCCAGGCCTCTCCCCAGCGGCAGATATGTTCTCTGAGAGAGGCAGAGGTTGGCTGGGTGAGTAATACTCTGTTTGGAACAATTTGTTTGGGGTACTGTGTGGGTACAGGCAGTAGAGGACTGGAACTATGGACTAACTTCGGAGTCAACCCGTCTGGGGTCTCCTCCTGTGTTAGTCTCCTGCCGAAAGGGGAGAAATGTCACAGACCTAGCCAGAAGAGAGGCTGTTGGAGAGGACTGTATGCAAGCCTGTTGCCTTTTGATTATGGGCCCTGGATTTTCAATGGATTCATTCTGTTGGGACACATCCTGTGAGGAGATGCTGGTGTCATCAACCTGTGTTTATGTTAATTGAATGAGCTAATGACATTGTCCTCTATACAATGTAGGAGACGGGACGACTGCATTGTGTTGATATAACTGTGTGAAACTCGGTGCCCACAAGTCTGGGCGAAAGGTCATGTCTCAATCACCTAGGCTGTATAAAGGATGAGATAATTAGCTCATGTTAATTAGGTTACGTTTGTATTGTTAGAGTAATCTTCTCCTGTGTATATAAGACTGTATTCTGGTTCTGAATAAAGTGAGTTCATGGTAGCAACAAGCAAGTGTCGCCTTGTTTTTTGCTCAGAGAGGTTGGAATATCTGATATCTGTGTACAGACTGGGAGGAAGTGGTATATGACGGAAGCACTCAAGCGGAGTGTGGGACGTTCCGTGACATTCATATTATATATTTTTTTTTTTATTTTACTGCTGCCTTTTTTTCTCTACATTTTGTCTTTTTATATATTTTTTACATTTTTAACTTTTCTTGGGTTTTTTTGTTTTCGGCTATATTCTATGGAGTCCATGCTTATGAGAAATGATGAGGAAGCGTGGATCTGTTGAGATTCACACCAACATAGCATGGCACGAAGGCTCATATTCTCCTTCAAGAAATCCCTAACAAGAAGTAACTCTCATTGACACCCCCACTTTATTATTATAATTTACGCTACAGGGTGTACAGTACATATGGAGTTGCTATATGGTACTGCTGATCACAGTTAAATTGTTTGACGCACATGTTCTGCATCCCTTGTGAGGTTAAAAGGGGTGATTTTGTAACTCTATCCAGGGACTTCCATTTTTGAGAGGAAAATTTTTCTTCTTTCTTTTATTATAAGTTGTTTTCTCTTATCAGCGTATCCTGAGTAATTCACATGTAATGTGGGTTAGGAATTCAAGTAGTTCTTATGAAAATGCCTAATGGACTTCAACTAATACAGTAGGAGTGTGTGGAGGTGCTAAAGGACCAGTTAAAGTGCTCTGGAACTTTCGATTGCTGCGGCGGGAAGTCACCGCAAGTTTTTTTTTGGTGCTGCTGTTTTGTTTAGGGAATAAGCTATATACTGGACTGGGGTGTTTTGTTTCTGGTATAAAAGCATGGGAGGGAAGTTTTGTAACCACAGCTTGACATAGGGATACATGTTTTCTTTTAGTTTCTAGTAGAGTAGTGATGGATAAGGTATGTTGGGGTGACCCCCCTATATGGATAAACATCCGGTTGATGACAAACGGTGGTAGATACAATGATGGCGGATGTTAAGATTGTGTCTTGGAATGTTAGGGGCCTGAATCACAAACTTAAGAGGGCCTCCATATTCTAATACATTAAACAGTCTCGCCCACATATAATACTGCTACAGGAAACACATCTGGATGGCAGTAGAATCCTCTCTTTGCGCAAACCATGGATTCAAAGGGCAATACACTCAACCTATTCCACGTTTGCTAGGGGTGTTTCCATCTTGATATGCAAAAATCTCTCTTGCACGATACATCAGGTATTCACAGATCCAAATGGTCGCTATGTAGCAATAGTCCTAGATATATGTCATAGAACTCTTGTGATAATAAATGTTTATATACCTCCCCCATTTCAGGCTAAAATACTATATGATCTCTTGCCTAAATTAGCACCTTATTCTCACCTTCCTGTGATGGTTTTGGGAGATTTCAATGCGGTTCTTGATGCAGCATTGGATAGCTCTAACCCATCTAGGGGAAGCTCCAGTGACCTGAATGGATGGCAATCTGTGGCCGATCTCACGGAGTTATGGCGTTGGAAGCATCCAACGGATAGATGCTTTTCACACGTGTCAACGGCACATAGATCTGCAGCAAGGATTGATCTTGCTTTCGGGAATAATCTTTTGCTACCATATGTGAAAGACACAGAGTATTTAGCTGGTGGTCTGACTGATCACAACCCCCTGGCTGTTACTCTGATCCTTGGTTCGGGAACACGGGGAGGGGGATGGAGGCTTTCACCCAGCTGGATACAAAATTAGCAAGTTTCCGCTCAGGTAACTGAGGCCATGGACACATATTGGTCCTCCAATGTTGACTCGGCGGAACCTCATGTTGTATGGGATGCCTTCAAGGCAGTGACAAGGGGGGAATTTATCTCAGCCATTAAAACAATCCGCAAGCAGGATAGGGAAGAGATAGAAATTCTGCAGAACAAGGAAAGAGAAGCTGCAGAGGCCCATGCGGGATCCTCTACAAGAACATCTTATGACGCCTTGCTGGAAGCAAGACGATCCATTTCACTACATTTTACGGGACAGGCCCGGGTAGAAATGGTTAAAGGGGCTCAGACAGTCTTCGCAGAGGGAGACAAAAATGGGAAACTGTTGGCCATGTTGGTCGCTGACTCTCGACAGATTACAAATATTCCACTCATCAAAACCCAGGGAGGATCTATACTTAGTGAACCAGAACAGATTATGCAAGAGTTTGTCCGGTTCTATTCCTCTCTCTATTCTCCAATCCCCGCTTATGACCCGACTGATTTAGATTCCTTACTTGAGGGCTTGCCAATACCAAAACTTACTGATGCGGACAGGAATACTTTAGAAGCCAAAATTACCAAGAAGGAAATTGAACAGGCAATTTTTACATTTCCCCCAAATAAAGCTCCTGGCCCAGACGGGTTTCCAGCAGACTTCTATAAGGCAAATGTGGAGGTCCTGGCCCCGAGAATTAACACACTACTGGCATACTGTCATGAACATGACGCCCTGCCTGATTCCATGTTGGAGGCTTATATGGTCCTTTTGCTAAAGCCAGGGAAAGACCCACAAGAATGTGCCTCATATCGACCTATAGCATTATTAAATACAGATCTTAAAATTCTGACTAAAGTATTGGCCATGAGGTTGGCTACAGTAATCCCCTCGATCATCAACATAGATCAAACCGGCTTCATGCCGGGGAAGTCGACAGACACTAACTTAAGGAGATTATTTACTCATTTGCAAGTTCACTCAATGACCCCTGGTACTAGAATAGTAGTATCTATTGACTTTGAAAAGGCCTTCGACTCAGTGGATTGGGCCTTCATGTTTAAGGTCCTGGAGATTATGGGGTTTGGGCCATACTTTAGGAGGTGGGTGGCCATGCTTTATAATCATCCAAAAGTAGCAATCAGATTGGGAACCTCCACCTCAGATTTTTTTGAAGTGGGTAGGGGAACTCGGCAGGGTTGCCCATTATCCCCCTTTCTGTTTGCCATTGCACTGGAACCCCTGGCAGTTGCATTGAGATCAGCCAGCGCAATAAAATCCATTTGGGTAGGCACCATAAAGGAAACTTTGGCACTTTACGCAGACGACATGCTGCTTTTTTTGGATGACCCCAGGGACTCCTTAAGAGCAGCACTAGGAATTATTAATCGCTTCGCAATGTTTTGCAGATGCAGACCCTGACTTGCAGTTAGAGTGGGTTTCCTCCATTAGATACCTTGGCATATGGATCACAGCGAACATTCAAGACTACATATCTCTTAACCTGTCACCCCTAATAACATTGTTAAAGCAGAAAGTACTAACATGGACAAAACTTCGGCTATCATTAATAGGTCGCATCAGCTTATTGAAAATGAAATTTCTCCCGGTGGTACTATATTTTCTGAGACATGCACCTGTCTGGGTTCCGAAATCGTATTTTCGAAAGCTGGACAGTATCATCTCATCCTTCCTTTGGGCCCCTAAGCCTCCAAGAATTGGGTATAAGGTGTTGCAGGAACCAGGAGATCAGGGAGGCCTGGCATTGCCAGATTGGCAAAAATACTACATAGCGGGACAGATGGTCTTTGCTCATAGGTGGCTGACGACTGAGGATGGAGATGCAGCTACAGTACTGGAAGCGGCACATTTGGGGTCATATGAAAGTCTCAAGTTTGCCCTGTTTAGGGGCTTCAGGTCTGAGTTGCCTTTAACTTTGACAATGAAAGCCACTATTAAGGCCTGGGAAACAGCAGTTAAATTAGCATGTCCCAGTTACGGGGGAGTGTCGCCGTCATCTCCCATATGGATGAACCCAAGGTTAACACAATTTTATAATTTACCGGATCCCATGATCTGGGCAATTAAAGGTATCAAGAAGCTGGGGGATATTACAATATATGGTGAACTTTTAACTTTTTCACAATTACAGTCAAGGCATGATCTCCCAAACTCTTATCTATTTAGGTTTTTGCAAATTCGTCATGCATATCAGATGCAGTTTCGCGAGGCGAGGGTAGAATCCTTGCCCTCGTCTCTTGAAACTATGTTATCAGACGTTGATCTGGTCAAGCCTCTCTCAAATACTTACAAGGAATTCTTTAAGGTAACGCCATTGGCAATTGCTAGATGCAGAGAAAAATGGGAGGGGGAAGTCCCAGAGGTACAGGGAGAGGAATGGGATGATTTATGGACGCAGCCATTTAAGCATCTGGTATCGGCGAGAGATAGGCTGATTCAGTTTCAATTCCTTAATAGAAGCTACTATACGCCTGCTAGACTGAATAAGATTTTTCCCATGGTGTCGGCGGAATGCTGGAGATGCTTTTATTCGCCAGCTGACGCTGACCACATTTTTTGGAGCTGCCCACGCATTCAAAAATTTTGGACTGATGTCACGACATGTATTACTGAAGTGATATCAGTACCGATCCCAATGAATGTTAAGGTGTGTTTGCTAGGATTGGTAGATGAAGTTGTACCCTCACGGGCCATGCGAACAATGCTAAATGTCTTGTTTTTCTATGGTAAGAAAGCCATTCTCTTGGAGTGGAAAAAATCTAAAGCCCCGAGTTTTGCTGCATGGAAAGGCCTGGTAAATTCCATGCTTCCGTATTACAAAGCCACATACGAGGCCAGAGGTTGCATGAAAAAATTTGATAGGGTGTGGCAAGCGTGGTTTAAATCCAATAGCACAGTGGGTTAATGGGGGAATAATTTAATGTAATTTAACTTAAGCAAAGTGATACCCTCTGTTGGAAAATAAATGCCAGAAGTTCCTAATCACTTAATGTCAATTACTACATTTGGAAACTAGAGACACTGAATGTTGCAATTCCTGTCACAGGGGAAACAGTGCGTACATACCATGAAAATTGCTGTATAGATTTATGATAATATGTCGGGCTGTGGTTCAAGGGGTGGGGAGGGGGGGGGAAGATTGTTAGATAGTTGGTCTTTGTTAGACAGACAATAAGGTCATGTTGACCTTTATGGGCACGGTCCTCTGGACGAGTCCATTGTTGTATGATATAAAAAAGGAAAAAAACAATAAACAGAATTTTATAAAAAAAAAAAAAGACCGATTCCATGGCATTTGGGAGCCATGGGCTGAATACACCTCAGACCCTACTACAGTGTCATCTAGTTTGAACGTTGCACTATTGGAACTGGCAGACCCTACTCTTATGCCCCGTACACACGGTCGGACTTTGTTCGGACATTCCGACAACAAAATCCTAGGATTTTTTCCGACGGATGTTGGCTCAAACTTGTCTTGCATACACACGGTCACACAAAGTTGTCGGAAAATCAGATCGTTCTGAACGCGGTGACGTAAAACACGTACGTTGGGACTATAAACGGGGCAGTGGCCAATAGCTTTCATCTCTTTCTTTATTCTGAGCATGCGTGGCACTTTGTCCGTCGGATTTGTGTACACACGATCGGAATTTCCGACAACGGATTTTGTTGTCGGAAAATTTTATCTCCTGCTCTCCAACTTTGTGTGTCGGAAAATCCGATGGAAAATGTCCGATGGAGCCCACACACGGTCGGAATTTCCGACAACATGCTCCGATCGGACATTTTCCATCGGAAAATCCGAACGTGTGTACGGGGCATTAGAGTACTTAGGCTAACAAAAACTCAACCCTGTAGGCAAGACCCTAAAACCTGACTTACCCAAGGAATATTGAATCCAGCTCCGAGGGGTTCGTTGCAGAGGCAGAGGAAGCTCACCACTATTTGCAGGTAACCTAGTCCAACCCCTCTCCCACACCCATTTCCCCCCTTTCCTCTCCTATCCTCCCTTCCCCCCTTTACTCTACACCTCCTCCCCTCTTTTCTTTTTTTTCTATTTCCCTTTTATTTTCGTGTTTCTACATTTATTACTGTTAATTTGTTATGATACTAGGGAAACTCAAGCGAAATAGCTAATTATGGGACGTCCAGTATAGACACGAAGTCCGCTGAGGGGGACCTCTGGATTTCCAAGAGTCCGATAAATTCTGCATGAACAAACCACTGTTGCGTGGTCGCGGGGGCCTACGTGGGAGCGGGAGGCGGATTGATAGAGGCCTTGAGCCCCCCCTCCTGCCCCGGCCGTGGGCCACCGGGCTATGTACCCCGCGCATTCCAAAGGGCTCCCCAACTGGAATATACCCTCGCGAGCCCCTAGGATGGTCCCACACCATCTATATATTCCACAACATATAGGTCTTACGGGGCTCCTGATTACCCCCTTTGCGGGTCCCATAGAGTTATCCCTAGAATAGCACCTTTCACTAGGCAAACAGTAATGTATGTATCTGTTCAACCCATATCTTGAATATTGTCACCGATACGACCCTGCGTGGTCATTGTTTACATGACTTACACTGTTGGACATGCTATATTATGTCTTGTGCTAAAAATAAAAAGTTATTACAGATTTGTTCCTGAGTAAACTATGTAAGATCCCATTATCTGATGGCGGTGCTATTCTGGGCATCGGGGGATTTCCTACAATGTATTTTTGTATATTTAGCTTTCGTACAAATTTTTGAATCCCGATGTAGGTCTCGAATTTATTAAGGTATTTTGTGGGTGCATATTACAACCCTTTGTTGAGTACCCCAACTTCTTCGTGTGTCAATGCCCGCCCACTGAGGTTAAAAATCCCCTCTCCTTTTACTCTCTCTTTCTTTTGCTGTCTCTTGCCGGATCTTCGTCCTCTCTTCTTTCAGGGCTTTTTCTGAGATCCCGCATCTCGTCTAGATTTCTCACCGGATGATTCTCTCTGCTCCGGTCTAAAAAAGGCCTGTTTGATTCTTGGTCTCCATATGGTGGAGGGTAGGGTCTGACTGATCTTTCTTCTCCTTCTCTATTTGCCAGGGGAGCGTAATAGTTGTAAGTAGGGACTGGACTTCGTTCGTCCGACCGATAGTGTCTCTGCGGTGGACCTCTTCTGTCTTCATATCTGTATTCCTGCATGGGACTTCTGTCTCTTGGTCTATAATATTCCAAATCTCTATTATCTCTATATTCTTGCAAAGGTCTCCTTTGGTCTCTGTATTCATATGGTGGGCCTCTATATTCTCGTTCTTCGTATGGGGGTCTATACCAGTTATTCCGGTTGTGGGGTCTTCTGTTATTCTTCTCATAGTAAGGTTTTCTTCCTCCATTTCGTGGTGTCCGGTTATTTTGTTGGGGCCTCCTTTCATTCCGGTATGGGGTATAGTTTTGATATTCGTTGTTTCTTCCATCATTCTCTCTTTGTCTTGGGGTCATAGTTCTATTTTCTTCTCTAGGGTCCTGATGTCTTCTATTTTCCGTAACTGGCCTAGGTAGTTCACTTTGAGGCTGGGAGTACATTCTTACTGTTTTTTCGGGTGTAGAGTATGTAGATAAAGATTCCATTTTCCCAGTTGGCTTTGCCATTTAAAAACTTGGTCATTGCGAAAGTTGTTGGTGTCTCTCGTATGTTTCTTGCTTTTAATTTGTTGGACCTCTTTATCTTTTTTAGCAAGGTCCTTATTCAATTGAGTCATTAAAGTTTTGTATTCAAACGTATCTTTATATTGTTCTATTTCTTCTTTGAGGTCCGCAATATTCTGATCTATTAGCTTGTTTTTCCTCCTTTTCCTATCTAACAGGAAACCTATAAGTTCTAGGCCTTTATCATTGAAAAATTTATACCACTCGTCATTTGATTCCTGGTCAGTGAGGCCATCATTTGGGGGGACGTCCCACCTTAACCTTCTAGGGACAATGCTTTCTTTGAGGTATGTCTCAAATTGCCTGGGAGCCTCCACCTCGAGGCCGCGTCGGGGTGGAGGGACTCCTTTTCAGTGGCAAATGCCTGGGAGCCTCCACCTCAAGGCCGTGTCGGGGTGGAGGGACTCCTTTTCAGCGGCAATTGTCTGGGAGCCTCCACCCACGACCACGAGGCCGTGTCGGGGTGGAGGGACTCCTTTTCGGCTGCAATTGCCTGGGAGCCTCCACCCGTGACCTAGAGGCCACGTCGGGGTGGAGGGACTCCTTTTCGGCGGCAATTGCTGGGAGCCTCCACCCGCGACCCTCAGGCCGCGTCGGGTGGAGGGACTCCTTTTTGGCGGCAATTGCCTGGGAGCCTCCACCCGCGACCTAGAGGCCGTGTCGGGGTGAAGGGACTCCTTTACGGTGGCAATTGCCTGGGAGCCTCCACCTCGAGGCCGCGTCAGGGTGGAGGGACTCCTTTTTGGTGGCAATTGACTGGGAGCCTCCACCTCGAGGCCACGTCAGGGTGGAGGGACTCCTTTTCTGCGGCAATTGCCTGGGAGCCTTGGCCTCGAGGCCGCGTCGGGATGGAGGGACTCCTTTTCAGTGGCAATTGCCTGGGAGCCTCCACCCGCGACCTAGAGGCTGCGTCAGGGTGGAGGGACTCCTTTTTGGTGGCAATTGCCTGGGAGCCTCCACCCGTGACCTAGAGGTCGCGTAGGGGTGGAGGGACTCCTTTTCGGCGGCAATTGCCTGGGAGCCTCCACCCGCGACCTCGAGGCCGCGTCGGGGTGGAGGGACTCCTTTTCGGCTGCAATTGCCTGGTAGCCTCCACCGCGACCTCGAGGCCACGTTTGGGTAGAGGGACTCCTTTTCAGTGGCAATTGCCTGCGAGCCTTGACCTCGAGGCCGCGTCGGGTGGAGGGACTCCTTTTTGGCGGCAATTGCCTGGGAGCCTCCACCTCGAGGCCGCGTCGGGGTGGAGGGACTCCTTTTCGGTGGCAATTGCCTGGGAGCCTCCACCTCGAGGCCGCGTCGGGGTGGAGGGACTCATTTTCGGCGGCAATTGCCTGGGAGCCTCCACCTCGAGGCCGCGTTGGGGTGGAGGGACTCCTTTTCGGCGGCAATTCCCTGGGAGCCTCCACCCGCGACCTAGAGGCCACGTCGGGGTGGAGGGACTCCTTTTCAGCGGCAATTGCCTGGGAGCCTCCATCAGCGACCTAAAGGCCACGTCGGAGTGGAAGGACTCCTTTTCGGCGGCAATTGCCTGGGAGCCTCCACCCGCGACCTAGAGGCCGCATCAGGGTGGAGGGACTGCTTTTCGGCGGCAATTGCCTGGGAGTCTCCACCCGCGACCTCGAGGCCGCGACAGGGTGGAGGGACTCCTTTTCGGCTGCAATTGCCAGGGAGCCTCCACCTCGAGGCCACGTCGGGGTGGAGGAACTCCTTTTCGGTGGCAATTGCCTGGGAGCTTCCACCTCGAGGTCGCGTCGGGGTGGAGGGACTCCTTTTCAGCGGCAATTGCCTGGGAGCCTCCACCCGCGACCTAGAGGACGCGTTGGGGTGGAGGGACTCCTTTTCAGCGGCAATTGCCCGGGAGCCTCCACCTCGAGGCCGCGTCGGGGTGGAGGGACTCCTTTTCAGCGGCAATTGCCTGGGAGCCTCCACCTCGAGGCCGCGTCAGGGTGGAGGAACGCCTTTTTGGTGGCAATTGCCTGGGAGCCTCCACCTCGAGGCCGCGACGGGGTGGAGGGACTCCTTTTCGGCGGCAATTGCCTGGGTGCCTCTACCCGCGACCACGAGGCCGTGTCGGGGTGGAGGGACTCCTTTTCGGAGGCAATTGCCGGGGAGCCTCCACCCGCGACCTCGAGGCCGCGTTGAGATTGAGGGACTCCTTTTCGGCGGCAATTGCCTGGGAGCCTCCACCCGTGACCTCGAGGCCGCGTCGGGGTGGAGGGACTCCTTTTCGGCTGCAATTGCCTGGGAGCCTCCACCCACAACCTTGAGGCTGCGTCGGGGTGGAGGAAATCCTTTTCGGCGGCAATTGCCTGGGAGCCTCCACCTCGAGGCCGCGTCAGGGTGTAGGGACTCCTTTTTGGCGGCAATTGCCTGGGAGACTCGGGGGGAGGGACTCCGTTTCTGCGGCAATTGCCTGGGAGCCTCCACCTTGAGGCCGCATCGGGGTGTAGGGACTCCATTTCGGTGGCAATTGCCTGTGAGCCTCGGGGTGGAGGGACTCCTTTTCGGCGGCAAATGCCTGGGAGCCTCCACCTCGAGGCCGCGTCGGGGTGGAGGGACTCCTTTTCGGCGGCAATTGCCTGGGAGCCTCCACCCGCAACCTAGAGGCCGCGTCAGGGTGGAGGGACTGCTTTTCGGCGGCAATTACCTGGGAGCCTCCACCCGCAACCTCGAGGCCGCGTCAGGGTGGAGGGACTCCTTTTCGGCGGCAATTGCCTGGGAGCCTCCACCTCGAGGCCGCATCAGGGTGGAGGAACTCCTTTTCGGCGGCAATTGCCTGGGAGCTTCCACCTCGAGGCCGCGTCGGGGTGGAGGGACTCCTTTTCGGTGGCAATTGCCTGGGAGCCTCCACCTCGAGGCAGCGTCGGGGTGGAGGGACTTCATTTCTGTGGCAATTGCCTGGGAGCCTCCACTTCGAGGCCGCATCGGGGTGGAGGGACTCCTTTTCGGGTCACAATTGCCTGGGAGCCTCTACCTCGAGGGCACGTCGGGGTGGAGGGACTCCTTTTCGGTGGCAATTGCCTGGGAGCCTCCACCCGTGACCTAGAGGAGGCGTTGGGGTGGAGGGACTCCTTTTCGGCGGCAATTGCCTGGGAGCCTCCACCTCGAGGCCACGTCGGGGTGGAGGGACTCCTTTTCGGCGGCAATTGCCTGGGAGCCTCCACCTCGAGGCCGCGTCAGGGTGAAGGGACGCCTTTTCGGTGGCAATTGCCTGGGAGTCTCCACCTCGAGGCCGCGTCGGGGTGGAGGGACTCCTTTTCGGTGGCAATTGCCTGGGTGCCTCCACCCGCGACCACGAGGCCGCGTCGGGGTGGAGGGACTCCTTTTCGGTGGCAATTGCCTGGGAGCCTCCACCCGCGACCTCGAGGCCGCGTTGGGGTTGAGGGACACCTTTTCGGCTGCAATTGCCTGGGAGCCTCCACCCGTGACCTCAAGGCCGTGTTGGGGTGGAGGGACTCCTTTTTGGCTGCAATTGCCTGAGAGCCTCCACGCGCGACCTCGAGGCTGCATCGGGGTGGAGGGACTCCTTTTCAGCGGCAATTGCATGGGAGCCTCCACCTCGAGGCCGCGTTGGGGTGTAGGGACTCCTTTTCGGTGGCAATTGCCTGGGAGCCTCGGGTGGAGGGACTCCTTTTCTGCGGCAATTGCCTGGGAGCCTCCACCTTGAGGCCGCGTCGGGGTGTAGGGACTCCATTTCGGCGGCAATTGCCTGGGAGCCTCGGGGTGGAGGGACTCCTTTTCGGCGGCAATTGCCTGGGAGCCTCCACCTCGAGGCCGCGTCGGGGTGGCGGGACTCCTTTTGGCGGCAATATCCTGGGAGCCTCCACCTCCAGGCCACGTCGGGGTGGAGGGACTCCATTTCGGTGGCAATTGCCTGGGAGCCTCCACCTCGAGGCCGCGTCAGGGTGGAGGGACTCCTTTTCCGCGGCAATTGCCTGGGAGCCTCCACCTCGAGGCCGCATCGGGGTGTAGGGACTCCTTTTCAGCGGCAATTGCCTGGGAGCCTCCACCCGCGACCTCGAGGCCGCATCAGAGTGGAGGGACTTCTTTTCGGCGGCAATTGCCTGGGAGCATCCACCCACGAACTAGAAGCCGCGTCGGGGTGGAGGGACTCCTTTTCGGCGGCAATTGCCTGGTAGCCTCCACCACGACCTTGAGGCCACGTCAGGGTGGAGGGACTCCTTTTTGGCTGCAATTGCCTGGGAGCCTCAACCCGCGACCTCGAGACTGCGTCGGGGTGTAGGGACTCCTTTTCGGCGGCAATTGCCTGGGAGCCTCCACCTCGAGGCCGCATCGGGGTGTAGGGACTCCTTTTCAGCGGCAATTGCCTGGGAGCCTCCACCCGCGACCTCGAGGCCGCATCAGGGTGGAGGAACTTCTTTTCGGTGGCAATTGCCTGGGAGCATCCACCCACGACCTAGAAGCCGCGTCGGGGTGGAGGGACTCCTTTTCAGTGGCAATTGCCTGGGAGCCTCCACCCGTGACCTCGAGGCCGCGTCGGGGTGGAGGGACTTCTTTTCGGCGGCAATTGCCTGGGAGCATCCACCCACGACCTAGAAGCCGCGTCGAGGTGGAGGGACTCCTTTTCAGTGGAAATTGCCTGGGAGCCTCCACCCGCGACCTAGAGGCCGCGTCAGGGTGGAGGGACTCCTTTTTGGCGGCAATTGGCTGGGAGCCTCCACCTCGAGGCCGCGTCGGGGTGGAGAGAATCCTTTTCGGTGGCAATTGCCTGGGAGCCTCCACCTCGAGGCCGCGTCAGGGTGGAGGGACTCCTTTTTGGCGGCAATTGCCTGGGAGCCTCAAACTCGAGGCCACGTCGGGGTGGAAGGACTCCTTTTTGGCGGCAATTGCCTGGGAGCCTCCAACTCGGGGCCGCATCGGGGTGGAGGGACTCCTTTTTGGCAGGAGTTGCCTGGCAGCCTCCACCTCGAGGCCGCACCAGGGTGGAGGGACTCCTTTTCAGCGGCAATTGCCTGGGAGCCTCCACCTCGAGGCTGCGTTGGGGTGGAGGGACTCATTTTTGGCGGCAATTGCCTGGGAGCCTCCACCTCGAGGACGCATCGGGGTGGAGGGACTCCTTTTTGGCAGGAGTTGCCTGGCAGCCTCCACCTCGAGGCCGCACCAGGGTGGAGGGACTCCTTTTCAGCGGCAATTGCCTGGGAGCCTCCACCTCGAGGCTGCGTCGGGGTGGAGGGACTCATTTTTGGCGGCAATTGCCTGGGAGCCTCCACCTCGAGGCCGAGTCGGGGTGGAGGGACTCCTTTTTGGCAGGAGTTGCCTGGCAGCCTCCACCTCGAGGCCACGCCAGGGTGGAGGGACTCCTTTTCGGCGGCAATTGCATGGGAGCCCCCACCTCGAGGCCACGTCAGGGTGGAGGGACTCCTTTTCGGCGACAATTGCCTGGGAGCCTCCACCTCGAGGCCGCATCGGGGTGGAGGGACTCCTTTTCGGCGGCAATTGCCTGGGAGCCTCCACCTCGAGGCCGCGTCGCAGTGGAGGGACTCCTTTTTGGCAGGAGTTGCCTGGCAGCCTCCACCTCGAGGCCGCGCCAGGGTGGAGGGACTCCTTTTCAGCAGCAATTGCCTGGGAGCCTCCACCTCGAGGCTGCGTCGGGGTGGAGGGACTCCTTTTCGGCGGCAATTGCCTAGGAGCCTCCACCTCGAGGCCGCGTCGGGGTGGAGGGACTCCTTTTCGGCAGGAGTTGCCTGGCAGCCTCCACCTTGAGGCCGCGTCGGGGTGGAGGGACTCCTCTTCGGCGGCAATTGCCTGTGAGCGTCCACCTCGAGGCCGCGTCGGGGTGGAAGGACTCCTTTTTGGCGGAAATTGCCTGGGAGCCTCCACCTCAGGGCCGTGTCGGGGTGGAGGGACTCCTTTTCAGCAGCAATTGCCTGGGAGCCTCCACCCGCGACCTCGAGGCCGTGTTGGGGTTGAGGGACTCCTTTTCGGCGGCAATTGCCTGGGAGCCTCCACCCATGACCTCGAGGCCGCTTCGGGGTGGAGGGACTCCTTTTCGGCTGCAATTGCCTGGGAGCCTCAACCCGCGACCTCGAGGCTGCGTCGGGGTGTAGGGACTCCTTTTCGGTGGCAATTGCCTGGGAGCCTCCACCTCGAGGCCGCGTCGGGGTGTAGGGACTCCTTTTCGGCGGCAATTGCCTGGGAGCCTCGGGTGGAGGGACTCCTTTTCTGCGGCAATTGCCTGGGAGCCTCCACCTCGAGGGCGCGTCGGGGTGTAGGGACTCCATTTTGGCGGCAATTGCCTGGGAGCCTCGGGGTGGAGGGACTCCTTTTCAGCGGCAATTGCCTGGGAGCCTCCACCTCGAGGCCGCCTCAGGGTGGAGGGACATCTTTTCAGCGGCATTTGCCTGGGAGCCTCCACCTCGGGGCCGCGTCGGGGTGGAGGGACTCCTTTTCAGCGGCAATTGCCTGGGAGCCTCCACCTCGATGCCGCGTCGGGGTGGAGGGACTCCTTTTCGGCAGGAGTTGCCTGGCAGCCTCCACCTCGAGGCCGCGCCAGGGTGGAGGGACTCCTTTTCCGTGGCAATTGCCTGGGAGCCTCCACCCGCAACCTAGAGGCCGCGTCAGGGTGGAGGGACTCCTTTTCGGCGGCAATTGCCTGGGAGCATCCACCTCGAGGCCGCGTCGGGGTGGAGGGACTCCTTTTCGGCAGCAATTGCCTTGGAGCCTCCACCTTGAGGCCGCGTCAGGGTGGAGGGACTCATTCTTGGTGGCAATTGCCTGGGAGCCTCCACCTCGGGGCCGCATCGGGGTGGAGGGACTCCTTTTCGGCGGCAATTGCCTGGGAGCCTCCACCTCGATGCCGTGTCGGGGTGGAGGGACTCCTTTTCGGCAGGAGTTGCCTGGCAGCCTCCACCTCGTGGCCGCGCCAGGGTGGAGGGACTCCTTTTCCGTGGCAATTGCCTGGGAGCCTCCACCCGCGACCTAGAGGCCGCGTCGGGGTGGAGGGACTCCTTTTCGGCGGCAATTGCCTGGGAGCATCCACCTCGAGGCCGCGTCGGGGTGGAGGGACTCCTCTTCAGCGGCAATTGACTTGGAGCCTCCACCCGCGACCTAGAGGCCGCGTCGGGGTGGAGGGACTCCTTTTTGGTGGCAATTGCCTGGGAGCCTCCACCTCGAGGTGGAGGGACTCCTTTTTGGCAGGAGTTGCCTGGCAGCCTCCACCTCGAGGCCACGCCAGGGTGGAGGGACTCCTTTTTGGCGGCAATTGCCTGGGAGCCTCCACCTCGAGGCCGCGCCAGAGTGGGACTACTTTTCGGTGGCAATTGCCTGGGAGCCTCCACCTCGAGGCTGCATCGGGGTGGAGGGACTCCTTTTCGGCGGCAATTGCCTGGGAGCCTCCACCTCAAGGCCGCGTCGGGGTGAAGGGACTCCTTTTCGGCAGGAGTTGCCTGGCAGCCTCCACCTCGAGGCCGCGTCGGGCTGGAGGGACTCCTTTTCGGCGGCAATTGCCTTGGAGCCTCCACCTCGAGGCCGTGTCGGGGTGGAGGGACTCCTTTTTGGCGGCAATTGCCTGGGAGCCTCCACCTTGGGGCCGCGTCAGGGTGGAGGGACTCCTTTTCGGCAGCAATTGCCTGGGAGCCTCCACCTCGATGCCACGTCGGGGTGGAGGGACTCCTTTTTGGCAGGAGTTGCCTGGCAGCCTCCACCTCGAGGCCGCACCAGGGTGGAAGGACTCCTTTTCCATGGCGATTGTCTGGGAGCCTCCACCCACGACCTAGAGCCCGCGTCAGGGTGGAGGGACTCCTTTTCGGCGGCAATTGCCTGGGAGCATCCACCTCGAGGCCGCGTCGGGGTGGAGGGACTCCTTTTTGGTGGCAATTTCCTGGGAGCCTCCACCTCGAGGCCGCGTCAGGGTGGAGGGACTCCTTTTCCACGGAAATTGCCTGGGAGCCTCCACCTCGAGGCTGCATCACGGTGTAGGGACTCCTTTTCAGCGGCAATTGCCTGGGAGCCTTCACCCGCGACCTCGAGGCCGCGTCAGGGTGGAGGGACTTCTTTTCAGCGGCAATTGCCTGGGAGCCTCCACCCACGACCTAGAAGCCGCGTCAGGGTGGAGGGACTCATTTTTGGTGGCAATTGCCTGGGAGCCTCCACCCGCGACCTCGAGGCCGCATCAGGGTGGAGGGACTCCTTTTCAGTGGCAATTGCCTGGTAGCCTCCACCGTGACCTCGAGGCCGCGTCGGGGTGGAGGGACTCCTTTCCAGTGGCAATTGTCTGGGAGCCTCCACCCGCGACCTAGAGGCCGCGTCGGGGTGGAGGGACTCCTTTTCGGCGGCAATTGCCTGGGAGCCTCCACCTCAAGGCCGCGTCAGGGTGGAGGGACTCCTTTTTGGTGGCAATTGCCTGGGAGCCTCCACCTCGAAGCCGCGTCAGGGTGGAGGGACTCCTTTTTGGCGGCAATTGCCTGGGAGCCTCCACCTCGAGGCCGCGTCGGGGTGTAGGGACTCCTTTTCGGCGGCAATTGCCTGGGAGCCTCGGGGTGGAGGGACTCCTTTTGGGCGGCAATTGCCTGGAAACCTCGACCTCGAGGCCGCGTCGGGGTGGAGGGACTCCTTTTCAGCGGCAATTGCCTGGGAGCCTCCACCTCGATGCCGCGTCGGGGTGGAGGAACTCCTTTTCGGCAGGAGTTGCCTGGCAGCCTCCACCTCGAGGCCGCGCCAGGGTGGAGGGACTCCTTTTCCGTGGCAATTGCCTGGGAGCCTCCACCCGCAACCTAGAGGCCGCGTCAGGGTGGAGGGACTCCTTTTCGGCGGCAATTGCCTGGGAGCATCCACCTCGAGGCCGCGTCGGGGTGGAGGGACTCCTTTTCGGCAGCAATTGCCTTGGAGCCTCCACCTTGAGGCCGCGTCAGGGTGGAGGGACTCATTCTTGGTGGCAATTGCCTGGGAGCCTCCACCTCGGGGGCCGCATCGGGGTGGAGGGACTCCTTTTCGGCGGCAATTGCCTGGGAGCCTCCACCTCGATGCCGTGTCGGGGTGGAGGGACTCCTTTTCGGCAGGAGTTGCCTGGCAGCCTCCACCTCGAGGCCGCGCCAGGGTGGAGGGACTCCTTTTCCGTGGCAATTGCCTGGGAGCCTCCACCCGCGACCTAGAGGCCGCGTCGGGGTGGAGGGACTCCTTTTCGGCGGCAATTGCCTGGGAGCATCCACCTCGAGGCCGCGTCGGGGTGGAGGGACTCCTCTTCAGCGGCAATTGCCTTGGAGCCTCCACCTTGAGGCCGCGTCGGGGTGGAGGGACTCCTTTTTGGTGGCAATTGCCTGGGAGCCTCCACCTCGAGGTGGAGGGACTCCTTTTTGGCAGGAGTTGCCTGGCAGCCTCCACCTCGAGGCCACGCCAGGGTGGAGGGACTCCTTTTTGGCGGCAATTGCCTGGGAGCCTCCACCTCGAGGCCACGCCAGAGTGGAGGGACTACTTTTCGGCGGCAATTGCCTGGGAGCCTCCACCTCGAGGCTGCATCGGGGTGGAGGGACTCCTTTTCGGCGGCAATTGCCTGGGAGCCTCCACCTCGAGGCCGCGTCGGGGTGAAGGGACTCCTTTTCGGCAGGAGTTGCCTGGCAGCCTCCACCTCGAGGCCGCGTCGGGCTGGAGGGACTCCTTTTCGGCGGCAATTGCCTTGGAGCCTCCACCTCGAGGCCGTGTCGGGGTGGAGGGACTCCTTTTTGGCAGCAATTGCCTGGGAGCCTCCACCTTGGGGCTGCGTCAGGGTGGAGGGACTCCTTTTCGGCAGCAATTGCCTGGGAGCCTCCACCTCGATGCCACGTCGGGGTGGAGGGACTCCTTTTTGGCAGGAGTTGCCTGGCAGCCTCCACCTCGAGGCCGCACCAGGGTGGAAGGACTCCTTTTCCGTGGCGATTGTCTGGGAGCCTCCACCCACGACCTAGAGGCCGCGTCAGGGTGGAGGGACTCCTTTTCGGCGGCAATTGCCTGGGAGCATCCACCTCGAGGCCGCGTCGGGGTGGAGGGACTCCTTTTTGGTGGCAATTTCCTGGGAGCCTCCACCTCGAGGCCGCGTCAGGGTGGAGGGACTCCTTTTCCGCGGAAATTGCCTGGGAGCCTCCACCTCGAGGCTGCATCACGGTGTAGGGACTCCTTTTCAGCGGCAATTGCCTGGGAGCCTTCACCCGCGACCTTGAGGCCGCGTCAGGGTGGAGGGACTTCTTTTCAGCGGCAATTGCCTGGGAGCCTCCACCCACGACCTAGAAGCCGCGTCAGGGTGGAGGGACTCATTTTCGGTGGCAATTGCCTGGGAGCCTCCACCCGCGACCTCGAGGCCGCATCAGGGTGGAGGGACTCCTTTTCAGTGGCAATTGCCTGGGAGCCTCCACCTCAAGGCCGCGTCAGGGTGGAGGGACTCCTTTTTGGTGGCAATTGCCTGGGAGCCTCCACTTCGAAGCCGCGTCAGGGTGGAGGGACTCCTTTTTGGCGGCAATTGCCTGGGAGCCTCCACCTCGAGGCCGCGTCGGGGTGTAGGGACTCCTTTTCGGCGGCAATTGCCTGGGAGCCTCGGGGTGGAGGGACTCCTTTTGGGCGGCAATTGCCTGGAAACCTCGACCTCGAGGCCGCGTCGGGGTGGAGGGACTCCTTTTCGGCGGCAATATCCTGGGAGCCTCCACCTCGAGGCCGTGTCGGGGTGGAGGGACTCCTTTTTGGCGGCAATTGCCTGGGAGCCTCCACCTCGAGGCCGCGTCGGGATGGAGGGACTCCTTTTCGGCGAGAGTTGCCTGGCAGCCTCCAACTTGAGGCCGCACAAGGGTGGAGGGACTCCTTTTCGGCGGCAATTGCCTGGGAGCCTCCACCTTGAGGCCGCGTCGGGGTGGAGGGACTCCTTTTCAGCAGGAGTTGCCTGGAAGCCTCCACCTCGAGGCCGTGCCAGGGCGGAGGGACTCCTTTTCTGCAGCAATTGCCTGGGAGCCTCGACCTCGAGGAAGCGTCGGGGTGGAGGGACTCCTTTTCAGTGGCAATTGCTTGGGAGCCTCCACCCACGACCTAGAGGCCGCGCCAGGTGGAGGGACTCCTCAATTGCCTGGGAGCCTCCACCTCAAGGCCGCGTCGGGGTGGAGGGACTCCTTTTCGGCGGCAATTGCCTAGGAGCCTGCACCTCGAGGCCACGTCGGGGTGGAGGGACTCCTTTTCGGTGGCAATTGCCTGGGAACCTCCACCTCAAGGCCGCGTCGGGGTGGAGGGACTCCTTTTTGGCAGGAGTTGCCTGGCAGCCTCCACCTCGAGGCCGCACCAGGGTGGAGGGACTCCTTTTCGGCGGCAATTGCCTGTGAGCCTCCACCTCAAGGCCGCGTCGGGGTGGAGGGACTCCTTTTCGGCGGCAATTGCCTAGGAGCCTGCACCTCGAGGCCACGTCGGGGTGGAGGGACTCCTTTTTGGTGGCAATTGCCTGGGAGCCTCCACCTCGAGGCCGCGTCGGGGTGGAGGGACTCCTTTTTGGCAGGAGTTGCCTGGCAGCCTCCACCTCGAGGCCGCACCAGGGTGGAGGGACTCCTTTTCGGCGGCAATTGCCTGGGAGCCTCCACCTCGAGGCCACGCCAGGGTGGAGGGACTCCTTTTCGGCGGCAATTGCCTGGGAGCCTCCACCTCGAGGCTGCATCGGGGTGGAGGGACTCCTTTTCAGGGGAAATTGCCTGGGAGCCTCCACCTCGAGGCCGCGTCGGGGTGAAGGGATTCCTTTTCGGCAGGAGTTGCCTGGCAGCCTCCACCTCGAGGCCGCATCGGGGTGGAGGGACTCCTTTTCGGTGGCAATTGCCTTGGAGCCTCCACCTTGAGGCCGCGTCAGGGTGGAGGGACTCATTCTTGGTGGCAATTGCCTGGGAGCCTCCACCTCGGGGCCGCGTCGGGGTGGAGGGACTCCTTTTCGGCGGCAATTGCCTGGGAGCCTCCACCTCGATGCCGCGTCAGGGAGGAGGGACTCCTTTTCGGCAGGAGTTGCCTGGCAGCCTCCACCTCGAGGCCGCGCCAGGGTGGAGGGACTCCTTTTCCGTGGCAATTGCCTGGGAGCCTCTACCCGCGACCTAGAGGCCGCGTCGGGGTGGAGGGACTCCTTTTCGGCGGCAATTACCTGGGAGCATCCACCTCGAGGCCGCGTCGGGGTGGAGGGACTCCTCTTCAGCGGCAATTGCCTTGGAGCCTCCACCTTGAGGCTGCGTCGGGGTGGAGGGACTCCTTTTTGGTGGCAATTGCCTGGGAGCCTCCACCTCGAGATGGAGGGACTCCTTTTTGGCAGGAGTTGCCTGGCAGCCTCCATCTCGAGGCCGCGCCAGGGTGGAGGGACTCCTTTTCAGCGGCAATTGCCTGGGAGCCTCCACCTCAAGGCCGCGCCAGGGTGGAGGGACTACTTTTTGGCGGCAATTGCCTGGGAGCCTCCACCTCGAGGCTGCATCGGGGTGGAGGGACTCCTTTTCGGCGGCAATTGCCTGGGAGCCTCCACCTCGAGGCCGCGTCGGGGTGAAGGGACTCCTTTTCGGCAGAAGTTGCCTGGCAGCCTCCACCTCAAGGACGCGTCGGGGTGGAGGGACTCCTTTTCGGCGGCAATTGCCTTGGAGCCTCCACCTCGAGGCCGTGTCGGGGTGGAGGGACTCCTTTTTGGCGGCAATTGCCTGGGAGCCTCCACCTCGGGGCTGCGTCGGGGTGGAGGGACTCCTTTTCGGCGGCAATTGCCTGGGAGCCTGAACCTCGAGGCCGCGTCGGGGTGAAGGGACTCCTTTTCGGCAGGAGTTGCCTGGCAGCCTCCACCTCGAGGCCGCGTCGGGGTGGAGGGACTCCTTTTCAGCGGCAATTGCCTGGGAGCCTCCACCTCGAGGCCGCGTCGGGGTGAAGGGACTCCTTTTCGGCAGGAGTTGCCTGGCAGCCTCCACCTCGAGGCCGCGTCGGGGTGGAGGGACTCCTTTTCGGCGGCAATTGCCTTGGAGCCTCCACCTTGAGGCCGCGTCAGGGTGGAGAGACTCATTCTTGGTGGCAATTGCCTGGGAGCCTCCACCTCGGGGCCGCGTCGGGGTGGAGGGACTCCTTTTCGGCGGCAATTGCCTGGGAGCCTCCACCTCGATGCCGCGTCAGGGTGGAGGGACTCCTTTTCGGCAGGAGTTGCCTGGCAGCCTCCACCTCGAGGCCGCGCCAGGGTGGAGGGACTCCTTTTCCGTGGCAATTGCCTGGGAGCCTCCACCCGCGACCTAGAGGCCGCGTCGGGGTGGAGGGACTCCTTTTCGGCGGCAATTACCTGGGAGCATCCACCTCGAGGCCGCGTCGGGGTGGAGGGACTCCTCTTCAGCGGAAATTGCCTTGGAGCCTCCACCTTGAGGCTGCGTCGGGGTGGAGGGACTCCTTTTTGGTGGCAATTGCCTGGGAGCCTCCACCTCGAGATGGAGGGACTCCTTTTTGGCAGGAGTTGCCTGGCAGCCTCCATCTCGAGGCCGCGCCAGGGTGGAGGGACTCCTTTTCAGCGGCAATTGCCTGGGAGCCTCCACCTCAAGGCCGCGCCAGGGTGGAGGGACTACTTTTCGGCGGCAATTGCCTGGGAGCCTCCACCTCGAGGCTGCATCGGGGTGGAGGGACTCCTTTTCGGCGGACATTGCCTGGGAGCCTCCACCTCGAGGCCGCTTCGGGGTGAAGGGACTCCTTTTCGGCAGAAGTTGCCTGGCAGCCTCCACCTCAAGGACGCGTCGGGGTGGAGGGACTCCTTTTCGGCGGCAATTGCCTTGGAGCCTCCACCTCGAGGCCGTGTCGGGGTGGAGGGACTCCTTTTTGGTGGCAATTGCCTGGGAGCCTCCACCTCGGGGCTGCGTCGGGGTGGAGGGACTCCTTTTCGGCGGCAATTGCCTGGAAGCCTGAACCTCGAGGCCGCGTCGGGGTGAAGGGACTCCTTTTCGGCAGGAGTTGCCTGGCAGCCTCCACCTCGAGGCCGCGTCGGGGTGGAGGGACTCCTTTTCGGCGGCAATTGCCTTGGAGCCTCCACCTTGAGGCCGCGTCAGGGTGGAGGGACTCATTCTTGGTGGCAATTGCCTTTGAGCCTCCACCTCGGGGCCGCGTCGGGGTGGAGGGACTCCTTTTCGGTGGCAATTGCCTGGGAGCCTCCACCTCGATGCCGCGTCGGGGTGGAGGGATTCCTTTTCGGCAAGAGTTGCCTGGCAGCCTCCACCTCGAGGCCGCGCCAGGGTGGAGGGACTCCTTTTCCGTGGCAATTGCCTGGGAGCCTCCACCCGCGACCTAGACGCCGCGTCTGGGTGGAGGGACTCCTTTTCGGCGGCAATTACCTGGGAGCATCCACCTCGAGGCCGCGTCGGGGTGGAGGGACTCCTCTTCAGCGGCAATTGCCTTGGAGCCTCCACCTTGAGGCTGCGTCGGGGTGGAGGGACTCCTTTTTGGTGGCAATTGCCTGGGAGCCTCCACCTCGAGATGGAGGGAATCCTTTTTGGCAGGAGTTGCCTGGTAGCCTCCACCTCGAGGCCGCGCCAGGTTGGAGGGACTCCTTTTCAGCGGCAATTGCCTGGGAGCCTCCACCTCAAGGCCGCGCCAGGGTGGAGGGACTACTTTTCGGCCGCAATTGCCTGGGAGCCTCCACCTCGAGGCTGCATCGGGGTGGAGGGACTCCTTTTCGGCGGCAATTGCCTGGGAGCCTCCACCTCGAGGCCGCTTTGGGGTGAAGGGACTCCTTTTTGGCAGGAGTTGCCTGGCAGCCTCCACCTCGAGGCCGCGTCGGGGTGGAGGGACTCCTTTTCGGCGGCAATTGCCTTGGAGCCTCCACCTCGAGGCCGTGTCGGGGTGGAGGGACTCCTTTTTGGCGGCAATTGCCTGGGAGCCTCTACCTCGGGGCCGCGTCGGGGTGGAGGGACTTCTTTTCGGCGGCAATTGCCTGGGAGCCTCCACCTCGATGCCGCGTCGGGGTGGAGGGACTCCTTTTCGGCAGGAGTTGCCTGGCAGCCTCCACCTCGAGGCCGCGCCAGGGTGGAGGGACTCCTTTTCCGTGGCAATTGCCTGGGAGCCTCCACCCGCGACCTAGAGGCCGCGTCAGGGTGGAGGGACTCCTTTTCGGCGGCAATTGCCTGGGAGCATCCACCTCGAGGCCGCATCGGGGTGGAGGGAATCCTTTTCGGCGGCAATTGCCTTGGAGCCTCCACCTTGAGGCCGCGTCAGGGTGGAGGAACTCATTCTTGGTGGCAATTGCCTGGGAGCCTCCACCTTGGGGCCGCATCGGGGTGGAGGGACTCCTTTTCGGCGGCAATTGCCTGGGAGCCTCCACCTCGATGCCGCGTCGGGGTGGAGGGACTTCTTTTCGGCAGGAGTTGCCTGGCAGCCTCCACCTCGAGGCCGCGCCAGGGTGGAGGGACTCCTTTTCCGTGGCAATTGCCTGGGAGCCTCCACCCGCGACCTAGAGGCCGCGTCGGGGTGGAGGGACTCCTTTTCGGCGGCAATTGCCTGGGAGCATCCACCTCGAGGCCGCGTTGGGGTGGAGGGACTCCTCTTCAGCGGCAATTGCCTTGGAGCCTCCACCTTGAGGCCGCGTCGGGGTGGAGGGACTCCTTTTTGGTGGCAATTGCCTGAGAGCCTCCACCTCAAGGTGGAGGGACTCCTTTTTGGCAGGAGTTGCCTGGCAGCCTCCACCTCGAGGCCGCGCCAGGGTGGAGGGACTACTTTTCGGCGGCAATTGCCTGGGAGCCTCCACCTCGAGGCTGCATCGGGGTGGAGGGACTCCTTTTCGGCGGCAATTGCCTGGGAGCCTCCACCTTGAGGCCGCGTCGGGGTGAAGGGACTCCTTTTCGGCAGGAGTTGCCTGGCAGCCTCCACCTCGAGGCCGCGCCAGGGTGAAGGGACTCCTTTTAAGTGGCAATTGCCTGGGAGCCTCCACCCGCGACCTAGAGGCCGCGTCAGGGTGGAGGGACTCCTTTTCGGCGGCAATTGCCTGGGAGCATCCACCTCGAGGCCGCGTCGGGGTGGAGGGACTCCTTTTTGGTGGCAATTTCCTGGGAGCCTCCGCCTTGAGGCCGCGTCGGGGTGGAGGGACTCCTTTTCGGCGGCAATTGCCTTGGAGCCTCCACGTCGAGGCCGTGTCGGGGTGGAGGGACTCCTTTTTGGCGGCAATTGCCTGGGAGCCTCCACCTCGGGGCCGCGTCGGGGTGGAGGGACTCCTTTTTGGTGGCAATTGCCTGGGAGCCTCCACCTCGATGCCACGTCAGGGTGGAGGGACTCCTTTTCGGCAGGAGTTGCCTGGCAGCCTCCACCTCGAGGCCGCGCCAGGGTGAAGGGACTCCTTTTAAGTGGCAATTGCCTGGGAGCCTCCACCCGCGACCTAGAGGCCGCGTCAGGGTGGAGGGACTCCTTTTCGGCGGCAATTGCCTGGGAGCATCCACCTCGAGGCCGCGTCGGGGTGGAGGGACTCCTTTTTGGTGGCAATTTCCTGGGAGCCTCCACCTCGAGGCCGCGTCAGGGTGGAGGGACTCCTTTTCCGCGTCAATTGCCTGGGAGCCTCCACCTCGAGGCTGCATCACGGTGTAGGGACTCTTTTTCAGCGGCAATTGCCTGGGAGCCTTCACCCGCGACCTCGAGGCCGCGTCAGGGTGGAGGGACTTCTTTTCAGCGGCAATTGCCTGGGAGCCTCCACCCACGACCTAGAAGCCGCGTCAGGGTGGAGGGACTCATTTTCAGTGGCAATTGCCTGGGAGCCTCCACCTCGAGGCCATGTCGGGGTGGAGGGACTCCTTTTTGGTGGCAATTTCCTGGGAGCCTCCACCTCGAGGCCGCATCAGGGTGGAGGGACTCCTTTTCCGCGGCAATTGTCTGGGAGCCTCCACCTCGAGGCTGCATCACGGTGTAGGGACTCCTTTTCAGCGGCAATTGCCTGGGAGCCTTCACCCGCGACCTCGAGGCCGCGTCAGGGTGGAGGGACTTCTTTTCAGCGGCAATTGCCTGGGAGCCTCCACCCACGACCTAGAAGCCGCGTCAGGGTGGAGGGACTAATTTTCAGTGGCAATTGCCTGGGAGCCTCCACCCGCGACCTCGAGGCCGCGTCAGGGTGGAGGGACTCCTTTTCAGTGGCAATTGCCTGGTAGCCTCCACCGCGACCTCGAGGCCGCGTCGGGGTGGAGGGACTCCTTTCCAGTGTCAATTGTCTGGGAGCCTCCACCCGCGACCTAGAGGCCGCGTCGGGGTGGAGGGACTCCTTTTCGGCGGCAATTGCCTGGGAGCCTCCACCTCGAGGCCACGTCAGGGCGGAGGGACTCCTTTTTGGTGGCAATTGCCTGGGAGCCTCCACCTCGAGGCCGCGTCAGGGTGGAGGGACTCCTTTTTGGCGGCAATTGCCTGGGAGCCTCCACCTCGAGGCCGCGTCGGGGTGTAGGGACTCCTTTTCGGCGGCAATTGCCTGGGAGCCTCGGGGTGGAGGGACTCCTTTTGGGCAGCAATTGCCTGGAAACCTCGACCTCGAGGCCGCGTCATGGTGGAGGGACTCCTTTTCGGCGGCAATATCCTGGGAGCCTCCACCTCGAGGCCGTGTCGGGGTGGAGGGACTCCTTTTCAGCGGCAATTGCCTGGGAGCCTCCACCTCGAGGCCGCTTCAAGGTGGAGGGACTCCTTTTCCGCAGCAATTGCCTGGGAACCTCCACCTCGAGGCTGCATCGGGGTGTAGGGACTCCTTTTCAGCGGCAATTGCCTGGGAGCCTTCACCCGCGACCTAGAGGCCGCGTCAGGGTGGAGGGACTTCTTTTCGGTGGTAATTGCCTGGGAGCCTCCACCCACGACCCAGAAGCCGCGTCGGGGTGGAGGGACTCCTTTTCGGTGGCAATTGCCTGGGAGCCTCCACCCGCGACCTCGAGGCCGCGTCAGGGTGGAGGGACTCCTTTTCAGCGGCAATTGCCTGGTAGCCTCCACCGCGACCTCGAGGCCGCATCGCGGTGGAGGGACTCCTTTCCAGTGGCAATTTCCTGGGAGCCTCCACCCACGACCTAGAGGCCGCGTCGCGGTGGAGGGACTCTTTTTCGGCGGCAACTGCCTGGGAGCCTACATCTCGAGGCTGCGTCGGGGTGGAGGGACTCCTTTTCAGTGGCAATTGCCTGGGAGCCTCCACCTCGAGGCCGCATCAGGGTGGAGGGACTCCTTTTCGGCGGCAATTGCCTGGGAGCCTCCACCTCGAGGCCGCGTCGGGGTGGAGGGACTCCTTTTTGGCGGCAATTGCCTGGGAGCCTCAACCTCGGTGGCCGTGTCGGGGTGGAGGGACTCCTTTTCCGCGGCAATTGCCTGGAAGCCTCCACCTTGAGGCCACGTCAGGTTGGGGGGGACTCCTTTTCGGCAGAAGTTGCCTGGCAGCCTTCACCTCGAGGCCGCGCCAGGGTGGAGGGACTCCTTTTCGGTGGCAATTGCCTGGGAGCCTCCACCTAGAGGCCGCGTCGGGGTGGAGGGACTCCTTTTCGGTGGCAATTGCCTGGGAGCCTCCACCTCGAGGCCGCGTCGGGGTGGAGGGACTCCTTTTTGGTGGCAATTGCCTGGGAGCCTCCACCTCGAGGCCGCGTCAGGGTGGAGGGACTCCTTTTCGGCGGCAATTGTTTGGGAGACTCCACCTCGAGGCCGCGTCAGGTTGTAGGGACTCCTTTTCGGCGGCAATTGCCTGGCAGCCTCGGGGTGGAGGGACTCCTTTTGGGCGGCAATTGCCTGGGAGCCTCCACCTCAAGGCCACGTCGGGGTGGAGGGACTCCTTTTCGGCGGCAATATCCTGGGAGCCTCCACCTCGAGGCCGCGTCGGGGTGGAGGGACTCCTTTTCGGTGGCAATTGCCTGGGAGCCTCCACCTTGAGGCTGCATCGGGGTGTAGGGACTCCTTTTCAGCGGCAATTGCCTGGGAGCCTCCACCCGCGACCTCGAGGTCGTGTCAGGGTGGAGGGGACTTCTTTTCGGCAGCAATTGCCTGGGAGCCTCCACCTTGAGGCCGCGCCAGGGTGGAGGGACTCCTTTTCGGCGGCAATTGCCTGGGAGCCTCCACCTCGAGGCTGCATCAGGGTGGAGGAACTCCTTTTCGGCGGCAATTGCCTTGGAGCCTCCACCTCGAGGCCACGTCGGGGTGGAGGGACTCATTCTTGGTGGCAATTGCCTGGGAGCCTCCACCTCGGGGCCGCGTCGGGGTGGAGGGACTCCTTTTCGGCAGCAATTGCCTGGGAGCCTCCACCTCGATGCCTCGTTGGGGTGGAGGGACTCCTTTTCGGCAGGAGTTGCCTGGCAGCTTCCACCTCGAGGCCGCGCCAGGGTGGAGGGACTCCTTTTCCGTGGCAATTGCCTGGGAGCCTCCACCCGCGACCTAGAGGCCGCGTCGGGGTGGAGGGACTCCTTTTCGGCGGCAATTGCCTGGGAGCATCCACATCGAGGCCGCGTCGGGGTGGAGGGTCTCCTCTTCAGCGGCAATTGCCTTGGAGCCTCCACCTTGAGGCCGCGTCGGGGTGGAGGGACTCCTTTTTGGTGGCAATTGCCTGGGAGCCTCCACCTCGAGGCCGCGTCAGGGTGGAGGGACTCCTTTTCGGCAGCAATTGCCTGGGAGCCTCCACCTCGAGGTGGAGGGACTCCTTTTTGGCAGGAGTTGCCTGGAAGCCTCCACCTCGAGGCCGCGCCAGGGTGGAGGGACTCCTTTTCGGTGGCAATTGCCTGGGAGCCTCCACCTCGAGGCCGCGCCAGGGTGGAGGGACTACTTTTCGGCGGCAATTACCTGGGAGCCTCCACCTCGAGGCTGCATCGGGGTGGAGGGACACCTTTTCGGCGGCAATTGCCTGGGAGCCTCCACCTCGAGGCCGCGTCGGGGTGGAGGGACTCCTTTTTGGCGGCAATTGCCTGGGAGCCTCCACCTCGGGGCCGCGTCGGGGTGAAGGGACACCTTTTCAGCAGGAGTTGCCTGGCAGCCTCCACCTCGAGGTCGCGTCGGGGTGGAGGGACTCCTTTTCGGCGGCAATTGCCTTGGAGCCTCCACCTCGAGGCCGCGTCGGGGTGGAGGGACTCCTTTTTGGCGGCAATTGCCTGGGAGCCTCCACCTCGGGGCCGCGTCGGGGTGGAGGGACTCCTTTTCGGCGGCAATTGCCTGGGAGCCTCCACCTCGATGCCGCATCGGGGTGGAGGGACTCCTTTTCGGCAGGAGTTGCCTGGCAGCCTCCACCTCGAGGCCGCGCCAGGGTGGAGGGACTCCTTTTCCATGGCAATTGCCTGGGAGCCTCCACCCGCGACCTAGAGGCCGCGTCATGGTGGAGGGACTCCTTTTTGGCAGCAATTGCCTGTGAGCCTCCACCTCGAGGCTGCATCGTGGTGGAGGGACTCATTTTTGGCGGCAATTGCCTGGGAGCCTCCACCTCGGGGCCACGTCGGGGTGGAGGGACTCCTTTTCAGCGGCAATTGCCTGGGAGCCTCCACCTCGAGGCCGCGTTAGGGTGGAGGAACTCCTTTTCCGCGGCAATTGCCTGGGAGCCTCCACCTTGAGGCTGCATCGGGGTGTAGGGACTCCTTTTTAGTGGCTATTGCCTGGGAGCCTCCACCCGCGACCTCGAGGCCGCGTCAGGGTGGAGGGACTTCTTTTCGGCGGCAACTGCCTGGGAGCCTCCACCCACGACCTAGAAGCCGCATCGGGGTGGAGGGACTCCTTTTCGGTGGCAATTGCCTGGGAGCCTCCACCCGCGACCTCGAGGCCGCGTCGGGGTGGAGGGACTCCTTTTCAGCGGCAATTGCCTGGTAGCCTCCACTGCGACCTCGAGGCCGCGCCGGGGTGGAGGGACACCTTTTCAGCGGCAATTGCCTGGGAGCCTCCACCTCGAGGCTGCATCAGGGTGGAGGGACTCCTTTTCCGTGGCAATTGCCTGGGAGCCTCCACCTCGAGGCCGCGTTAGGGTGGAGGGACTCTTTTTCGGCGGCAATTGCCTGGGAGCCTTCACCTCGAGGCCGCGTCGTGGTGGAGGGACTCCTTTTTGGTGGCAATTGCCTGGGAGCCTCCACCTTGGGGCCGCATCAGGGTGGAGGGACTCCTTTTCGGCGGCAATTGCCTGAGAGCCTCCACCTCGAGGCCACGTCAGGGTGGAGGGACTCCTTTTCGGCGGCAATTGCCTGGGAGCCTCCACCTCGAGGCCGCGTCGGGGTGGAGGGACGCCTTTTTGGCGACAATTGCCTGGGATCCTCCACCTCAAGGCCGCGTTGGGGTGGAGGGACTGCTTTTCGGTGGCAATTGCCTGGGAGCCTCCACCTCGAGTCCCTAAACCCCGACGCAACCTCGAGATGGAGGCTCCCAGGCAATTGCTGCCGAAAAGGAGTCCCTCCACCCCGACGCGGCCTCGAGGTGGAGGCTCCCAGGCAACTCCTTTTTGGCAGCAATTGCCTGGTAGCCTCCATCGCAACCTCGAGGACGCGTCGGGCTGCAGGGACTCCTTTTCAGTGGCAATTGCCTGGGAGCCTCCACCCACGATCTAGATGCCGCGTCAGGGTGGAGGGACTCCTTTTCGGCGGCAATTGCCTAGGAGCTTCCACCTCAATGCCGCATCGATGTGGAGGGACTCCTTTTCATCGGCAATTGCCTGGGAGCCTCCACCTCGAGGCCGCGTCGGGGTGGAGGGACACCTTTTCGGTGGCAATTGCCTGGGACCCTCCACCTTGAGGCCGCGTCGGGGTGGAGGGACGCCTTTTCGGCGTCAATTGCCTGGGAGCCTCCACCTCGAGGCCGCGTTGTGGTGGAGGGACTCCTTTTTGGCGGCAATTGCCTGGGAGCCTCCACCTCGAGGCCGCGTCAGGGTGGAGGTACTCCTTTTTGGCGGCAATTGCCTGGGAGCCTCCACCTCGAGGCCTCGTTGGGGTGTAGGGACTCCTTTTCAGTAGCAATTGCCTGGGAGCCTCCACCCACGACCTGGAGGCCGCGTCAGGGTGGAGGGACTCCTTTTCGGTGGCAATTGAATGGGAGCCTCCAACCGTGACCTCGAGGCCACGTCAGGGTGGAGGGACTCCTTTTCGGCGGCAATTGCCTGGGAGCCTTCACCCGTGACCTCGAGGCCGCGTCGGGGTGGAGGGACTCCTTTTCAGCGGCAATTGCCTGGGAGCCTCCATCTCGAGGTTGCGTCGGGGTTTAGGGACTCCTTTTCTCTGGCAATTGCCTGGGAGCCTCCACCCGTGACCTCGAGGCCGCGTCAGGGTGTAGGGACTCCTTTTCGGCGGCAATTGCCTGGGAGCCTCCAACCATGACCTCGAGGCCGCGTCGGGTTGGAGGGACTCCTTTTCGGCGGCAATTGCCTGGTAGCCTCCACCGAGACCTTGAGGCGGTGTCGGGGTGGAGGGAGACCTTTTCGGCAGCAATTGCCTAGGAGCCTCCACCCGCGAGCTAGAGGACACATCGGGGTGGAGGGACTCCTTTTCGGTGGCATTTGCCTGGGAGCCTCCACCCGCGACCTTGAGGCCGCGTCGGGGTGGAGGGACTCCTTTTCGGCGGCAATTGCCTGGGAGCCTCCACCTCGAGGCCGCGTCGGGGTGGAGGGACTCCTTTTCGGCGGCAATTGCCTGGGAGCTTCCACCTCGAGGCCGCGTCGGGGTGGAGGGACTCCTTTTCGGCGGCAATTGCCTGGGAGCCTCCACCTCGAGGCCGCGTCAGGGTGGAGGGACTCCTTTTCGGCGGCAATTGCCTGGGAGCCTCCATCTCGAGGTCGCGTTGGGGTGTAGGGAATCCTTTTCGGTGGCAACTGCCTGGGAGCCTCCACCCGCGACCTCGAGGCCGCGTCAGGGTGGAGGGACTCCTTTTCGGCGGCAATTGCCTGGGAGCTTCCACCTCGAGGCTGCGTTGGGGTGGAGGGACTCCTTTTCGGCGGCAATTGCCTGGGAGCTTCCACCTCGAGGCTGCGTTGGGGTGGAGGGACTCCTTTTCAGCGGCAATTTTTTGGGAGCCTCCACCTCGAGGCTGCAAATTGCCTGGGAGCCTCCACCCGCGACGTAAAGGCCGCATCGGGGTGGAGGGACGCTTTTCAGCGGCAATTGCTTGTGAGCCTCCACCCACGACCTAGAGGGCGCGTCGGGGTGGAGGGACTCCTTTTCGGCGGCAATTGCCTGGGAGCCTCAAACCGCGACCTAGAGGCCGCGTCGGGGTGGAGGGACTGCTTTTCGGCGGCATTTGCCTTGGAGCCTCAACCCGCGACCTCGAGGCCGCATCGGGGTGGAGGGACTCCTTTTCAGTGGCAATTGCCTTGAAGCCTCCACCCGCGACCTAGAGGCCGCGTCGGGGTGGAGGGACTCCTTTTCGGCGGCAACTGCCTGGTAGCCTCTACCGCAACCTCGAGGCCGCGTCGGGGTGGAGGGGCTCCTTTTCAGTGGCAATTTCCTGGGAGCCTCCACCCGCGATCTAGACGCCGCGTTAGGGTGGAGGGACTCCTTTTCCGCGGCAATTGCCTGGGAGCCTCCACCTCGAGGACGCGTTGGAGTGGAGGGACACCTTTTTGGCGACAAATTGCCTGGGAGCCTCCACCTCAAGGCTGCATCGGGGTGGAGGGACTCCTTTTAGGCGGCAATTGCCTGGGAGCCTCCACCTCGAGGCCGCGTCAGGGTAGAGGGACTCCTTTTTGGCGGCAATTGCCTGGGAGCCTCCACCTCGAGGCCGCGTCGGGGTGCAGGAACTCCTTTTCGGCGGCAATTGTCTGGAAGCCTCCACCTCGAGGCCACGTCGAGGTGGAGGAAGAAGTTTTCGGCGGCAATTGCCTGGGAGCCTCCACCCGCGACCTCGAGGCCGCATCGGTGTGGAGGGACTCCTTTTCGGTGGCAATTGCCTGGAAGCCTCCACACACGACCTCGAGGCTACGTCGGGGTGGAGGGACTCCTTTTCAGCGGCAATTGCCTGGGAGCCTCCACCTCGAGGCTGCAATTGCCTGGGAGCCTCCACCCGTGACCTAGAGGCTACATCGGGGTGGAGGGACTCCCTTTCAGCGGCAATTTTTTGGGAGCCTCCACCTTGAGGCTGCAATTGCCTGGGAGCCTCCACCCGCGACCTAGAGGCCGCATCGGGTGGAGGGACACATTTAAGCGGCAATTGCCTCTGAGCCTCCACCCGCGACCTAGAGGCCGCGTCGGGGTGGAGGGACTCCTTTTCGGCGGCAATTGCCTATGAGCCTCCACCCGCGACCTAGAGGCCGCGACGGGGTGGAGGGACTCCTTTTCGGCGGCAATTGCCTGGTAGGCTCCACCACAACCTCGAGGTCGCGTCGGGGTGGATGGACTCCTTTTCAGTGGCAATTGCCTGGAAGCCTCCACCCGTGACCTAGAGGCCGCGTCGGGGTGGAGGGACTCCTTTTCGGCAGCAATTGCCTGGGAGCCTCCACCTCGAGGCCACGTCGGGGTGGAGGGACTCCTCTGCGGTTGTTCTTCTCTGGGGGCCTCCACCCGCGACCTAGAGGAAGCCTCAGGGTGGAGGGACTCCTTTGCGGTGGTACTTGTCTGGGAGCGCCCCAGGGTGGAGGGACTCCTTTGCAGTGGTACTTGTCTGGGAGCCTCCACCCGAGACCTAGAGACCGCCCCAGGGTGGAGGGACTCCTTTGCGGTGATACTTGTCTGGAAGCCTCCACCCGTGACCTAGAGGCTGCCCCAGGGTGGAGGGACTCCTTTGCGGTGGTACTCGTCTGGGAGCCTCCACCCGCGACCTAGAGGCCGCCCCAGGGTGGAGGGACACCATTGCGGTGGTACTCATTTGGGAGCCTCCACCCGTGACCTAGAGGCCGCCTCAGGGTGGAGGGACTCCCTTGCGGTGGTACTCGTCTGGGAGCCTCCACCCACGACCTAGAGGCCGCCCCAGGGTGGAGGGACTCCTTTGCAGTGGTACTTGTCTAGGAGCCTCCACCCGCGGCCTAGAGGCCGCCCCAGGGTGGAGGGACTCCTTTGCGGTGTTACTCACCTGGGAGCCTCCACCCGAGGCCTAGAGGCCGCCCCAGGGTGGAGGGACTCCTTTGCGGTGGTACTCGCCTGGGAGCCTCCACCCGTGACCTAGAGGCCACCCCAGGGTGGAGGGACTCCCTTGCGGTGGTACTCGTCTGGGAGCCTCAACCCGTTACCTAGAAGCCGCCCCAGGGTAGAGGGACTCCTTTGCGGTGGTACATGTCTGGGAGCCTCCACCCGTGACCTAGAGGCCCCCCCAGGGTGGAGGGACTCCTTTGCAGTGGTACTTGTCTGGGAGCCTCCACCCGCGACCTAGAGGCCGCCCCAGGGTGGAGGGACTCCTTTGCGGTGGTACTTGTCTGGGAGCCTCCACCCGCAACCTAGAGGCCGCCTCGGGGTGGAGGGACTCCTCTGCGGTGGTACTTGTCTGGGAGCCTCCACCCGCAACCTAGAGGCCGCCCCGGGGTGGAGGGACTCCTTTGCAGTGGTACTTGTCTGGGAGCGCCCCAGGGTGGAGGGACTCCTTTGCGGTGGTACTTGTCTGGGAGCCTCCACCTCGAGGCCACGTCAGGGTGGGGGGACTCCTTTTCGGCGGCAATTGCCTGGGAGCCTCCACCTCGAGGCCGCGTCGGGGTGGAGGGACGCCTTTTTGGCGACAATTGCCTGGGATCCTCCACCTCAAGGCCGCGTTGGCGTGGAGGGACTGCTTTTCGGTGGCAATTGCCTGGGAGCCTCCACCTCGAGTCCCTAAACCCCGACGCAACCTCGAGATGGAGGCTCCCAGGCAATTGCTGCCGAAAAGGAATCCCTCCACCCCGACGCGGCCTCGAGGTGGAGGCTCCCAGGCAACTCCTTTTTGGCAGCAATTGCCTGGTAGCCTCCATCGCAACCTCGAGGACGCGTCGGGCTGCAGGGACTCCTTTTCAGTGGCAATTGCCTGGGAGCCTCCACCCACGATCTAGATGCCGCGTCAGGGTGGAGGGACTCCTTTTCGGCGGCAATTGCCTAGGAGCTTCCACCTCAATGCCGCATCGATGTGGAGGGACTCCTTTTCATCGGCAATTGCCTGGGAGCCTCCACCTCGAGGCCGCGTCGGGGTGGAGGGACACCTTTTCGGTGGCAATTGCCTGGGACCCTCCACCTTGAGGCCGCGTCGGGGTGGAGGGACGCCTTTTCGGCGTCAATTGCCTGGGAGCCTCCACCTCGAGGCCGCGTTGTGGTGGAGGGACTCCTTTTTGGCGGCAATTGCCTGGGAGCCTCCACCTCGAGGCCGCGTCAGGGTGGAGGTACTCCTTTTTGGCGGCAATTGCCTGGGAGCCTCCACCTCGAGGCCGCGTCAGGGTGGAGGGACTCCTTTTTGGCGGCAATTGCCTGGGAGCCTCCACCTCGAGGCCGCGTCGGGGTGTAGGGACTCCTTTTCAGTAGCAATTGCCTGGGAGCCTCCACCCACGACCTGGAGGCCGCGTCAGGGTGGAGGGACTCCTTTTCGGCGGCAATTGCCTGGGAGCCTCCAACCGTGACCTCGAGGCCACGTCAGGGTGGAGGGACTCCTTTTCGGCGGCAATTGCCTGGGAGCCTTCACCCGTGACCTCGAGGCCGCGTCGGGGTGGAGGGACTCCTTTTCAGCGGCAATTGCCTGGGAGCCTCCATCTCGAGGTTGCGTCGGGGTTTAGGGACTCCTTTTCTCTGGCAATTGCCTGGGAGCCTCCACCCGTGACCTCGAGGCCGCGTCAGGGTGTAGGGACTCCTTTTCGGCGGCAATTGCCTGGGAGCCTCCAACCATGACCTCGAGGCCGCGTCGGGTTGGAGGGACTCCTTTTCGGCGGCAATTGCCTGGTAGCCTCCACCGAGACCTTGAGGCGGTGTCGGGGTGGAGAGAGACCTTTTCGGCAGCAATTGCCTGGGAGCCTCCACCCGCGAGCTAGAGGACACATCGGGGTGGAGGGACTCCTTTTCGGTGGCATTTGCCTGGGAGCCTCCACCCGCGACCTTGAGGCCGCGTCGGGGTGGAGGGACTCCTTTTCGGCGGCAATTGCCTGGGAGCCTCCACCTCGAGGCCGCGTCGGGGTGGAGGGACTCCTTTTCGGCGGCAATTGCCTGGGAGCTTCCACCTCGAGGCCGCGTCGGGGTGGAGGGACTCCTTTTCGGCGGCAATTGCCTGGGAGCCTCCACCTCGAGGCCGCGTCGGGTTGGAGGGACTCCTTTTCGGCGGCAATTGCCTGGGAGCCTCCATCTCGAGGTCGCGTTGGGGTGTAGGGAATCCTTTTCGGTGGCAACTGCCTGGGAGCCTCCACCCGCGACCTCGAGGCCGCGTCAGGGTGGAGGGACTCCTTTTCGGTGGCAATTGCCTGGGAGCTTCCACCTCGAGGCTGCGTTGGGGTGGAGGGACTCCTTTTCGGCGGCAATTGCCTGGGAGCTTCCACCTCGAGGCTGCGTTGGGGTGGAGGGACTCCTTTTCAGCGGCAATTTTTTGGGAGCCTCCACCTCGAGGCTGCAAATTGCCTGGGAGCCTCCACCCGCGACGTAAAGGCCGCATCGGGGTGGAGGGTCGCTTTTCAGCGGCAATTGCTTGTGAGCCTCCACCCACGACCTAGAGGGCGCGTCGGGGTGGAGGGACTCCTTTTCGGCGGCAATTGCCTGGGAGCCTCAAACCGCGACCTAGAGGCCGCGTCGGGGTGGAGGGACTGCTTTTCGGCGGCATTTGCCTTGGAGCCTCAACCCGCGACCTCGAGGCCGCATCGGGGTGGAGGGACTCCTTTTCAGTGGCAATTGCCTTGAAGCCTCCACCCGCGACCTAGAGGCCGCGTCGGGGTGGAGGGACTCCTTTTCGGCGGCAATTGCCTGGTAGCCTCTACCGCAACCTCGAGGCCGCGTCGGGGTGGAGGGGCTCCTTTTCAGTGGCAATTTCCTGGGAGCCTCCACCCGCGATCTAGACGCCGCGTCAGGGTGGAGGGACTCCTTTTCCGCGGCAATTGCCTGGGAGCCTCCACCTCGAGGACGCGTTGGAGTGGAGGGACACCTTTTTGGCGACAAATTGCCTGGGAGCCTCCACCTCAAGGCTGCATCGGGGTGGAGGGACTCCTTTTAGGCGGCAATTGCCTGGGAGCCTCCACCTCGAGGCCGCGTCAGGGTAGAGGGACTCCTTTTTGGCGGCAATTGCCTGGGAGCCTCCACCTCGAGGCCGCGTCGGGGTGCAGGAACTCCTTTTCGGCGGCAATTGTCTGGAAGCCTCCACCTCGAGGCCACGTCGAGGTGGAGGAAGACCTTTTCGGCGGCAATTGCCTGGGAGCCTCCACCCGCGACCTCGAGGCCGCATCGGTGTGGAGGGACTCCTTTTCGGTGGCAATTGCCTGGAAGCCTCCACACACGACCTCGAGGCTACGTCGGGGTGGAGGGACCCCTTTTCGGCGGCAATTGCCTGGGAGCCTCCACCTCGAGGCTGCAATTGCCTGGGAGCCTCCACCCGTGACCTAGAGGCCACATCGGGGTGGAGGGACTCCCTTTCAGCGGCAATTTTTTGGGAGCCTCCACCTTGAGGCTGCAATTGCCTGGGAGCCTCCACCCGCGACCTAGAGGCCGCATCGGGTGGAGGGACACATTTAAGCGGCAATTGCCTGTGAGCCTCCACCCGCGACCTAGAGGCCGCGTCGGGGTGGAGGGACTCCTTTTCGGCGGCAATTGCCTATGAGCCTCCACCCGCGACCTAGAGGCCGCGACGGGGTGGAGGGACTCCTTTTCGGCAGCAATTGCCTGGTAGGCTCCACCACAACTCGAGGTCGCGTCGGGGTGGATGGACTCCTTTTCAGTGGCAATTGCCTGGAAGCCTCCACCCGCGACCTAGAGGCCGCGTCGGGGTGGAGGGACTCCTTTTCGGCAGCAATTGCCTGGGAGCCTCCACCTCGAGGCCACGTCGGGGTGGAGGGACTCCTCTGCGGTTGTTCTTCTCTGGGGGCCTCCACCCGCGACCTAGAGGAAGCCTCAGGGTGGAGGGACTCCTTTGCGGTGGTACTTGTCTGGGAGCGCCCCAGGGTGGAGGGACTCCTTTGCAGTGGTACTTGTCTGGGAGCCTCCACCCGAGACCTAGAGACTGCCCCAGGGTGGAGGGACTCCTTTGCGGTGATACTTGTCTGGAAGCCTCCACCCGTGACCTAGAGGCTGCCCCAGGGTGGAGGGACTCCTTTGCGGTGGTACTCGTCTGGGAGCCTCCACCCTCGACCTAGAGGCCGCCCCAGGGTGGAGGGACACCATTGCGGTGGTACTCATTTGGGAGCCTCCACCCGTGACCTAGAGGCCGCCTCAGGGTGGAGGGACTCCCTTGCGGTGGTACTCGTCTGGGAGCCTCCACCCACGACCTAGAGGCCGCCCCAGGGTGGAGGGACTCCTTTGCAGTGGTACTTGTCTAGGAGCCTCCACCCGCGGCCTAGAGGCCGCCCCAGGGTGGAGGGACTCCTTTGCGGTGTTACTCACCTGGGAGCCTCCACCCGAGGCCTAGAGGCCGCCCCAGGGTGGAGGGACTCCTTTGCGGTGGTACTCGCCTGGGAGCCTCCACCCGTGACCTAGAGGCCACCCCAGGGTGGAGGGACTCCCTTGCGGTGGTACTCGTCTGGGAGCCTCAACCCGTTACCTAGAAGCCGCCCCAGGGTAGAGAGACTCCTTTGCGGTGGTACATGTCTGGGAGCCTCCACCCGTGACCTAGAGGCCCCCAAGGGTGGAGGGACTCCTTTGCAGTGGTACTTGTCTGGGAGCCTCCACCCGCGACCTAGAGGCCGCCCCAGGGTGGAGGGACTCCTTTGCGGTGGTACTTGTCTGGGAGCCTCCACCCGCAACCTAGAGGCCGCCTCGGGGTGGAGGGACTCCTCTGCGGTGGTACTTGTCTGGGAGCCTCCACCCGCAACCTAGAGGCCGCCCCGGGGTGGAGGGACTCCTTTGCAGTGGTACTTGTCTGGGAGCGCCCCAGGGTGGAGGGACTCCTTTGCGGTGGTACTTGTCTGGGAGCCTCCACCTCAAGGCCACGTCAGGGTGGGGGGACTCCTTTTCGGCAGAAGTTGCCTGACAGCCTTCACCTCGAGGCCGCGCCAGGGTGGAGGGACTCCTTTTCGGCAGGAATTGCCTGGGAGCCTCAACCTAGAGGCTGCGTCGGGGTGGAGGGACTCCTTTTCAGTGGCAATTGCCTGGGAGCCTCCACCTCGAGGCCGCGTCGGGGTGGAGGGACTCCTTTTTGGTGGCAATTGCCTGGGAGCCTCCACCTCGAGGCCTTGTCAGGGTGGAGGGACTCCTTTTCGGCGGCAATTGTTTGGGAGCCTCCACCTCGAGGCCGCGTCAGGGTGTAGGGACTCCTTTTCAGCAGCAATTGCCTGGGAGCCTCGGGGTGGAGGGACTCCTTTTTGGCGGCAATATCCTGGGAGCCTCCACCTCGAGGCCGCGTCGGGGTGGAGGGACTCCTTTTCGGTGGCAATTGCCTGGGAGCCTCCACCTCGAGGCCGCGTCGTGGTGGAGGGACTCCTTTTTGGCGGCAATTGCCTGGGAGCCTCCACCTCGAGGCCGCGTCGGGGTGGAGGGACTCCTTTTTGGTGGCAATTGCCTGGGAGCCTCCACCTCGAGGCCTTGTCAGGGTGGAGGGACTCCTTTTCGGCGGCAATTGTTTGGGAGCCTCCACCTCGAGGCCGCGTCAGGGTGTAGGGACTCCTTTTCAGCAGCAATTGCCTGGGAGCCTCGGGGTGGAGGGACTCCTTTTTGGCGGCAATATCCTGGGAGCCTCCACCTCGAGGCCGCGTCGGGGTGGAGGGACTCCTTTTCGGTGGCAATTGCCTGGGAGCCTCCACCTCGAGGCCGCGTCGTGGTGGAGGGACTCCTTTTTGGCGGCAATTGCCTGGGAGCCTCCACCTCGGGGCCGCGTCGGGGTGGAGGGACTCCTTTTCAGCGGCAATTGCCTGGGAGCCTCCACCTCGAGGCCGCGTTAGGGTGGAGGAACTCCTTTCCGCGGCAATTGCCTGGGAGCCTCCACCTTGAGGCTTCATCGGGGTGTATGGACTCCTTTTTAGCGGCTATTGCCTGGGAGCCTCCACCCGTGACCTCGAGGCCGCGTCAGGGTGGAGGGACTTCTTTTCGGCGGCAATTGCCTGGGAGCCTCCACCTCGAGGCTGCATCAGGGTGGAGGGACTCCTTTTCCGTGGCAATTGCCTGAGAGCCTCCACCTCGAGGCCACGTCAGGGTGGAGGGACTCTTTTTCGGCGGCAATTGCCTGGGAGCCTCCACCTCGAGGCCGCGTCGTGGTGGAGGGACTCCTTTTTGGTGGCAATTGCCTGGGAGCCTCCACCTTGGGGCCGCGTCGGGGTGGAGGGACTCCTTTTCGGCGGCAATTGCCTGGGAGCCTCCACCTCAAGGCCACGTCAGGGTGGAGGGACTCCTTTTCGGCGGCAATTGCCTGGGAGCCTCCACCTCGAGGCCGCGTCGGGGTGGAGGGACGCCTTTTCGGCGGCAATTGCCTGGGATCCTCCACCTCAAGGCCGCGTTGGGGTGGAGGGACTGCTTTTCGGTGGCAATTGCCTGGGAGCCTCCACCTCGAGTCCCTAAACCCCGACGCAACCTCGAGATGGAGGCTCCCAGGCAATTGCCGCCGAAAAGGAGTCCCTCCACCCCGACGCGGCCTCGAGGTGGAGGCTCCCAGGCAACTCCTTTTTGGCGGCAATTGCCTGGTAGCCTCCATCGCAACCTCGAGGCCGCGTCGGGCTGCAGGGACTCCTTTTCAGTGGCAATTGCCTGGGAGCCTCCACCCACGATCTAGAGGCCGCGTCAGGGTGGAGGGACTCCTTTTCGGCGGCAATTGCCTGGGAGCTTCCACCTCAATGCCGCATCGATGTGGAGGGACTCCTTTTCATCGGCAATTGCCTGGGAGCCTCCACCTCGAGGCCGCACCAGGGTGGAGGGACACCTTTTCGGTGGCAATTGCCTGGGAGCCTCCACCTTGAGGCCGCATCGGGGTGGAGGGACGCCTTTTCGGCGTCAATTGCCTGGGAGCCTCAACCTCGAGGCCGCGTTGGGGTGGAGGGACTCCTTTTTGGCGGCAATTGCCTGGGAGCCTCCACCTCGAGGCCGCGTCAGGGTGGAGGTACTCCTTTTTGGCGGCAATTGCCTGAGAGCCTCCACCTCGAGGCCACGTCAGGGTGGAGGGACTCCTTTTTGGCGGCAATTGCCTGGGAGCCTCCACCTCGAGGCCGCGTCGGGGTTTAGGGACTCCTTTTCAGTGGCAATTGCCTGGGAGCCTCCACCCACGACCTGGAGGCCGCGTCAGGGTGGAGGGACTCCTTTTCGGCGGCAATTGCCTGGGAGCCTCCAACCGTGACCTCGAGGCCACATCAGGGTGGAGGGACTCCTTTTCGGCGGCAATTGCCTGGGAGCCGTCACCCGTGACCTCGAGGCCGCGTCGGGGTGGAGGGACTCCTTTTCAGCGGCAATTGCCTGGGAGCCTCCATCTCGAGGTTGCGTCGGGGTGTAGGGACTCCTTTTCTCTGGCAATTGCCTGGGAGCCTCCACCCGCGACCTCGAGGCCGCATCAGGGTGTAGGGACTCCTTTTCGGCGGCAATTGCCTGGGAGCCTCCAACCATGACCTCGAGGCCGCGTCGGGTTGGAGGGACTCCTTTTCGGCGGCAATTGCCTGGTAGCCTCCACCGAGACCTTGAGGCGGCGTCGGGGTGGAGGGAGTCCTTTTCGGCAGCAATTGCCTGGGAGCCTCCACCCGCGAGCTAGAGGACACATCGGGGTGGAGGGACTCCTTTTCGGTGGCATTTGCTTGGGAGCCTCCACCCGCGACCTTGAGTCCGCGTCGGGGTGGAGGGACTCCTTTTCGGCGGCAATTGCCTGGGAGCTTCCACCTCGAGGCCGCGTCGGGGTGGAGGGACTCCTTTTCGGCGGCAATTGCCCGGGAGCCTCCACCTCGAGGCCGCGTCGGGGTGGAGGGACTCCTTTTCGGCGGCAATTGCCTGGGAGCCTCCATCTCGAGGTCGCGTTGGGGTGTAGGGAATCCTTTTCGGTGGCAACTGCCTGGGAGCCTCCACCCGCGACCTCGAGGCCGCGTCAGGGTGGAGGGACTCCTTTTCGGCGGCAATTGCCTGGGAGCTTCCACCGCAACCTCGAGGCCGCATCGGGGTGGAGGGACTCCTTTTCGGCGGCAATTGCCTGGGAGCTTCCACCTCGAGGCCGCGTTGGGGTGGAGGGACTCCTTTTCAGCGGCAATTGACTGGGAGCCTCCACCTCGAGGCTGCAATTGCCTTGGAGCCTCCACCCGTGACCTAGAGCCTGCTTTGGGATGGAGGGATTCCTTTTCAGCGGCAATTTTTTGGGAGCCTCCACCTCGAGGCTGCAAATTGCCTGGGAGCCTCCACCCGCGACGTAAAGGCCGCATCGGGGTGGAGGGGCGCTTTTCAGCGGCAATTGCCTGTGAGCCTCCACCCACGACCTAGAGGGCGCGTCGGGGTGGAGGGACTCCTTTTCGGCAGCAATTGCCTGGGAGCCTCAAACCGCGACCTAGAGGCCGCGTCGGGGTGGAGGGACTGCTTTTCGGCGGCATTTGCCTTGGAGCCTCAACCCGCGACCTAGAGGCCGCGTTGGGGTGGAGGGACTCCTTTTCGGCGGCAAATGCCTGGTAGCCTCCACCGCAACCTCGAGGCCGCGTCGGGGTGGAGGGGCTCCTTTTCAGTGGCAATTTCCTGGGAGCCTCCACCCGCGATCTAGACGCCGCGTCAGGGTGGAGGGACTCCTTTTCGGCGGCAATTGCCTGGGAGCCTCCACCTCGAGGCTGCAATTGCCTGGGAGCCTCCACCCGTGACCTAGAGGCCACATCGGGGTGGAGGGACTCCCTTTCAGCGGCAATTTTTTGGGAGCCTGCACCTTGAGGCTGCAATTGCCTGGGAGCCTCCACCCGCGACCTAGAGGCCGCATCGGGGTGGAGGGACACATTTAAGCGGCAATTGCCTGTGAGCCTCCACCCGCGACCTAGAGGCCGCGTCGGGGTGGAGGGACTCCTTTTCGGCGGCAATTGCCTATGAGCCTCCACCCGTGACCTAGAGGCCGCGACGGGGTGGAGGGACTCCTTTTTGGCGGCAATTGCCTGGTAGCCTCCACCGCAACCTCGAAGTTGCGTCGGGGTGGATGGACTCCTTTTCAGTGGCAATTGCCTGGAAGCCTCCACCCGTGACCTAAAGGCCGCGTCGGGGTGGAGGGACTCCTTTTTCGGCAGCAATTGCCTGGGAGCCTCCACCTCGAGGCCACGATGGGGTGGAGGGACTCTGCGGTTGTTCTTGTCTGGGGGCCTCCACCCGCGACCTAGAGGAAGCCTCAGGGTAGAGGGACTCCTTTGCGGTGGTACTTGTCTGGGAGCGCCCCAGGGTGGAGGGACTCCTTTGCAGTGGTACTTGTCTGGGAGCCTCCACCCGAGACCTAGAGACCGCCCCAGGGTGGAGAGACTCCTTTGCGGTGATACTTGTCTGGAAGCCTCCACCCGTGACTTAGAGGCAGCCCCAGGGTGGAGGGACTCCTTTGCGGTGGTACTCGTCTGGGAGCCTCCACCCACGACCTAGAGGCCGCCCCAGGGTGGAGGGACTCCTTTGCAGTGGTACTTGTCTGGGAGCCTCCACCAGCGGCCTAGAGGCCGCCCCAGGGTGGAGGGACTCCTTTGCGGTGGTACTCGCCTGGGAGCCTCCACCCGAGGCCTAGAGGCCGCCCCAGGGTGGAGGGACTCCTTTGCGGTGGTACTCGCCTGGGAGCCTCCACCCGTGACCTAGAGGCCACCCCAGGGTGGAGGGACTCCCTTGCAGTGGTACTCGTCTGGGAGCCTCAACCCGTTACCTAGAAACCGCCCCAGGGTAGAGGGACTCCTTTGCAGTGGTACTTGTCAGGGAGCCTCCACCCGCGACCTAGAGGCCGCTTCAGGGTGGAGGGACTCCTTTGCGGTGGTACTTGTCTGGGAGCCTCCACCCGCAACCTAGAGGCCGCCTCGGGGTGGAGGGACTCCTCTGCGGTGGTACTTGTCTGGGAGCCTCCACCCGCAACCTAGAGGCCGCCCAGGGGTGAAGGGACTCCTTTGCAGTGGTACTTGTCTGGGAGCGCCCCAGGGTGGAGGGACTCCTTTGCGGTGGTACTTGTCTGGGAGCCTCCACCCACGACCTAGAGGCCACCAAAGGGTGGAGGGACTCCTTTGCAGTGGTACTTGTCTGGAAGCCTCCACCCGCGACCTAGAGGCCGCCCCAGGGTGGAGGGACTCCTTTGCGGTGGTACTCGTCTGGGAGCCTCCACCCGTGACCTAGAGGCCGCCCGAGGGTGGAGGCACTCCTTTGCGGTGGTACTTGTCTGGGAGCCTCCACCCGCGACCTAGAGGCCGCCCCAGGGTGGAGGGACTCCTTTGCAGTGGTACTTGTCTGGGAGTCTCCATTTGCGACCTAGAGGCCGCCTAAGGGTGGAGGGACTCCTTTGCGGTGGTTCTTGTCTGGGAGCCTCCACCTGCAACCTAGAGGCCGCCTCAGGGTGGAGGGACTCCTTTGCGGTGGTACTTGTCTGGGAGCCTCCACCCGCGATCTAGAGACCGCCTCAGGGTGGAGGGACTCCTTTGCGGTTGTACTTGTCTGGGAGCCTCCATCCGCAACCTAGAGGCCGCCTCAGGGTGGAGGGACTCCTTTGCGGTGGTACTTGTCTGGGAGCCTCCACCCACGACCTAGAGGCTGCCTCAGGGTGGAGGGACTCTTTTGCGGTGGTACTTGTCTGGGATCCTCCACCCGCAACCTAGAGGCCGCCTCAGGATGGAGGGACTCCTTAGCGGTGGTACTTGTCTGGGAACCTCCACCCGCGACCTAGAAACCGTCTCAGGGTGGAGGGACTCCTTTGCGGTGGTACTTGTCTGGGAGCCTCCATCCGCAACCTAGAGGCCGCCTCAGGGTGGAGGGACTCCTTTGCGGTGGTACTTGTCTGGGAGCCTCCACCCACGACCTAGAGGCTGCCTCAGGGTGGAGGGACTCCTTTGCGGTGGTACTTGTCTGGGAGCCTCAACCCGTGACCTAGAGGCCGCCTCAGGGTGGAGGGACTCCTTTGCGGTGGTACTTGTCTGGGAACCACCACCCGCGACCTAGAGGCCGCCTCGGGGTGGAGGGACTCCTCTGCGGTGGTAGTTGTCTGGGAGCCTCCACCCACGACCTAGAGGCCGCCCCAGGATGGAGGGACTCCTTTGCGGTGGTACTTGTCTGGGAGCGCCCCAGGGTGGAGGGACTCCTTTGCGGTGGTACATGTCTGGGAGCCTCCACCCGCCACATAGAGGCCGCCCCAGGGTGGAGGGACTCCTTTGCGGTGCTACCTGTCTGGGAGCCTCCACCCGCGACCTAGAGGCCGCCCCAGGGTGGAGGGACTCCTTTGCGGTGGTACTTGTCTGGGAGCCTCCACCCGTGACCTAGAGGCCGCCTCAGGGTGGAGGGACTCCTTTGCGGTGGTACTTGTCTGGGAGCCTCCACCCGCGACCTAAAGGCCGCCTCAGGGTGGAGGGACTCCTTTGCGGTGGTTCTTGTCTGGGAGCCTCCACCCACGACCTAGAGGTCGCCTCAGGTTGGAGGGACTCCTTTGCGGTGGTACTTGTCTGGGAGCCTCCACCCGCGACCTAGAGGCCGCCTCAGGGTGGAGGGACTCCTTTTCGGTGGCAATTGCCTGGGAGCCTCCACCTCGAGGATGCGTTGGTGTGGAGGGACACCTTTTTGGCGACAATTGCCTGGGAGCCTCCACCTCAAGGCCGCGTCGGGGTGGAGGGACTCCTTTTAGGTGGCAATTGCCTGGGAGCCTCCACCTCGAGGCCGCGTCAGGGTGGAGGGACTCCTTTTTGGCGGCAATTGCCTGGGAGCCTCCACCTCGAGGCCGCGTCGGGGTGTAGGGACTCCTTTTCGGCGGCAATTGCCTGGGAGTCTCCACCTCGAGGCCACGTCGGGGTGGAGGAAGACCTTTTCGGCGGCAATTGCCTGGGAGCTTCCACCCGCGACCTCGAGGCCGCGTCGGGGTGGAGGGACTCCTTTTCGGTGGCAATTGTCTGGAAGCCTCCACCCCCGACCTAGAGGCCGACCCAGGGGGGAGGGACTCCTTTGCAGTGGTACTCATCTGGGAGCCTCCACCCGCGACCTAGAGGCCGCCTCAGGGTGGAGGGACTCCCTTGCGGTGGTACTCGTCTGGGAGCCTCCACCCATGACCTAGAGGCCGCCCCAGGGTGGAGGGACTCCTTTGCAGTGGTACTTGTCTGGAAGCCTCCAACCGCGGCCTAGAGGCCGCCCCAGGGTGGAGGGACTCCTTTGCGGTGGTACTCGCCTGGGAGCCTCCACCCGAGACCTAGAGGCCACCCCCCAGGGTTGAGGGACTCCTTTGCTGTGGTACTCATCTGGGAGCCTCCACCCGCGACCTAGAGGCCATCCCAGGGTGGAGGGACTCCCTTGAGGTGGTACTCGTCTGGGAGCCTCAACCCATTACCTATAGGCCGCCCCAGAGTGGAGGGACTCCTTTGCGGTGGTACATGTCTGGGAGCCTCCACCCGCGACCTAGAGGCCGCCCCAGGGTGGATGGACTCCTTTGCGGTGGTACTTGTCTGGGAGCCTCCACCCGCAACCTAGAGGCCGCCTCGGAGTGGAGGGACTCCTTTGCAGTGGTACTTGTCTGGGAGCCTCCACCCGCGACCTAGAGGCCGCCCCAGGGTGGAGGGACTCCTTTGCGGTGGTACTTGTCTGGGAGCCTCCACCCGCAACCTAGAGGCCGCCTCGGAGTGGAGGGACTCCTCTGCGGTGGTACTTGTCTGGGAGCCTCCACCCACAACCTAGAGGCCGCCCCGGGGTGGAGGGACTCCTTTGCAGTGGTACTTGTCTGGGAGCGCCCCAGGGTGGAGATACTCCTTTGCAGTTGTACTTGTCTGGGAGCCTCCACCCGCGACCTAGAGGCCGCCCCAGGGTGGAGGGAATCCTTTGTGGTGGTGCTTGTCTGGAAGCCTCCACCCGCGACCTAGAGGCCGCCTCAGGGTGGAGGGACTCCTTTGCGGTGGTACTTGTCTGGGAGCCTCCACCCGCGACCTAGAGGCCGCCTCAGGGTGGAGGGACTCCTTTTCGGTGGCAATTGCCTGGGAGCCTCCACCTCGAGGCCGCGTCAGGGTGGAGGGACTCCTTTTTGGCGGCAATTGCCTGGGAGCCTCCACCTCGAGGCCGCGTCGGGGTGTAGGGACTCCTTTTCGGCGGCAATTGCCTGGGAGCCTCCACCTCGAGGCCACGTCGGGGTGGAGGAAGACCTTTTCGGCGGCAATTGCCTGGGAGCTTCCACCCGCGACCTCGAGGCCGCGTCGGGGTGGAGGGACTCCTTTTCGGTGGCAATTGTCTGGAAGCCTCCACCCGTGACCTAGAGGCCGACCCAGGGGGGAGGGACTCCTTTGCAGTGGTACTTGTCTGGGAGCCTCCAACCGCGGCCTAGAGGCCGCCCCAGGGTGGAGGGACTCCTTTGCGGTGGTACTCGCCTGGGAGCCTCCACCCGAGACCTAGAGGCCGCCCCCCAGGGTTGAGAGACTCCTTTGCTGTGGTACTCATCTGGGAGCCTCCACCCGCGACCTAGAGGCCACCCCAGGGTGGAGGGACTCCCTTGAGGTGGTACTCGTCTGGGAGCCTCAACCCATTACCTATAGGCCGCCCCAGAGTGGAGGGACTCCTTTGCGGTGGTACATGTCTGGGAGCCTCCACCCGTGACCTAGAGGCCGCCCCAGGGTGGAGGGACTCCTTTGTGGTGGTGCTTGTCTGGGAGCCTCCACCTGTGACCTAGAGGCCGCCCCAGGGTGGAGGGACTCCTTTGCGGTGGTACTTGTCTGGGAGCCTCCACCCGCAACCTAGAGGCCGCCTCGGAGTGGAGGGACTCCTTTGCAGTGGTACTTGTCTGGGAGCCTCCACCCGCGACCTAGAGGCCGCCCCAGGGTGGAGGGACTCCTTTGCGGTGGTACTTGTCTGGGAGCCTCCACCCGCAACCTAGAGGCCGCCTCGGAGTGGAGGGACTCCTCTGCGGTGGTACTTGTCTGGGAGCCTCCACCCACAACCTAGAGGCCGCCCCGGGGTGGAGGGACTCCTTTGCAGTGGTACTTGTCTGGGAGCGCCCCAGGGTGGAGGTACTCCTTTGCAGTTGTACTTGTCTGGGAGCCTCCACCCGCGACCTAGAGGCCGCCCCAGGGTGGAGGGACTCCTTTGTGGTGGTACTTGTCTGGAAGCCTCCACCCGCGACCTAGAGGCCGCCCCAGGGTGGAGGGACTCCTTTGCGGTGGTACTTGTCTGGGAGCCTCCACCCGCGACTTAGAGGCCGCCCCAGGGTGGAGGGACTCCTTTGCGGTGGTACTTGTCTGGGAGCCTCCACCCGTGACCTAGAGGCCGCCCCGGGGTGGAGGGACTCCTTTGCAGTGGTACTTGTCTGGGAGCCTCCATTTGCAACCTAGAGGCCGCCTCGGGGTGGAGGGACTCCTTTGTGGTAGTACTTGTCTGGGAGCCTCCACCCGCGACCTAGAGGCCGCCTCAGGGTGGAGGGACTCCTTTGCGGTGGTACTTGTCTGGGAGCCTCCACCCGCGACCTAGAGACCGCCTCAGGGTGGAGGGACTCCTTTGCGGTGGTACTTGTCTGGGAGCCTCCACCCGCAACCTAGAGGCCGCCTCAGGGTGGAGGGACTCCTTTGCGGTGGTACTTGTCTGGGAGCCTCCACCCACGACCTAGAGGCTGCCTCAGGGTGGAGGGACTCCCTTGCGGTGGTACTTGTCTGGGAGCCTCCACCCGTGACCTAGAGGCCGCCTCAGGGTGGAGGGACTCCTTTGCGGTGGTACTTGTCTGGGAACCACCACCCGTGACATAGAGGCCGCCTCGGGGTGGAGGGACTCCTCTGCGGTGGTAGTTGTCTGGGAGCCTCCTCCCACGACCTGGAGGCCACCCGAGGGTGGAGGGACTCCTTTGCGGTGGTACTTGTCTGGGAGCGCCCCAGGGTGGAGGGACTCCTTTGCGGTGGTACTTGTCTGGGAGCCTCAACCCGCCACCTAGAGGCCGCCCCAGGGTGGAGGGACTCCTTTGCGGTGGTACCTGTCTGGGAGCCTCCATCCGCGACCTAGAGGCCGCACCAGGATGGAGGGACTCCTTTGCGGTGGTACTTGTCTGGGAGCCTCCACCCGCGACCTAAAGGCCGCCTCAGGGTGGAGGGACTCCTTTGCGGTGGTACTTGTCTGGGAGCCTCCACCCGCGAAATTGAGGAAGCCTAAGGGTGGAGGGACTCCTTTGCGGTGGTTCTTGTCTGGGAGCCTCAACCCGCGACCTAGAGGTCGCCTCAGGGTGGAGGGACTCCTTTGCGGTGGTACTTGTCTGGGAGCCTCCACCCGCGACCTAGAGGCCGCCTCAGGGTGGAGGGACTCCTTTTCGGCGGCAATTGCCTGGGAGCCTCCACCTCGAGGACGCGTTGGGGTGGAGGGACACCTTTTTGGCAACAATTGCCTGGGAGCCTCCACCTCGAGGCCGCGCCGGGGTGGTGGGACTCCTTTTAGGTGGCAATTGCCTGGGAGCCTCCACCTCGAGGCCGCGTCAGGGTGGAGGGACTCCTTTTTGACGGCAATTGCCTGGGAGCCTCCACCTCGAGGCCGCGTCGGGGTGTAGGGACTCCTTTTCGGCGGCAATTGCCTGGGAGCCTCCACCTCGAGGCAACGTCGGGGTGGAGGAAGACCTTTTCGGCGGCAATTGCCTGGGAGCCTCCACCCGTGACCTCGAGGCCACGTCGGGGTGGAGGGACTCCTTTTCAGTGGCAATTGCCTGGAAGCCTCCACACGCGACTTTGAGGCTACGTCGGGGTGGAGGGACTCCTTTTCGGCGGCAATTGCCTGAGAGCCTCCACCTCGAGGCTGCAATTGCCTGGGAGCCTCCACCTGTGACCTAGAGGCCACATGGGGGTGGAGGGACTCCCTTTCAGCGGTAATTTTTTGGGAGCCTCCACCTTGAGGCTGCAATTGCCTGGGAGCTTCCACCCGCGACCTAGAGGCCGCATCGGGGTGGAGGGACACATTTAAGCGGCAATTGCCTGTGAGCCTCCACCCGCGACCTAGAGGCCGCGTCGGGGTGGAGAGACTCCTTTTCGGCGGCAATTGCCTATGAGCCTCCACCCGCGACCTAGAGGCTGCGACGGGGTGGAGGGACTCTTTTTCGGCGGCAATTGCCTGGTAGCCTCCACCGCAACCTCGAGGTCGCGTCGGGGTGGATGGACTCCTTTTCAGTGGCAATTGCCTGGAAGCCTCCACCCGCGACCTAGAGGCCGCGTCGGGGTGGAGGGACTCCTTTTCGGCAGCAATTGCCTGGGAGCCTCCACCTCGAGGCCGCGTCGGGGTGGAGGGACTCCTCTGCGGTTGTTCTTGTCTGGGGGCATCCACCCGCGACCTAGAGGAAGCCTCAGGGTGGAGGGACTCCTTTGTGGTGGTACTTGTCTGGAAGCGCCCCAGGGTGGAGGGACTCCTTTGCAGTGGTACTTGTCTGGGAGCCTCCACCCGAGACCTAGAGACCGCCCCAGGGTGGAGGGACTCCATTGCAGTGGTACTCGTCTGGGAGCCTCCACCCGCGACCTAGAGGCCGCCCCAGGGTGGAGGGACACCATTGCGGTGGTACTCATCTGGCAGCCTCCACCCGCGACCTAGAGGCCGCCTCGGGGTGGAGGGACTCCTTTGCGGTGGTACTTGTCTGGGAGCCTCCACCCGCGACCTAGAGGCCGCCTCAGGGTGGAGGGACTCCTTTGGGTGGTACTTGTCTGGGAGCCTCCACCCGCGACCTAGAGACCGCCTCAGGGTGGAGGGACTCCTTTGCGGTGGTACTTGTCTGGGAGCCTCCACCCGCGGCCTAGAGGCCGCCCCAGGGTGGAGGGACTCCTTTGCTGTGGTACTCGCCTGGGAGCCTCCACCCGAGGCCTAGAGGCCGCCCCAGGGTGGAGGGACTCCTTTGCAGTGGTACTCGCCTGGGAGCCTCCACCTGTGACCTAGAGGCCGCCCCAGGGTGGAGGGACTCCCTTGCGGTGGTACTCATCTGGGAGCCTCAACCCGTTACCTAGAAGCCGCCCCAGGGTGGAGGGACTCCTTTGCGGTGGTACATGTCTGGGAGCCTCCACCCGTGACCTAGAGGCCGCCCCAGGGTGGAGGGACTCCTTTGCAGTGGTACTTGTCTGGGAGCCTCCACCCGCGACCTAGAGGCCTCCCCAGGGTGGAGGGACTCCTTTGCGGTGGTACTTGTCTGGGAGCCTCCACCCGCAACCTAGAGGCCACCTCGGGGTGGAGGGACTCCTCTGCGGTGGTACTTGTCTGGGAGCCTCCACCCGCAACCTAGAGGCCGCCCCAGGGTGGAGGGACTCCTTTGCAGTGGTACTTGTCTGGGAGCGCCCCAGGATGGAGGGACTCCTTTGCGGTGGTACTTGTCTGGGAGCCTCCACCCACGACCTAGAGGCCGCCCCAGGGTGGAGGGGCTCCTTTGCGGTGGTACTTGTCTGGAAGCCTCCACCCGCAACCTAGAGGCCGCCCCAGGGTGGAGGGACTCCTTTGCGGTGGTACTTGTCTGGGAGCCTCCACCCGTGACCTAGAGGCCGCCCGAGGGTGGAGGCTCTCCTGTGCGGTGGTACTTGTCTGGGAGCCTCCACCCGCGACCTAGAGGCCGCCTCAGGGTGGAGGGACTCCTTAGTGGTGGTACTGGTCTGGGAGCCTCCACCCGCGACCTAGAGACCGCCTCAGGGTGGAGGGACTCCTTTGCGGTGGTACTTGTCTGGGAGTCTCCATTTGCAACCTAGAGGCCGCCTAAGGGTGGAGGGACTCATTTGCGGTGGTACTTGTCTGGGAGCCTCCACCCGCAACCTAGAGGCCGCCTCAGGGTGGAGGGACTCCTTAGTGGTGGTACTGGTCTGGGAGCCTCCACCCGCGACCTAGAGACCGCCTCAGGGTGGAGGGACTCCTTTGCGGTGGTACTTGTCTGGGAGCCTCCATCCGCAACCTAGAGGCCGCCTCAGGGTGGAGGGACTCCTTTGCGGTGGTACTTGTCTGGGAGCCTCCACCCACGACCTAGAGGCTGCCTCAGGGTGGAGGGACTCCTTTGCGGTGGTACTTGTCTGGGAGCCTCCACCCACAACCTAGAGGCCGCCTCAGGGTGGAGGGACTCCTTAGCGGTGGTACTTGTCTGGGAGCCTCCACCCGCGACCTAGAGACCGTCTCAGGGTGGAGGAACTCCTTTGCGGTGGTACTTGTCTGGGAGCCTCCATCCGCAACCTAAAGGCCGCCTCAGGGTGGAGGGACTCCTTTGCGGTGGTACTTGTCTGGGAGCCTCCACCCATGACCTAGAGGCTGCCTCAGAGTGGAGGGACTCCTTTGCGGTGGTACTTGTCTGGGAGCCTCAACCCGTGACCTAGAGGCCGCCTCAGGGTGGAGGGACTCCTTTGCGGTGGTACTTGTCTGGGAACCACCACCCGCGACCTAGAGGCCGCCTCGGGGTGGAGGGACTCCTCTGCGGTGGTAGTTGTCTGGGAGCCTCCACCCATGACCTAGAGGCCGCCCCAGGGTGGAGGGACTCCTTTGCGGTGGTACTTGTCTGGGAGCGCCCCAGGGTGGAGGGACTCCTTTGCGGTGGTACATGTCTGGGAGCCTCCACCCGCCACATAGAGGCCGCCCCAGGGTGGAGGGACTCCTTTGCGGTGGTACCTGTCTGGGAGCCTCCACCCGCGACCTAGAGGCCGCCCCAGGGTGGAGGGACTCCTTTGCAGTGGTACTTGTCTGGGAGCCTCCACCCGTGACCTAGAGGCCGCCTCAGGGTGGATGGACTCCTTTGCGGTGGTACTTGTCTGGGAGCCTCCACCCGCAACCTAAAGGCCGCCTCAGGGTGGAGGGACTCCTTTGCGGTGGTACTTGTCTGGGAGCCTCCACCCGCGACCTAGAGGAAGCTTAAGGGTGGAGGGACTCCTTTGCGGTGGTTCTTGTCTGGGAGCCTCCACCCGCGACCTAGAGGTCGCCTCAGGGTGGAGGGACTCCTTTGCGGTGGTACTTGTCTGGGAGCTTCCACCCGCGACCTAGAGGCCGCCTCAGGGTGAAGGGACTCCTTTTCGGTGGCAATTGCCTGGGAGCCTCCACCTCGAGGACGCGTTGGTGTGGAGGGACACCTTTTTGGCGACAATTGCCTGGGAGCCTCCACCTGAAGGCCGCATCGGGGTGGAGGGACTCCTTTTAGGTGGCAATTGCCTGGGAGCCTCCACCTCGAGGCCGCGTCAGGGTGGAGGGACTCCTTTTTGGCGGCAATTGCCTGGGAGCCTCCACCTCGAGGCCGCGTCGGGGTGTAGGGACTCCTTTTCGGCGGCAATTGCCTGGGAGCCTCCACCTCGAGGCCACGTCGGGGTGGAGGAAGACCTTTTCAGCGGCAATTGCCTGGGAGCCTCCACCCGCGACCTCGAGGTCGCGTCGGGGTGGAGGGACTCCTTTTCGGTGGCAATTGTCTGGAAGCCTCCACCCGCGACCTAGAGGCCGACCCAGGGGGGAGGGACTCCTTTGCAGTGGTACTCATCTGGGAGCCTCCACCCACGACCTAGAGGCCGCCTCAGGGTGGAGGGACTCCCTTGCGGTGGTACTCGTCTGGGAGCCTCCACCCATGACCTAGAGGCCGCCCCAGGGTGGAGGGACTCCTTTGCAGTGGTACTTGTCTGGGAGCCTCCACCCGTGGCCTAGAGGCCGCCCCAGGGTGGAGGGACTCCTTTGCGGTGGTACTCGCCTGGGAGCCTCCACCCGAGACCCAGAGGCCGCCCCCCAGGGTTGAGGGACTCCTTTGCTGTGGTACTCATCTGGGAGCCTCCACCCGCAACCTAGAGGCCACCCCAGGGTGGAGGGACTCCCTTGAGGTGGTACATGTCTGGGAGCCTCCACCCGTAACCTATAGGCCACCCCAGGGTGGAGGGAGTCCTTTGCAGTGGTACATGTCTGGGAGCCTCCACCCATGACCTAGAGGCCGCCCCAGGGTGGAGGGACTCCTTTGCAGTGGTACTTGTCTGGGAGCCTCCACCCGCGACCTAGAGGCCGCCCCAGGGTGGAGGGACTCCTTTGCGGTGGTACTTGTCTGGGAGCCTCCACCCGCAACCTAGAGGTCGCCTCAGAGTGGAGGGACTCCTTTGCAGTGGTACTTGTCTGGGAGCCTCCACCGTGACCTAGAGGCCGTCTCAGGGTGGAGGGACTCCTTTGCGGTGGTACTTGTCTGGGAGCCTCCACCCACGACCTAGAGGCTGCCTCAGGGTGGAGGGACTCCCTTGCGGTGGTACTTGTCTGGGAGCCTGCACCCGTGACCTAGAGGCCGCCTCAGGGTGGAGGGACTCCTTTGCGGTGGTACTTGTCTGGGAACCACCACCCGTGACATAGAGGCCACCTCGGGGTGGAGGGACTCCTCTGTGGTGGTAGTTGTCTGGGAGCCTCCTCCCACGACCTAGAGGCCGCCCCAGGGTGGAGGGACTCCTTTGCGGTGGTACTTGTCTGGGAGCGCCCCAGGGTGGAGGGACTCCTTTGCGGTGGTACTTGTCTGGGAGCCTCAACCCGCCACCTAGAGGCCGCCCCAGGGTGGAGGGACTCCTTTGCGGTGGTACCTGTCTGGGAGCCTCCATCCGCGACCTAGAGGCCGCCCCAGGATGGAGGGACTCCTTTGCGGTGGTACATGTCTGGGAGCCTCCACCCGTAACCTATAGGCCGCCCCAGGGTGGAGGGACTCCTTTGCAGTGGTACATGTCTGGGAGCCTCCACCCATGACCTAGAGGCCGCCCCAGGGTGGAGGGACTCCTTTGCAGTGGTACTTGTCTGGGAGCCTCCACCCGCGACCTAGAGGCCGCCCCAGGGTGGAGGGACTCCTTTGCGGTGGTACTTGTCTGGGAGCCTCCACCCGCAACCTAGAGGTCGCCTCAGAGTGGAGGGACTCCTTTGCAGTGGTACTTGTCTGGGAGCCTCCACCGTGACCTAGAGGCCGCCCCAGGGTGGAGGGACTCCTTTGCGGTGGTACTTGTCTGGGAGCCTCCACCCGCAACCTAGAGGCCGCCTCGGAGTGGAGGGACTCCTCTGCGGTGGTACTTGTCTGGGAGCCTCCACCCGCAACCTAGAGGCCGCCCCGGGGTGGAGGGACTCCTTTGCAGTGGTACTTGTCTGGGAGCGCCCCAGGCTGGAGGTACTCCTTTGCGGTTGTACTTGTCTGGGAGCCTCCACCCGTGACCTAGAGGCCGCCCCAGGGTGGATGGACTCCTTTGCGGTGGTACTTGTCTGGAAGCCTCCACCCACGACCTAGAGGCCCACAGGGTGGAGGGACTCCTTTGCGGTGGTACTTGTCTGGGAGCCTCCACCCGCGACCTAGAGGCCGCCCCAGGGTGGAGGGACTCCTTTGCGGTGGTACTTGTCTGGGAGCCTCCACCCGCGACCTAGAGGCCGCCCCAGGGTGGAGGGACTCCTTTGCAGTGGTACTTGTCTGGGAGCCTCCATTTGCGACCTAGAGGCCGCCTCGGGGTGGAGGGACTCCTTTGCGGTGGTACTTGTCTGGGAGCCTCCACCCGCAACCTAGAGGCCGCCTCAGGGTGGAGGGACTCCTTTGCGGTGGTACTTGTCTGGGAGCCTCCACCCGCGACCTAGAGACCGCCTCAGGGTGGAGGGACTCCTTTGCGGTGGTACTTGTCTGGGAGCCTCCACCAGCAACCTAGAGGCCGCCTCAGGGTGGAGGGACTCCTTTGCGGTGGTACTTGTCTGGGAGCCTCCACCCACGACCTAGAGGCTGCCTCAGGGTGGAGGGACTCCCTTGCGGTGGTACTTGTCTGGGAGCCTCCACCCGTGACCTAGAGGCCGCCTCAGGGTGGAGGGACTCCTTTGCGGTGGTACTTGTCTGGGAACCACCACCCGCGACATAGAGGCCGCCTCGGGGTGGAGGGACTCCTCTGCGGTGGTAGTTGTCTGGGAGCCTCCTCCCACGACCTAGAGGCCGCCCCAGGGTGGAGGGACTCCTTTGCGGTGGTACTTGTCTGGGAGCGCCCCAGGGTGGAGGAACTCCTTTGCGGTGGTACTTGTCTGCGAGCCTCTACCCGCGACCTAGAGGCCGCCCCAGGGTGGAGGGACTCCTTTGCGGTGGTACTTGTCTGGAAGCCTCCACCCGCGACCTAGAGGCCGCCCCAGGGTGGAGGGACTCCTTTGCGGTGGTACCTGTCTGGGAGCCTCCACCCGCGACCTAGAGGCCGCCCCAGGGTGGAGGGACTCCTTTGAAGTGGTACTTGTCTGGGAGCCTCCACCCGCGACCATAAGCCGCCCTAGTGTGGAGGGACTCCTTTGCAGTGGTACTTGTCTGGGAGCCTCCATTTGTGACCTAGAGGCCGCCTCGGGGTGGAGGGACTCCTTTGCTGTGGTACTCATCTGGGAGCCTCCACCCGCGACCTAGAGGCCACCCCAGGGTGGAGGGACTCCTTTGCGGTGGTACTTGTCTGGGAGCCTCCACCCACGACCTAGAGGAAGCCTAAGGGTGGAGGGACTCCTTTGCGGTGGTTCTTGTCTGGGAGCCTCCACCCGCAACCAAGAGGCCGCCCCGGGGTGGAGGGACTCCTTTGCAGTGGTACTTGTCTGGGAGCGCCCCAGGGTGGAGGGACTCCTTTGCGGTGGTACTTGTCTGCGAGCCTCCACCCGCGACCTAGAGGCCGCCCCAGGGTGGAGGGACTCCTTTGCGGTGGTACTTGTCTGGAAGCCTCCACCCGCGACCTAGAGGCCGCCCCAGGGTGGAGGGACTCCTTTGCGGTGGTACTTGTCTGGGAGCCTCCACCCGCGACCTAGAGGAAGCCTAAGGGTGGAGGGACTCCTTTGCGGTGGTTCTTGTCTGGGAGCCTCAACCCGCGACCTAGAAATCGCCTCAGGGTGGAGGGACTCCTTTGCGGTGGTACTTGTCTGGGAGCCTCCACCCGCGACCTAGAGGCCGCCTCAGGGTGGAGGGACTCCTTTTCGGCGGCAATTGCCTGGGAGCCTCCACCTCGAGGACGCGTTGGGGTGGAGGGACACCTTTTTGGCAACAATTGCCTGGGAGCCTCCACCTCGAGGCCGCGCCGGGGTGGTGGGACTCCTTTTAGGTGGCAATTGCCTGGGAGCCTCCACCTCGAGGCCGCGTCAGGGTGGAGGGACTCCTTTTTGACGGCAATTGCCTGGGAGCCTCCACCTCGAGGCCGCGTCGGGGTGTAGGGACTCCTTTTCGGCGGCAATTGCCTGGGAGCCTCCACCTCGAGGCAACGTCGGGGTGGAGGAAGACCTTTTCGGCGGCAATTGCCTGGGAGCCTCCACCCGTGACCTCGAGGCCACGTCGGGGTGGAGGGACTCCTTTTCAGTGGCAATTGCCTGGAAGCCTCCACACGCGACTTTGAGGCTACGTCGGGGTGGAGGGACTCCTTTTCGGCGGCAATTGCCTGGGAGCCTCCACCTCGAGGCTGCAATTGCCTGGGAGCCTCCACCTGTGACCTAGAGGCCACATGGGGGTGGAGGGACTCCCTTTCAGCGGTAATTTTTTGGGAGCCTCCACCTTGAGGCTGCAATTGCCTGGGAGCTTCCACCCGCGACCTAGAGGCCGCATCGGGGTGGAGGGACACATTTAAGCGGCAATTGCCTGTGAGCCTCCACCCGCGACCTAGAGGCCGCGTCGGGGTGGAGAGACTCCTTTTCGGCGGCAATTGCCTATGAGCCTCCACCCGCGACCTAGAGGCTGCGACGGGGTGGAGGGACTCCTTTTCGGCGGCAATTGCCTGGTAGCCTCCACCGCAACCTCGAGGTCGCGTCGGGGTGGATGGACTCCTTTTCAGTGGCAATTGCCTGGAAGCCTCCACCCGCGACCTAGAGGCCGCGTCGGGGTGGAGGGACTCCTTTTCGGCAGCAATTGCCTGGGAGCCTCCACCTCGAGGCCGCGTCGGGGTGGAGGGACTCCTCTGCGGTTGTTCTTGTCTGGGGGCATCCACCCGCGACCTAGAGGAAGCCTCAGGGTGGAGGGACTCCTTTGTGGTGGTACTTGTCTGGAAGCGCCCCAGGGTGGAGGGACTCCTTTGCAGTGGTACTTGTCTGGGAGCCTCCACCCGAGACCTAGAGACCGCCCCAGGGTGGAGGGACTCCATTGCAGTGGTACTCGTCTGGGAGCCTCCACCCGCGACCTAGAGGCCGCCCCAGGGTGGAGGGACACCATTGCGGTGGTACTCATCTGGGAGCCTCCACCCGCGACCTAGAGGCCGCCTCGGGGTGGAGGGACTCCTTTGCGGTGGTACTTGTCTGGGAGCCTCCACCCGCGACCTAGAGGCCGCCTCAGGGTGGAGGGACTCCTTTGGGTGGTACTTGTCTGGGAGCCTCCACCCGCGACCTAGAGACCGCCTCAGGGTGGAGGGACTCCTTTGCGGTGGTACTTGTCTGGGAGCCTCCACCCGCGGCCTAGAGGCCGCCCCAGGGTGGAGGGACTCCTTTGCTGTGGTACTCGCCTGGGAGCCTCCACCCGAGGCCTAGAGGCCGCCCCAGGGTGGAGGGACTCCTTTGCAGTGGTACTCGCCTGGGAGCCTCCACCTGTGACCTAGAGGCCGCCCCAGGGTGGAGGGACTCCCTTGCGGTGGTACTCATCTGGGAGCCTCAACCCGTTACCTAGAAGCCGCCCCAGGGTGGAGGGACTCCTTTGCGGTGGTACATGTCTGGGAGCCTCCACCCGTGACCTAGAGGCCGCCCCAGGGTGGAGGGACTCCTTTGCAGTGGTACTTGTCTGGGAGCCTCCACCCGCGACCTAGAGGCCTCCCCAGGGTGGAGGGACTCCTTTGCGGTGGTACTTGTCTGGGAGCCTCCACCCGCAACCTAGAGGCCACCTCGGGGTGGAGGGACTCCTCTGCGGTGGTACTTGTCTGGGAGCCTCCACCCGCAACCTAGAGGCCGCCCCAGGGTGGAGGGACTCCTTTGCAGTGGTACTTGTCTGGGAGCGCCCCAGGATGGAGGGACTCCTTTGCGGTGGTACTTGTCTGGGAGCCTCCACCCACGACCTAGAGGCCGCCCCAGGGTGGAGGGGCTCCTTTGCGGTGGTACTTGTCTGGAAGCCTCCACCCGCAACCTAGAGGCCGCCCCAGGGTGGAGGGACTCCTTTGCGGTGGTACTTGTCTGGGAGCCTCCACCCGTGACCTAGAGGCCGCCCGAGGGTGGAGGCTCTCCTGTGCGGTGGTACTTGTCTGGGAGCCTCCACCCGCGACCTAGAGGCCGCCTCAGGGTGGAGGGACTCCTTAGTGGTGGTACTGGTCTGGGAGCCTCCACCCGCGACCTAGAGACCGCCTCAGGGTGGAGGGACTCCTTTGCGGTGGTACTTGTCTGGGAGTCTCCATTTGCAACCTAGAGGCCGCCTAAGGGTGGAGGGACTCATTTGCGGTGGTACTTGTCTGGGAGCCTCCACCCGCAACCTAGAGGCCGCCTCAGGGTGGAGGGACTCCTTAGTGGTGGTACTGGTCTGGGAGCCTCCACCCGCGACCTAGAGACCGCCTCAGGGTGGAGGGACTCCTTTGCGGTGGTACTTGTCTGGGAGCCTCCATCCGCAACCTAGAGGCCGCCTCAGGGTGGAGGGACTCCTTTGCGGTGGTACTTGTCTGGGAGCCTCCACCCACGACCTAGAGGCTGCCTCAGGGTGGAGGGACTCCTTTGCGGTGGTACTTGTCTGGGAGCCTCCACCCACAACCTAGAGGCCGCCTCAGGGTGGAGGGACTCCTTAGCGGTGGTACTTGTCTGGGAGCCTCCACCCGCGACCTAGAGACCGTCTCAGGGTGGAGGAACTCCTTTGCGGTGGTACTTGTCTGGGAGCCTCCATCCGCAACCTAAAGGCCGCCTCAGGGTGGAGGGACTCCTTTGCGGTGGTACTTGTCTGGGAGCCTCCACCCATGACCTAGAGGCTGCCTCAGAGTGGAGGGACTCCTTTGCGGTGGTACTTGTCTGGGAGCCTCAACCCGTGACCTAGAGGCCGCCTCAGGGTGGAGGGACTCCTTTGCGGTGGTACTTGTCTGGGAACCACCACCCGCGACCTAGAGGCCGCCTCGGGGTGGAGGGACTCCTCTGCGGTGGTAGTTGTCTGGGAGCCTCCACCCATGACCTAGAGGCCGCCCCAGGGTGGAGGGACTCCTTTGCGGTGGTACTTGTCTGGGAGCGCCCCAGGGTGGAGGGACTCCTTTGCGGTGGTACATGTCTGGGAGCCTCCACCCGCCACATAGAGGCCGCCCCAGGGTGGAGGGACTCCTTTGCGGTGGTACCTGTCTGGGAGCCTCCACCCGCGACCTAGAGGCCGCCCCAGGGTGGAGGGACTCCTTTGCAGTGGTACTTGTCTGGGAGCCTCCACCCGTGACCTAGAGGCCGCCTCAGGGTGGATGGACTCCTTTGCGGTGGTACTTGTCTGGGAGCCTCCACCCGCAACCTAAAGGCCGCCTCAGGGTGGAGGGACTCCTTTGCGGTGGTACTTGTCTGGGAGCCTCCACCCGCGACCTAGAGGAAGCTTAAGGGTGGAGGGACTCCTTTGCGGTGGTTCTTGTCTGGGAGCTTCCACCCGCGACCTAGAGGCCGCCTCAGGGTGAAGGGACTCCTTTTCGGTGGCAATTGCCTGGGAGCCTCCACCTCGAGGACGCGTTGGTGTGGAGGGACACCTTTTTGGCGACAATTGCCTGGGAGCCTCCACCTGAAGGCCGCATCGGGGTGGAGGGACTCCTTTTAGGTGGCAATTGCCTGGGAGCCTCCACCTCGAGGCCGCGTCAGGGTGGAGGGACTCCTTTTTGGCGGCAATTGCCTGGGAGCCTCCACCTCGAGGCCGCGTCGGGGTGTAGGGACTCCTTTTCGGCGGCAATTGCCTGGGAGCCTCCACCTCGAGGCCACGTCGGGGTGGAGGAAGACCTTTTCAGCGGCAATTGCCTGGGAGCCTCCACCCGCGACCTCGAGGTCGCGTCGGGGTGGAGGGACTCCTTTTCGGTGGCAATTGTCTGGAAGCCTCCACCCGCGACCTAGAGGCCGACCCAGGGGGGAGGGACTCCTTTGCAGTGGTACTCATCTGGGAGCCTCCACCCACGACCTAGAGGCCGCCTCAGGGTGGAGGGACTCCCTTGCGGTGGTACTCGTCTGGGAGCCTCCACCCATGACCTAGAGGCCGCCCCAGGGTGGAGGGACTCCTTTGCAGTGGTACTTGTCTGGGAGCCTCCACCCGTGGCCTAGAGGCCGCCCCAGGGTGGAGGGACTCCTTTGCGGTGGTACTCGCCTGGGAGCCTCCACCCGAGACCCAGAGGCCGCCCCCCAGGGTTGAGGGACTCCTTTGCTGTGGTACTCATCTGGGAGCCTCCACCCGCAACCTAGAGGCCACCCCAGGGTGGAGGGACTCCCTTGAGGTGGTACATGTCTGGGAGCCTCCACCCGTAACCTATAGGCCACCCCAGGGTGGAGGGACTCCTTTGCAGTGGTACATGTCTGGGAGCCTCCACCCATGACCTAGAGGCCGCCCCAGGGTGGAGGGACTCCTTTGCAGTGGTACTTGTCTGGGAGCCTCCACCCGCGACCTAGAGGCCGCCCCAGGGTGGAGGGACTCCTTTGCGGTGGTACTTGTCTGGGAGCCTCCACCCGCAACCTAGAGGTCGCCTCAGAGTGGAGGGACTCCTTTGCAGTGGTACTTGTCTGGGAGCCTCCACCGTGACCTAGAGGCCGCCTCAGGGTGGAGGGACTCCTTTGCGGTGGTACTTGTCTGGGAGCCTCCACCCACGACCTAGAGGCTGCCTCAGGGTGGAGGGACTCCCTTGCGGTGGTACTTGTCTGGGAGCCTGCACCCGTGACCTAGAGGCCGCCTCAGGGTGGAGGGACTCCTTTGCGGTGGTACTTGTCTGGGAACCACCACCCGTGACATAGAGGCCGCCTCGGGGTGGAGGGACTCCTCTGCGGTGGTAGTTGTCTGGGAGCCTCCTCCCACGACCTAGAGGCCGCCCCAGGGTGGAGGGACTCCTTTGCGGTGGTACTTGTCTGGGAGCGCCCCAGGGTGGAGGGACTCCTTTGCGGTTGTACTTGTCTGGGAGCCTCAACCCGCCACCTAGAGGCCGCCCCAGGGTGGAGGGACTCCTTTGCGGTGGTACCTGTCTGGGAGCCTCCATCCGCGACCTAGAGGCCGCCCCAGGATGGAGGGACTCCTTTGCGGTGGTACATGTCTGGGAGCCTCCACCCGTAACCTATAGGCCGCCCCAGGGTGGAGGGACTCCTTTGCAGTGGTACATGTCTGGGAGCCTCCACCCATGACCTAGAGGCCGCCCCAGGGTGGAGGGACTCCTTTGCAGTGGTACTTGTCTGGGAGCCTCCACCCGCGACCTAGAGGCCGCCCCAGGGTGGAGGGACTCCTTTGCGGTGGTACTTGTCTGGGAGCCTCCACCCGCAACCTAGAGGTCGCCTCAGAGTGGAGGGACTCCTTTGCAGTGGTACTTGTCTGGGAGCCTCCACCGTGACCTAGAGGCCGCCCCAGGGTGGAGGGACTCCTTTGCGGTGGTACTTGTCTGGGAGCCTCCACCCGCAACCTAGAGGCCGCCTCGGAGTGGAGGGACTCCTCTGCGGTGGTACTTGTCTGGGAGCCTCCACCCGCAACCTAGAGGCCGCCCCGGGGTGGAGGGACTCCTTTGCAGTGGTACTTGTCTGGGAGCGCCAGAGGCTGGAGGTACTCCTTTGCGGTTGTACTTGTCTGGGAGCCTCCACCCGTGACCTAGAGGCCGCCCCAGGGTGGATGGACTCCTTTGCGGTGGTACTTGTCTGGAAGCCTCCACCCACGACCTAGAGGCCCACAGGGTGGAGGGACTCCTTTGCGGTGGTACTTGTCTGGGAGCCTCCACCCGCGACCTAGAGGCCGCCCCAGGGTGGAGGGACTCCTTTGCGGTGGTACTTGTCTGGGAGCCTCCACCCGCGACCTAGAGGCCGCCCCAGGGTGGAGGGACTCCTTTGCAGTGGTACTTGTCTGGGAGCCTCCATTTGCGACCTAGAGGCCGCCTCGGGGTGGAGGGACTCCTTTGCGGTGGTACTTGTCTGGGAGCCTCCACCCGCAACCTAGAGGCCGCCTCAGGGTGGAGGGACTCCTTTGCGGTGGTACTTGTCTGGGAGCCTCCACCCGCGACCTAGAGACCGCCTCAGGGTGGAGGGACTCCTTTGCGGTGGTACTTGTCTGGGAGCCTCCACCAGCAACCTAGAGGCCGCCTCAGGGTGGAGGGACTCCTTTGCGGTGGTACTTGTCTGGGAGCCTCCACCCACGACCTAGAGGCTGCCTCAGGGTGGAGGGACTCCCTTGCGGTGGTACTTGTCTGGGAGCCTCCACCCGTGACCTAGAGGCCGCCTCAGGGTGGAGGGACTCCTTTGCGGTGGTACTTGTCTGGGAACCACCACCCGCGACATAGAGGCCGCCTCGGGGTGGAGGGACTCCTCTGCGGTGGTAGTTGTCTGGGAGCCTCCTCCCACGACCTAGAGGCCGCCCCAGGGTGGAGGGACTCCTTTGCGGTGGTACTTGTCTGGGAGCGCCCCAGGGTGGAGGAACTCCTTTGCGGTGGTACTTGTCTGCGAGCCTCTACCCGCGACCTAGAGGCCGCCCCAGGGTGGAGGGACTCCTTTGCGGTGGTACTTGTCTGGAAGCCTCCACCCGCGACCTAGAGGCCGCCCCAGGGTGGAGGGACTCCTTTGCGGTGGTACCTGTCTGGGAGCCTCCACCCGCGACCTAGAGGCCGCCCCAGGGTGGAGGGACTCCTTTGCGGTGGTACTTGTCTGGGAGCCTCCACCCGCGACCATAAGCCGCCCTAGTGTGGAGGGACTCCTTTGCAGTGGTACTTGTCTGGGAGCCTCCATTTGTGACCTAGAGGCCGCCTCGGGGTGGAGGGACTCCTTTGCTGTGGTACTCATCTGGGAGCCTCCACCCGCGACCTAGAGGCCACCCCAGGGTGGAGGGACTCCTTTGCGGTGGTACTTGTCTGGGAGCCTCCACCCACGACCTAGAGGAAGCCTAAGGGTGGAGGGACTCCTTTGCGGTGGTTCTTGTCTGGGAGCCTCCACCCGCAACCAAGAGGCCGCCCCGGGGTGGAGGGACTCCTTTGCAGTGGTACTTGTCTGGGAGCGCCCCAGGGTGGAGGGACTCCTTTGCAGTGGTACTTGTCTGCGAGCCTCCACCCGCGACCTAGAGGCCGCCCCAGGGTGGAGGGACTCCTTTGCGGTGGTACTTGTCTGGAAGCCTCCACCCGCGACCTAGAGGCCGCCCCAGGGTGGAGGGACTCCTTTGCGGTGGTACTTGTCTGGGAGCCTCCACCCGCGACCTAGAGGCCGCCCCAGGGTGGAGGGACTCCTTTGCGGTGGTACTTGTCTGGGAGCCTCCACCCGCGACCATAAGCCGCCCTAGTGTGGAGGGACTCCTTTGCAGTGGTACTTGTCTGGGAGCCTCCATTTGCGACCTAGAGGCCGCCTCGCGGTGGAGGGACTCCTTTGCTGTGGTACTCATCTGGGAGCCTCCACCCGCGACCTAGAGGCCACCCCAGGGTGGAGGGACTCCCTTGAGGTGGTACTCGTCTGGGAGCCTCAACCCATTACCTAGAGGCCGCCCCAGGGTGGAGGGACTCCTTTGCGGTGGTACATGTCTGGGAGCCTCCACCCATGACCTAGAGGCCGCCCCAGGGTGGAGGGACTCCTTTGCAGTGGTACTTGTCTGGGAGCCTCCACCCGCGACCTAGAGGCCGCCCCTGGGTGGAGGGACTCCTTTGCGGTGGTACTTGTCTGGGAGCCTCCACCCGCAATCTAGAGGCCGCCTCGGAGTGGAGGGACTCCTCTGCGGTGGTACTTGTCTGGGAGCCTCCACCCGCAACCTAGAGGCCGCCCCGGGGTGGAGGGACTCCTTTGCAGTGGTACTTGTCTGGGAGCGCCCCAGGGTGAAGGTACTCCTTTGCGGTGGTTCTTGTCTGGGAGCCTCCACCCGCATCCAAGAGGCCGCCCCGGGGTGGAGGGACTCCTTTGCAGTGGTACTTGTCTGGGAGCGCCCCAGGGTGGAGGGACTCCTTTGCGGTGGTACTTGTCTGCGAGCCTCCACCCGCAACCTAGAGGCCGCCCCAGGGTGGAGGGACTCCTTTGCGGTGGTACTTGTCTGGAAGCCTCCACCCGCGACCTAGAGTCCACCCCAGGGTGGAGGGACTCCTTTGCGGTGGTACTTGTCTGGATGCCTCCACCCGCGACCTAGAGGCCGCCCCAGGGTGGAGGGACTCCTTTGCGGTGGTACTTGTCTGGGAGCCTCCACCCGCGACCTAGAGGCCGCCCCTGTGTGGAGGGACTCCTTTGCGGTGGTACTTGTCTGGGAGCCTCCACCCGCAACCTAGAGGCCGCCTCGGAGTGGAGGGACTCCTCTGTGGTGGTACTTGTCTGGAAGCCTCCACCCGCGACCTAGAGGCCGCCCCAGGGTGGAGGGACTCCTTTGCGGTGGTACTTGTTTGGGAGCCTCCACCCGCGACCTAGAGGCCGCCCCAGGGTGGAGGGACTCCTTTGCGGTGGTACTTGTCTGGGAGCCTCCACCCGCGACCTAGAGGCCGCCCCAGGGTGGAGGGACTCCTTTGCAGTGGTACTTGTCTGGGAGCCTCCATTTGCGACCTAGAGGCCGCCTCGGGGTGGAGGGACTCCTTTGCGGTGGTACTTGTCTGGGAGCCTCCACCTGCAACCTAGAGGCTGCCTCAGGGTGGAGGGACTCCTTTGCGGTGGTACTTGTCTGGGAGCCTCCACCCGTGAAATAGAGGCCACCTCAGGGTGGAGGGATTCCTTTGCGGTGGAACTTGTCTGGGAACCACCACCCACGACCTAGAGGCTGCCTCAGGGTGGAGGGACTCCTTTGCGGATGTTCTTGTCTGGGGGCCTCCACCCGCGACCTAGAGGAAGCCTCAGGGTGGAGGGACTCCTTTGCGCTGGTACGTGTCTGGGAGCCTCCACCCGCGACCTAAAGGCCTGCCTCAGGGTGCAGGGACTCCTTTGCGGTGGTACTTGTCTGGGAGCCTCCTCCCGTGACCTAGAGGAAGCCTAAGGGTGGAGGGACTCCTTTGCGGTGGTTCTTGTCTGGGAGCCTCCACCCGCAACCAAGAGGCCGCCCCGGGGTGGAGGGACTCCTTTGCAGTGGTACTTGTCTGGGAGCGCCCCAGGGTGGAGGGACTCCTTTGCGGTGGTACTTGTCCAGGAGCCTCCACCCGCGACCTAGAGGCCGCCCCAGGGTGGAGGGACTCCTTTGCGGTGGTACTTGTCTGGAAGCCTCCACCCGCGACCTAGAGGCCGCCCCAGGGTGGAGGGACTCCTTTGCGGTGGTACTTGTCTGGGAGCCTCCACCCGTGACCTAGAGGCCGCCCCAGGGTGGAGGGACTCCTTTGCGGTGGTACTTGTCTGGGAGCCTCCACCCGCAACCTAGAGGCCGCCCCGGGGTGGAGGGACTCCTTTGCAGTGGTACTTGTCTGGGAGCGCCCCAGGGTGAAGGTACTCCTTTGCGGTGGTTCTTGTCTGGGAGCCTCCACCCGCAACCAAGAGGCCGCCCCGGGGTGGAGGGACTCCTTTGCAGTGGTACTTGTCTGGGAGCGCCCCAGGGTGGAGGGACTCCTTTGCGGTGGTACTTGTCTGCGAGCCTCCACCCGCAACCTAGAGGCCGCACCAGGGTGGAGGGACTCCTTTGCGGTGGTACTTGTCTGGAAGCCTCCACCCGAGACCTAGAGGCCGCCCCAGGGTGGAGGGACTCCTTTGCGGTGGTACTTGTCTGGAAGCCTCCACCCGCGACCTAGAGGCCGCCCCAGGGTGGAGGGACTCCTTTGCGGTGGTACTTGTCTGGGAGCCTCCACCCGCGACCTAGAGGCCGCCCCTGGGTGGAGGGACTCCTTTGCGGTGGTACTTGTCTAGGAGCCTCCACCCGCAACCTAGAGGCCGCCTCGGAGTGGAGGGACTCCTCTGCGTTGGTACTTGTCTGGAAGCCTCCACCCGCGACCTAGAGGCCGCCCCAGGGTGGAGGGACTCCTTTGCGGTGGTGCTTGTTTGGGAGCCTCCACCCGCGACCTAGAGGCCGCCCCAGGGTGGAGGGACTCCTTTGCGGTGGTACTTGTCTGGGAGCCTCCACCCGCGACCTAGAGGCCGCCCCAGGGTGGAGGGACTCCTTTGCAGTGGTACTTGTCTGGGAGCCTCCATTTGCGACCTAGAGGCCGCCTCGGGGTGGAGGGACTCCTTTGCGGTGGTACTTGTCTGGGAGCCTCCACCTGCAACCTAGAGGCTGCCTCAGGGTGGAGGGACTCCTTTGCGGTGGTACTTGTCTGGGAGCCTCCACCCATGAAATAGAGGCCGCCTCAGGGTGGAGGGACTCCTTTGCGGTGGTACTTGTCTGGGAACCACCACCCACGACCTAGAGGCTGCCTCAGGGTGGAGGGACTCCTTTGCGGATGTTCTTGTCTGGGGGCCTCCACCCGCGACCTAGAGGAAGCCTCAGGGTGGAGGGACTCCTTTGCGCTGGTACTTGTCTGGGAGCCTCCACCCGCGACCTAAAGGCCGCCTCAGGGTGCAGGGACTCCTTTGCGGTGGTACTTGTCTGGGAGCCTCCACCCGCGACCTAGAGGAAGCCTAAAGGTGGAGGGACTCCTTTGCGGTGGTTCTTGTCTGGGATCCTCCACCCGCAACCAAGAGGCCGCCCCGGGGTGGAGGGACTCCTTTGCAGTGGTACTTGTCTGGGAGCGCCCCAGGGTGGAGGGATTCCTTTGCGGTGGTACTTGTCTGCGAGCCTCCACCCACAACCTAGAGGCCGCCCCAGGGTGGAGGGACTCCTTTGCGGTGGTACTTGTCTGGAAGCCTCCACCCGCGACCTAGAGGCCGCCCCAGGGTGGAGGGACTCCTTTGCGGTGGTACTTGTCTGGAAGCCTCCACCCGCGACCTAGAGTCCGCCCCAGGGTGGAGGGACTCCTTTGCGGTGGTACTTGTCTGGGAGCCTCCACCTGTGACCTAGAGGCCGCCCCTGGGTGGAGGGACTCCTTTGCGGTGATACTTGTCTGGGAGCCTCCACCCGCAACCTAGAGGCCGCCTCGGAGTGGAGGGACTCCTCTGCGGTGGTACTTGTCTGGAAGCCTCCACCCGCGACCTAGAGGCCGCCCCAGGGTGGAGGGACTCCTTTGCGGTGGTACTTGTTTGGGAGCCTCCACCCGCGACCTAGAGGCCGCCCCAGGGTGGAGGGACTCCTTTGAAGTGGTACTTGTCTGGGAGCCTCCACCCGCGACCTAGAGGCCGCCCCAGGGTGGAGGGACTCCTTTGCAGTGGTACTTGTCTGGGAGCCTCCATTTGCGACCTAGAGGCCGCCTTGGGGTGGAGGGACTCCTTTGCGGTGGTACTTGTCTGGGAGCCTCCACCTGCAACCTAGAGGCTGCCTCATGGTGGAGGGACTCCTTTGCGGTGGTACTTGTCTGGGAGCCTCCACCCGTGAAATAGAGGCCGCCTCAGGGTGGAGGGACTCCTTTGCGGTGGTACTTTTCTGGGAACCACCACCCACGACCTAGAGGCTGCCTCAGGGTGGAGGGACTCCTTTGCGGATGTTCTTGTCTTGGGGCCTCCACCCGCGACCTAGAGGAAGCCTCAGGGTGGAGGGACTCCTTTGCGCTGGTACTTGTCTGGGAGCCTCCACCCGCGACCTAAAGGCCGCCTCAGGGTGCAGGGACTCCTTTGCGGTGGTACTTGTCTGGGAGCCTCCACCCTCGACCTAGAGGAAGCCTAAGGGTGGAGGGACTCCTTTGCGGTGGTTCTTGTCTGGGAGCCTCCACCCGCAACCAAGAGGCCGCCCCGGGGTGGAGGGACTCCTTTGCAGTGGTACTTGTCTGGGAGCGCCCCAGGGTGGAGGTACTCCTTTGCGGTGGTACTTGTCTAGGAGCCTCCACCCGCGACCTAGAGGCCGCCCCAGGGTGGAGGGACTCCTTTGCGGTGGTACTTGTCTGGAAGCCTCCACCCGCGACCTAGAGGCCGCCCCAGGGTGGAGGGACTCCTTTGCGGTGGTACTTGTCTGGGAGCCTCCACCCGTGACCTAGAGGCCGCCCCAGGGTGGAGGGACTCCTTTGCGGTGGTACTTGTCTGGGAGCCTCCACCCGCGACCTAGAGGCCGCCCCAGGGTGGAGGGACTCCTTTGCAGTGGTACTTGTCTGGGAGCCTCCATTTGCGACCTAGAGGCCGCCTCGGGGTGGAGGGACTCCTTTGCTGTGGTACTCATCTGGGAGCCTCCACCCGTGACCTAGAGGCCACCCCAGGGTGGAGGGACTCCCTTGAGGTGGTACTCGTCTGGGAGCCTCAACCCGTTACCTAGAGGCCGCCCCAGGGTGGAGGGACTCCTTTGCGGTGGTACTTGTCTGGGAGCCTCCACCCGCAACCTAGGGGCCGCCTCAGGGTGGAGTGACTCCTTTGCGGTGGTACTCATCTGGGAGCCTCCACCCGCGACCTAGAGACCGCCTCAGGGTGGAGGGACTCCTTTGCGGTGGTACTTGTCTGGGAGCCTCCACCCGCAACCTAGAGGCTGCCTCAGGGTGGAGGGACTCCTTTGCGGTGGTACTTGTCTTTGGAGACTCCACCCACGACCTAGAGGCTGCCTCAGGGTGGAGGGACTCCTTTGCGGTGGTACTTGTCTGGGAGCCACCACCCGTGACCTAGAGGTCGCCTCAGGGTGGAGGGACTCCTTTGCATGGGTACTTGTCTGGGAACCACCACCCGCGACCTAGAGGCCGCCTCGGGGTGGAGGGACTCCTCTGTGGTGGTAGTTGTCTGGGAGCCTCCACCCATGACCTAGAGGCCGCCCCAGGGTGGAGGGACTCCTTTGCGGTGGTACTTGTCTGGGAGCGCCCCAGGGTGGAGGGACTCCTTTGCGGTGGTACTTGTCTGGGAGCCTCCACCCGCCACCTAGAGGCCGCCCCAGGGTGGAGGGACTCCTTTGCGGTGGTACCTTTCTGGGAGCCTCCACCCGCAACCTAGAGGCCGCCACAGGGTGGAGGGGCTCCTTTGTGGTGGTACTTGTCTGGGAGCCTCCACCCGTGACCTAGAGGCCGCCTCAGGGTGGAGGGACTCCTTTGCGGTGGTACTTGTCTGGGAGCCTCCACCCGCGACCTAAAGGCCGCCTCAGGGTGGAGGGACTCCTTTGCGGTGGTACTTGTCTGGGAGCCTCATCCCGCGACCTAGAGGAAGCCTAAGGGTGGAGGGACTGCTTTGCGGTGGTTCTTGTCTGGGAGCCTCCACCCGCGACCTAGAGGTCGCCTTAGGGTGGAGGGACTCCTTTGCGGTGGTACTTGTCTGGGAGCCTCCACCCGCGACCTAGAGGCCGCCTCAGGGTGGAGGGACTCCTTTTCGGCGGCAATTGCCTTGGAGAATCCACCTCGAGGACGCGTTGGGGTGGAGGGACACCTTTTTGGCGACAATTGCCTGGGAGCCTCCACCTCGAGGCCGCATCGGGGTGGAGGGACTCCTTTTAGGTGGCAATTGACTGGGAGCCTCCACCTCGAGGCCGCGTCAGGGTGGAGGGACTCCTTTTTGGCGGCAATTGCCTGGGAGCCTCCACCTCGACTCCACCCGCAACCTAGAGGCCGCCTCGGAGTGGAGGGACTCCTCTGCGGTGGTACTTGTCTGGAAGCCTCCACCCGCGACCTAGAGGCCGCCCCAGGGTGGAGGGACTCCTTTGCGGTGGTGCTTGTTTGGGAGCCTCCACCCGCGACCTAGAGGCCGCCCCAGGGTGGAGGGACTCCTTTGCGGTGGTACTTGTCTGGGAGCCTCCACCCGCGACCTAGAGGCCGCCCCAGGGTGGAGGGACTCCTTTGCAGTGGTACTTGTCTGGGAGCCTCCATTTGCGACCTAGAGGCCGCCTCGGGGTGGAGGGACTCCTTTGCGGTGGTACTTGTCTGGGAGCCTCCACCTGCAACCTAGAGGCTGCCTCAGGGTGGAGGGACTCCTTTGCGGTGGTACTTGTCTGGGAGCCTCCACCTGCAACCTAGAGGCTGCCTCAGGGTGGAGGGACTCCTTTGCGGTGGTACTTGTCTGGGAACCACCACCCACGACCTAGAGGCTGCCTCAGGGTGGAGGGACTCCTTTGCGGATGTTCTTGTCTGGGGGCCTCCACCCGCGACCTAGAGGAAGCCTCAGGGTGGAGGGACTCCTTTGCGCTGGTACTTGTCTGGGAGCCTCCACCCGTGACCTAAAGGCCGCCTCAGGGTGCAGGGACTCCTTTGCGGTGGTACTTGTCTGGGAGCCTCCACCCGCGACCTAGAGGAAGCCTAAAGGTGGAGGGACTCCTTTGCGGTGGTTCTTGTCTGGGAGCCTCCACCCGCAACCAAGAGGCCGCCCCGGGGTGGAGGGACTCCTTTGCAGTGGTACTTGTCTGGGAGCGCCCCAGGGTGGAGGGATTCCTTTGCGGTGGTACTTGTCTGCGAGCCTCCACCCACAACCTAGAGGCCGCCCCAGGGTGGAGGGACTCCTTTGCGGTGGTACTTGTCTGGAAGCCTCCACCCGCGACCTAGAGGCCGCCCCAGGGTGGAGGGACTCCTTTGCGGTGGTACTTGTCTGGAAGCCTCCACCCGCGACCTAGAGGCCGCCCCAGGGTGGAGGGACTCCTTTGCGGTGGTACTTGTCTGGGAGCCTCCACCTGTGACCTAGAGGCCGCCCCTGGGTGGAGGGACTCCTTTGCGGTGATACTTGTCTGGGAGCCTCCACCCGCAACCTAGAGGCCGCCTCGGAGTGGAGGGACTCCTCTGCGGTGGTACTTGTCTGGAAGCCTCCACCCGCGACCTAGAGGCCGCCCCAGGGTGGAGGGACTCCTTTGCGGTGGTACTTGTTTGGGAGCCTCCACCCGCGACCTAGAGGCCGACCCAGGGTGGAGGGACTCCTTTGAAGTGGTACTTGTCTGGGAGCCTCCACCCGCGACCTAGAGGCCGCCCCAGGGTGGAGGGACTCCTTTGCAGTGGTACTTGTCTGGGAGCCTCCATTTGTGACCTAGAGGCCGCCTTGGGGTGGAGGGACTCCTTTGCGGTGGTACTTGTCTGGGAGCCTCCACCTGCAACCTAGAGGCTGCCTCAGGGTGGAGGGACTCCTTTGCGGTGGTACTTGTCTGGGAGCCTCCACCCGTGAAATAGAGGCCGCCTCAGGGTGGAGGGACTCCTTTGCGGTGGTACTTTTCTGGGAACCACCACCCACGACCTAGAGGCTGCCTCAGGGTGGAGGGACTCCTTTGCGGATGTTCTTGTCTTGGGGCCTCCACCCGCGACCTAGAGGAAGCCTCAGGGTGGAGGGACTCCTTTGCGCTGGTACTTGTCTGGGAGCCTCCACCCGCGACCTAAAGGCCGCCTCAGGGTGCAGGGACTCCTTTGCGGTGGTACTTGTCTGGGAGCCTCCACCCTCGACCTAGAGGAAGCCTAAGGGTGGAGGGACTCCTTTGCGGTGGTTCTTGTCTGGGAGCCTCCACCCGCAACCAAGAGGCCGCCCCGGGGTGGAGGGACTCCTTTGCAGTGGTACTTGTCTGGGAGCGCCCCAGGGTGGAGGTACTCCTTTGCGGTGGTACTTGTCTAGGAGCCTCCACCCGCGACCTAGAGGCCGCCCCAGGGTGGAGGGACTCCTTTGCGGTGGTACTTGTCTGGAAGCCTCCACCCGCGACCTAGAGGCCGCCCCAGGGTGGAGGGACTCCTTTGCGGTGGTACTTGTCTGGGAGCCTCCACCCGTGACCTAGAGGCCGCCCCAGGGTGGAGGGACTCCTTTGCGGTGGTACTCATCTGGGAGCCTCCACCCGCGACCTAGAGACCGCCTCAGGGTGGAGGGACTCCTTTGCGGTGGTACTTGTCTGGGAGCCTCCACCCGCAACCTAGAGGCTGCCTCAGGGTGGAGGGACTCCTTTGCGGTGGTACTTGTCTTGGAGCCTCCACCCACGACCTAGAGGCTGCCTCAGGGTGGAGGGACTCCTTTGCAGTGGTACTTGTCTGGGAGCCTCCATTTGCGACCTAGAGGCCGCCTCGGGGTGGAGGGACTCCATTGCTGTGGTACTCATCTGGGAGCCTCCACCCGCGACCTAGAGGCCACCCCAGGGTGGAGGGACTCCCTTGAGGTGGTACTCGTCTGGGAGCCTCAACCCGTTACCTAGAGGCCGCCCCAGGGTGGAGGGACTCCTTTGCGGTGGTACTTGTCTGGGAGCCTCCACCCACAACCTAGGGGCTGCCTCAGGGTGGAGTGACTCCTTTGCGGTGGTACTCATCTGGGAGCCTCCACCCGCGACCTAGAGACCGCCTCAGGGTGGAGGGATTCCTTTGCGGTGGTACTTGTCTGGGAGCCTCCACCCGCAACCTAGAGGCTGCCTCAGGGTGGAGGGACTCCTTTGCGGTGGTACTTGTCTTGGAGCCTCCACCAATGACCTAGAGGCTGCCTCAGGGTGGAGGGACTCCTTTGCGGTGGTACTTGTCTGGGAGCCACCACCCGTGAACTAGAGGTCGCCTCAGGGTGGAGGGACTCCTTTGCGTTGGTACTTGTCTGGGAACCACCACCCGCGACCTAGAGGCCGCCTCGGGGTGGAGGGACTCCTCTGTGGTGGTAGTTGTCTGGGAGCCTCCACCCACGACCTAGAGGCCGCCCCAGGGTGGAGGGACTCCTTTGCGGTGGTACTTGTCTGGGAGTGCCCCAGGGTGGAGGGACTCCTTTGCGGTGGTACTTGTCTGGGAGCCTCCACCCGCCACCTAGAGGCCGCCCCAGGGTGGAGGGACTCCTTTGCGGTGGTACCTTTCTGGGAGCCTCCACCCGCAACCTAGAGGCCGCCACAGGGTGGAGGGGCTCCTTTGTGGTGGTACTTGTCTGGGAGCCTCCACCCGTGACCTAGAGGCCGCCTCAGGGTGGAGGGACTCCTTTGCGGTGGTACTTGTCTGGGAGCCTCCACCCGCGACCTAAAGGCCGCCTCAGGGTGGAGGGACTCCTTTGCGGTGGTACTTGTCTGGGAGCCTCATCCCGCGACCTAGAGGAAGCCTAAGGGTGGAGGGACTGCTTTGCGGTGGTTCTTGTCTGGGAGCCTCCACCCGCGACCTAGAGGTCGCCTTAGGGTGGAGGGACTCCTTTGCGGTGGTACTTGTCTGGGAGCCTCCACCCGTGACCTAGAGGCCGCCTCAGGGTGGAGGGACTCCTTTTCGGCGGCAATTGCCTTGGAGCCTCCACCTCGAGGACGCGTTGGGGTGGAGGGACACCTTTTTGGCGACAATTGCCTGGGAGCCTCCACCTCGAGGCCGCATCGGGGTGGAGGGACTCCTTTTAGATGGCAATTGACTGGGAGCCTCCACCTCGAGGCCGCGTCAGGGTGGAGGGACTCCTTTTTGGCGGCAATTGCCTGGGAGCCTCCACCTCGAGGCCGCGTCGGGGTGTAGGGACTCCTTTTCGGCGGCAATTGCCTGGGAGCCTCCACCTCGAGGCCACGTCGGGGTGGAGGAAGACCTTTTCGGTGGCAATTGCCTGGGAGCCTCCACCCGTGACCTCGAGGCCGCGTCGGGGTGGAGGGACTCCTTTTTGGTGGCAATTGCCTGGAAGCCTCCACACGCGACCTCGAGGCTACGTCTGGGTGGAGGGACTCCTTTTCGGAGGCAATTGCCTGGGAGTCTCCACCTCGAGGCTGCAATTGCCTGGGAGCCTCCACCCGTGACCTAGAGGCCACATCGGGGTGGAGGGACTCCCTTTCAGCTGCAATTTTTTGGGAGCCTCCACCTTGAGGCTGCAATTGCCTGGGAGCCTCCACCCGTGACCTAGAGGCCGCATCAGTGTGGAGGGACGCTTTTCAGCGGCAATTGCCTGTGAGCCTCCACCCGCGACCTAGAGGCCGCGTCGGGGTGGAGGGACTCCTTTTCGGCGGCAATTGCCTGGTAGCCTCCACCACAACCTCGAGGCCGCATCGGGGTGGATGGACTCCTTTTCAGTGGCAATTGCCTGGGAGCATCCCCCCGCGACCTAGAGGCCGCGTTGGGGTGGAGGGACTCCTTTTCTGCAGCAATTGCCTGGGAGACTCCACCTCGAAGCCGCGTCGGGGTGGAGGGACTCCTCTGCGGTTGTTCTTGTCTGGGGGCCTCCACCCCCGACCTAGAGGAAGACTCAGGGAGGAAGGACTCCTTTGCGCTGGTACTTGTCTGGGAGCCTCCACCCGCGACCTATAGGCCGCCTCAGGGTGGAGGGACTCCTTTGTGGTGGTACTTCTCTGGAAGCCTCCACCCACGACCTAGAGGCCGCCTCAGGGTGGAGGGACTCCTTTGCGGTGGTACTTCTCTGGGAGCCTCCACCCGCGACCTAGAGGCCTCCTCAGGGTGGAGGGACTCCTTTGCGGTGGTACTTGTCTGGGAGCCTCCACCCGCGACCTAGAGGCCGCCTTGGGGTGGAGGGACTCCTCTGCGGTGGTACTTGTCTGGGAGCCTCCACCCGCGACCTAGAGGCCGCCTCGGGGTGGAGGGACTCCTTTGCGGTGGTACTTGTCTGGGAGCCTCCACCCATGACCTAGAGGCCGCCTCGGGGTGGAGGGACTCCTCTGCGGTGGTACTTGTCTGGGAGCCTCCACTCGCGACCTAGAGGCCACCTCAGGGTGGAGGGACTCCTCTGCGGTGGTACTTATCTGGGAACGCCCCAGGGTGGAGGGACTCGTTTGCGGTGGAAATTGTCTGGGAGCCTCCACCCGTGACCTAGAGGCCACACGAGGGTGGAGGGACTCCTTTGCGGTGGTACTTGTCTGGGAGCCTCCACCCGCGACCTAAAGGCCGCCCCAGGGTGGAGGGACTCCTTTGCGGTGGTACTCGTCTGGGAGCCTCCACCTGCGACCTCGAGGCCGCCTCAGAGTGGAGGGACTCCTCTACGGTGGTACTTGTCTGGGAGCCTCCACCCGCGACCTATAGGCCGCCTCAGGGTGGAGGGACTCCTTTGCGGTGGTACTTCTCTGGGAGCCTCCACCCGCGACCTAGAGGCCGCCTCAGGGTGGAGGGACTCCTCTGCGGTGGTACTTGTCTGGGAGCCTCCACCCGCGACCTAGAGGCCGCCTCAGGGTGGAGGGACTCCTCTGCGGTGGTACTTGTCTGGGAGCCTCCACCTGCGACCTAGAGGCCGCCTAGGGGTGGAGGGACTCCTCTGCGGTGGTACTTGTCTGGGAGCCTCCACCCGCGACCTAGAGGCCGCCTCAGGGTAGAGGGACTCCTCTGCGGTTGTACTTATCTGGGAGCGCCCCAGGGTGGAGGGACTCCTTTGCAGTGGTACTTGTCTGGGAGCCTCCACCCGCGACCTAGAGGCCGCACGAGGGTGGAGGGACTCCTTTGCGGTGGTACTTGTCTGGGAGCCTCCACCCGTGACCTAAAGGCCGCCCCAGGGTGGAGGGACTCCTTTGCGGTGGTAGTTGTCTGGGAGCCTCCACCTGTGACCTAGAGGCCGCCTCAGAGTGGAGGGACTCCTCTACGGTGGTACTTGTCTGGGAGCCTCCACCCACGACCTATAGGCCGCCTTGAGGTGGAGGGACTCCTCTGTGGTGGTACTTGTCTGGGAGCCTCCACCCACGACCTTGAGGCCGCCCCAGGGTGGAGGGACTCCTTTGCGGTGGTACTCGTCTGGGAGCCTCCACCCGCGACCTAGAGGCCGCCCCAGGGTGGAGGGACTCCTTTGCGGTGGTACTCGTCTCGGAGCCTCCACCTGCGACCTAGAGGCCACCTCAGAGTGGAGGGACTCCTCTGCGGTGGTACTTGTCTGGGAGCCTCCACCCACGACCTAGAGGCTGCCTTGAGGTGGAGGGACTCCTCTGCGATGGTATTTGTCTTGGAGCCTCCACCCATGACCTAGAGGCCGACCCAGGCTGGAGGGACTCCTTTGCGGTGGTACTCGTCTGGGAGCCTCCACCTGCCACCTAGAGGCCGCCCCAGGGTGGAGGGACTCCTTTGCGGTGGTACTTGTCTGGGAGCCTCCACCCGTGACCTAGAGGCCGCCCCAGGGTTGAGGGACTCCTTTGTGGTGGTACTCATCTGGGAGCCTCCACCCGCGATGTAGAGGCCACCCCAGGGTGGAGGGACTCCCTTGCAGTGGTACTCGTCTGGGAGCCTCCACCCGCGACCTAGAGGCCGCCCCAGGGTCGAGGGACTCCTTTGCGATGGTACTTGTCTGGGAGCCTCCACCCGCGACCTAGAGGCCGCTACAGGGTGTGGGGACTCCTTTGCGGTGGTACTCGTCTGGGAGCCTCCAGCCGCGACCTAGAGGCCGCCCCAGGGTGGAGGGACTCCTTTGCGGTGGTACTCGTCTGGGAGCCTCCACCCGCGACCTAGAGGTCGCTAAAGGGTGGAGGGACTCCTTTGCAGTGGTACTCATCTGGGAGCCTCCAGCCGCAACCTAGAGGCCGCCCCAGGGTGGAGGGACTCCTTTGCGGTGGTACTCGTCTGGGAGCCTCCACCCGAGACCTAGAGGCCGCCCCAGTGTTGAGGGACTCCTTTGCGGTGGTACTCATCTGGGAGCCTCCACCCGCGACCTAGAGGCCACCCCAGGGTGGAGGGACTCCCTTGCGGTGGTACTCGTCTGGGAGCCTCAACCTGTTACCTAGAGGCCGCCCCAGGGTGGAGGGACTCCTTTGCGGTGGTACTTGTCTGGGAGCCCCCACCCGCGACCTAGAGGCCGCCCCAGGGTGGAGGGACTCCTTTGCGGTGGTACTTGTCTGGGAGCCTCCACCAGCGACCTGGAGGCCGGCTCAGGGTGGAGGGACTCCTTTGCGGTGGTACTTGTCTGGGAGCCTCCACCCGTGACCTAGAGGCCGCCTCAGGGTGGAGGGACTCCTTTGCGGTGGTACTTGTCTGGGAGCCTCCACCCGCGACCTAGAGGAAGCCTAAGGGTGGAGGAACTCCTTTGCGGTGGTACTTGTCTGGGAGCCTCCACCCGTGACCTAGAGGCCGCATCGGGGTGGAGGGACTGCTCTGCGGTGCTACTTGTCTGGGAACCTCCACCCGCAACCTAGAGGCCGCCTCGGGGTGGAGGGACTCCTCTGCGGAGGTACTTGTGTGGGAGCCTCCACCCATGACCTAGAGGCCGCCTCGGGGTGGAGGGACTCCTCTGCGGTGGTACTTGTCTGGGAGCCTCCACCCGCGACCTAGAGGCCGCCTCGGGGTGGAGGTACTCCTCTGCGGTGGTATTTGTCTGGGAGCCTCCACCCGTGACCTAGAGGCCGCCTCATGGTTGAGGGTATCCTCTGCGGTGGTATTTGTCTGGGAGCCTCCACCCGCGACCTAGAGGCCACCTCAGGGTGGAGGGACTCCTTTGCGGTGGTACTTGTCTGGGAGCCTCCACCCGTGACCTAGAGGCCACCTCAGGGTGGAGGGACTCCTTTGCGGTGGTACTTGTCTGGGAGCCTCCACCCGCGACCTAGAGGCCGCCTCAGTGTGGAGGGACTCCTCTGCAGTTGTACTTGTCTGGGAGCCTCCACCCGCGACCTAGAGGCCACCCCGGGGTGGAGGGACTCCTCTGCGGTGGTGCTTGTCTGGGAGCCTCCACCTGCGACCTAGAAGCCGCCCCGGGGTGGAGGCACTCCTTTGCGGTGGTACTTGTCTGGGAGCCTCCACCCGCGACCTAGAGGCCGCCTCAGGGTGTAGGGACTCCTTTGCGGTGGTACTTGTGTGGGAGCCTCCACCCGCGACCTAGAGGAAGCCTCAGGGTGGAGGGACTCCTTTGCGGTGGTACTTGTCTGGGAGCCTCGACCCGCGACCTAGAGACCGCATCGGGGTGGAGGGACTGCTCTGCGGTGCTACTTGTCTGGGAGCCTCCACCCGCCACCTAGAGGCCGCCTCGGGGTGGAGGGACTCCTCTGTGGTGGTACTTGTGTGGGAGCCTCCACCCGCGACCTAGGGGCCGCCTCGGGGTGGAGGGACTCCTCTGCGGTGGCACTCATCTGGGAGCCTCCACCCGCGGCCTTGAGGCCACCCCCGGGGGCGGAGGGACCCCCTTGCGGTGGTACTCATCTGGGAGCTTCCACCCGCGGCCTATAGGCCGCCCCCAGGGGTGGAGGGACCCCCTTGCGGTGGTACTCGTCTGGGAGCCTCCACCCGCGGCCTGGAGGCTGCAGCTGGGGGCGGAGGGACCCCCTTGCGGTGGTACTCGTCTGGGAGCCTCCACCCGCGGACTGGTGGCCGCCGAACGGGGGCAGAGGGATCCCCTTGCGGTGGTACTCATCTGGGAGCCTCCACCCGGGGGCCGGAGGCTGCCCCTGGGGGCGGAGGGACTCCCTTGTGGTGGAACTCGTCTGGAAGCCTCCACTTGGGGGCCGATACTCATCTGGGAGCCTCCACCCGCGGCCTGGAGGCCACCGCCGGGGGCGGAGGGACCCCCTTGCGGTGGGACTTGTCTGGGTGCCTCCACCCATGGCCTGGAGGCCGCCCCCGGGGGCGGAGGGACCCCCTTGCGGTGGTACTCGTCTGGGACCCTCCACCCGGGGGCCAGAGGGCGACCCCGGGGGCGGAGGGACCCCCTTGCGGTGGGACTTGTCTGGGAGCCTCCGCCCATGGCCTGGAGGCCGCACCCGGGGGCGGAGGGACCCCCTTGCGGTGGTACTCGTCTGGGACCCTCCGCCCGGGGGCCAGAGGGCGACCCTGGGGGCGGAGGGACCCCCTTGCGGTGGTACTCGTCTGGGAGCCTCCACCCGCGGCCTGGAGGCCACCCCCGGGGGCGGAGGGACCCCCTTGCGGTGGTACTCATCTGGTAGCCTTCACCCGCAGCCTAGAGGCCGGCCCCAGGGCAGAGGGACCCCCTTGCGGTGGTACTCATCTGGGAGCCTCCGCCCGTGGCCTGGAGGCCGCCCCCGGGGGCGGAGGGACCCCCTTGCGGAAGTACTCGTCTGGGAGCCTCCACCCACGGCCCGGAGGCCGCCCCCGTGGGTGGAGGGACCCCCTTGCGGTGGTACTCGTTTGGGAGCCTCCACCCGGGGGCCGGAGGCCGCCCCCGGGGGCGGAGGGACCCCCTTGCGGTGGTACTCAACTGGGAGCCTTCACGGCAGCCTAGAGGCCGGCCCCAGGGCAGAGGGACCCCCTTGCGGTGGTACTCATCTGGGAGCCTCCACCCGCGGCCTGGAGACCGCCCCCGGGGGCGGAGGGACCCCCTTGCGGTGGTACTTGTCTGGGAGCCTCCACCCGGGGGCCGGAGGCCACCCCGGGGCGGAGAGACCCCCTTGCTGTGGTGATCTGGGAGTCTCCACCCGCGGCCTGGAGGCCGCCCCCCGGGGGCGGAGGGACCCCCTTGTGGTGGTACTCATTTGGGAGCCTCCACCCGCGGCCCGGAGGCCGCCAACGGGGGCGGAGGTACCCCCTTGCGGTGGTACTCATTTGGGAGCCTCCACCCGCGGCCTGGAGGCTGCCCCCGGGGGCGGAGGGACCCCCTTGTGGTGGTACTCGTCTGGGAGCCTCCACCCGCAGCCTGGAGGCCGCCCCTAGGGGCGGAGGGACCCCCTTGCGGTGGTACTCATTTGGGAGCCTCCACCCGTGGCCCGGTGGCCGCCCCCGGGGGCGGAGGGACCCCCTTGCGGTGGTACTCGTTTGGGAGCTCCCAGTCGAGGAGCCTCGGTGGTACTCGTCTGGGAGCCTCCACCCATGGCCTAGAGGCCGCCCCCGGGGGCAGAGGGACCCCCTTGCGGTGGTACTCGTTTGGGAGCCTCCACCCGGGGGCCAAAGGCCGCCCCCGGGGTGGAGAGACCCCCTTGCGGCGGTCGTCTGGGAGTCTCCACCCGCGGCCTGGAGGCCTCCCCCGGGGGCGGAGGGACCACCTTGCGGTGGTACTCGTCTGGGAGCATCCAACCGGGGGCCGGAGGACGCCCCCGGGGGCGGAGGGACCCCCTTGCGGTGGTACTCATCTGGGAGCCTCCAACTGGGGACCGGAGGCCGCCCCCAGGGATGGAGGGACCCCCTTGCAGAGGTACTCATCTGGGAGCCTCCACCCACGTCCTGGAGGCCGCCCCCGGGGGCGGAGGGTCCCCCTTGCGGTGGTACTCGTCTGGGAGCTTCCACCCGGGGGCCGGAGGCTGCCCCCGGGGGCGGAGGGACCCCCCTTGCGGTGGTACTCGTCTGGGAGCCTCCACCCGCGGCCTGGAGGCAGCCCCCGGGGGAGGCGGGACCCCCTTGCGGTGGTACTCGTCTGGGAGCCTCCACCCGGGGCCGGAGGCCGCTCCCGGGGAGGAGGGACCCCCTTGCGGTGGTACTCGTCTGGGAGCCTTCACCCGGGGGCCAAAGGCCACCCCCGGGGGCGGAGAAACCCCCTTGCGGTGTTACTCGTCTGGGTGCCTCCACCCAGGGGCCGGAGGCCGCCCCCGGGGGAGGAGGGACCCCCTTGCGGTGGTACTCATCTGGGAGCCTCCACCCGGGGGCCAAAGGCCACCCCCGGGGGCGGAGAAACTCCCTTGCGGTGGTACTCGTCTGGGAGCCTCCACCCGGGGGCCGGAGGCCGCCCCCGGGGCGGAGAGACCCCCTTGCAGTGGTACTCATCTGGGAGCCTCCATCTGCAGCCTAGAGGCCGCCCCCGGGGTGGAGGGACCCCCTTGCGGTGGTACTGATCTGGGAGCCTCCACCCGCGGCCTGGAGGCCGCCCCCGGGGGCGGAGGGACCCCCTTGCGGTGGCCGCCCCCGGGGACAGAGGGACCCCCTTGCGGAGGTACTCGTCTGGGAGCCTCCACCCGCGCCCCGGAGGCCGCCCCCGGGGCCGGTGGGACCCACTTGCGGTGGTACTCATTTGGGAGCCTCCACCCGCGGCCTGGAGGCCGCCCCCCGGGGGCGGAGGGACCCCCTTGCGGTGGTACTCGTCTGGGAGCCTCCACCCGCGGCCCAGAGGCCGCCCCCGGGGGCGGAGGGACCCCCTTGCAGTGGTCGTCTGGGAGTCTCCACCCGCGGCCTGGAGGCCGCCCCCGGGGGCGGAGGGACCCCCTTGCGGTGGTACTCATCTGGGAGCCTCCATCCGCGGCCTAGAGGCCGCCCCCGGGGTGGAGGGACCCCCTTGCGGTGGTACTCGTCTGGGAGCCTCCACCCGGGGGCCAAAGGCCGCCCCCGGGGGCGGAGGGACCCCCTTGCAGTGGTACTCATCTGGGAGCCTCCACCCGGGGGCCGGAGGCCGCCCCCGGGGCGGAGAGACCCTCTTGCGGTGGTACTCGTTTGGGAGCCTCCACCCGCGGCCTGGAGGCTGCCCCCGGGGCGGAGAAACCTCCTTGCGGTGGTCGTCTGGGAGTCTCCACCCGTGGCCTGGAGGCCGCCCCCGGGGGCGGAGGGACCCCCTTGCGGTGGTACTCGTCTGGGAGCATCCAACCGGGGGCCGGATGCCGCCCCCGGGGGCGGAGGGACCCCCTTGCGGTGGTACTCATCTGGGATCCTCCAACCGGGGACCGGAGGCCGCCCCCAGGGGCGCAGGGACCCCCTTGCGGAGGTACTCATCTGGGAGCCTCAACCCGCGGCCTAGAGGCCGCCCCCGGGGGCGGAGGGTCCCCCTTGCGGTGGTACTCGTCTGGGAGCCTTCACCCGGGGGCCGCCCCTGGGGGCGGAGTGACCCCCTTGCGGTGGTACTCGTCTGGGAGCCTCCACCCGCGGCCTGGAGGCTGCCCCCGGGGGCGGAGGGACCCCCTTGCGGTAGTACTCATCTGGGAGCCTCCACCCAGGGGCTGGAGGCCACCCCGGGGGAGGAGGGACCCCCTTGCGGTGGTACTCGTCTGGGAGCCTCCACCCGGGGGCCGAAGGCCACCCCCGGGGGCGGAGGAACCCCCTTGCGGTGGTACTCGTCTGGGAGCCTCCACCCGGGGGCCGGAGGCCGCCCCCGGGGCGGAGAGACCCCCTTGCGGTGGTCGTCTGGAGTCTCCACCCGCGGCCTGGAGGCCGCCCCCGGGGGCGGAAGGACCCCCTTGCGGTGGTACTCGTCTGGGAGCCTCCACCCGCGGCCCGGAGGCCGCCCCCGGGGGTGGAGGGACCCCCTTGCGGTGGTACTCGTTTGGGAGCCCCCACCCGCGGCCCGGAGGCCGCCCCCGGGGGCGGAGGGACCACCTTGCGGTGGTACTTGTTCGGGAGCCTCCACCCGCGGCCTGGAGGCCGCCCCCGGGGGCGGAGGGACCCCTTGCGGTGGTACTCATCTGGGAGCCTCCACCCGCGGCCTGGAGGCACCCCCGGGGGCGGAGGGACCCCCTTGCGGTGGTACTCATCTGGGAGCCTCCACCCGGGGGCCAAAGGCCACCCCCGGGGCCGGAGGGACCACCTTGCGGTGGTACACATCTGGGAGCCTCCACCCGGGGGCCGCCCCCGGGGCGGAGAGACCCCCTTGCGGTGGTCGTCTGGGAGTCTCCACCCGCGGCCTGGAGGCCGCCCCCGGGGGGCGGAAGGAGCCCCTTGCGGTGGTACTCATCTGGGAGCCTCCATCCGCGGCCTAGAGGCCGCCCCCGGTGTGGAGGGACCCCCTTGCGGTGGTACTCATTTGGGAGCTTCCACCCGCGGCCTGGAGGCCGCCCCCGGGGGTGGAGGGACCCCCTTGCGGTGGTACTTGTTTGGGAGCCTCCACCCGTGGCCCGGAGGCCGCCCCGGGGGCGGAGGGACCCCCTTGCGGTGGAACTCATTTAGTAGCCTCTACCCGCGGCCTGGAGGCCGCCCCCGGTGGCAGAGGGACCCCCTTGCGGAGGTACTCATCTGGGAGCCTCCACCCGGGGGCCGTAGGCTGCCCCCGGGGAGGAGAGACCCCCTTGCGGTGGTCGTATGGGAGTCTCAACCCGCGGCCTGGAGGCCGCCCCCGGGGGCGGAGGAACCCCCTTGCGGTGGTACTCGTTTGGGAGCCTCCACTCGTGGCCCGGAGGCCACCCCCGGGGGCGGAGGGACCCCCTTGCGGTGGTACTCGTCTGGGAGCCTCCACCCGGGGGCCGGAGGCCGCCCCCGGGGCGGAGAGACCCCCTTGCGGTGGTCGTCTGGGAGTCTCCACCCGTGGCCTTGAGGCCGCCCCCGGGGGCGGAGGGACCCTCTTGCGGTGGTACTCATCTGGGAGCCTCCATCCGCAGCCTAGAGGCCGCCCCCGGGGTGGAGGGAAACCCTTGCGGTGGTACTCGTTTGGGAGCCTCCACCCGCGGTCCGGAGGCCGCCCCCGGGGGCGGAGGGACCCCCTTGCGGTGGTACTCGTTTGGGAGCCTCCATCCGCGGCCCGGAGGCCAGGGGAGGGACCCCCTTGCGGTGGTACTTGTTCGGGAGCCTCCACCCACGGCCTGGAGGCCACCCCCGGGGCGGAGGGACCCCCTTGCGGTGGTACTCGTCTGGGAGCCTCCACCCGGGGGCCAAAGGCCACCCCCGGGAGCGGAGGGACCCCCTTGCGGTGGTACTCATCTGGGAGCCTCCACCCGGGGGCCGGAGGCCGCCCCCGGGGCAGAGAGACCCCCTTGCGGTGGTCGTCTGGAAGTCTCCACCCGCGGCCTGGAGGCCGCCCCCTGGGGCGGAGGGACCCCCTTGCGGTGGTACTCGTCTGGGAGCCTCTATCCGGGGGCCAAAGGCCGCCCCCGGGGCGGAGGGACCCCCTTGCGGTGGTACTCGTCTGGGAGCCTCCACCCGGGGGCCGGAGGCCGCCCAAGGGGCGGAGAGACCCCCTTGCGGTGGTCGTCTGGGAGTCTCCACCCACGGCCTGGAGGCCACCCCCGGGGGCGGAGGGACCCCCTTGCTGTGGTACTCATCTGGGAGCCTCCACCCGCAGGCCGCCCCCGGGGCAGAGGGACCCCCTTGCGGTGGTACTCGTTTGGGAGCCTCCACCCGCGGCCCGGAGGCCGCCCCCGGGGGCGGAGGGACCCCCTTGCGGTGGTACTCGTTTGGGAGCCTCCACCTGCGGCCTGGAGGCCGCCCCTGGGGGCGGAGGGACCCCCTTGCGGTGGTACTCATCTGGGAGCCTCCATTCCGAGGCCTAGAGGCCGCCCCTGGGGCGGAGGGACCCCCTTGCGGTGGTACTCATCTGGG
>JBBHAA010003192.1:0-94200 GCA_037953035.1 Aquarana catesbeiana
ACCCAACATGCGTCTTTGCTAATCCATTGCTTTTATTAGCACAGCCAGAGAACTTGTATAGCTACTCCGATTATTACCAAACCTCTTTGCTGCAATTGTATCAGTTGTGCTAAAAAAAGTTACTGTATGTTTTAGCGAGGACATATACCGGGCGATCGTCTTTCTATCTTGAATTAGTAACCTGCAGGGGTTTCATTATTTTTTTTTTTACAGAATTTACTACCGCTTGAAAAAGAAATGCTTCTTCCTATCCTGGATTAGTATTGCAGTTTTGGGACTGTCTGTGGTCCCCTGCAGGTAAGTGCCCTTGGTAGTATACTCTGCATATATGAGAACATATTGAACAACCTACCTGTGATAATGTGACCTCCAGCGTTGGGTTGTCACCGATCCCAGGTGCCGCCATCTTCAGACATTTCTCCTTCTGGGTTCTGTCTCTGAAGATTGAGGCTGAGTGGCGGCATCTGAGACCTCGAACGTCCTCTACAAACATGAACTGACCTTCTTTCTTCAGTTTCTAAGTTCAGCCCTGAAGGCCTCACATTCCCTCTTCCTGAATCTAGATTGTAACTTTACTTTTCTTGAGAGAACAGCTTTCCCCTCTGGGTGGTCGATGTACATTGCAAAAGGACTTTACTCAAATTGTTCCAGAGATTGATCTTCCGAAGAAACAGCTGTTTGCTTCCCCATGTCCTGTGCTGACTGATTCTGAAAGGGAGGGTGTCTTTAATTATAATCACCTGGGTGCACTCCCAGTGTTCTGATGAGAAAAGCTGCAGTGTCCGCATCCCTTTAGAAGTATTTACTCTTTTAGAGTATGTCACCAACACCAAAACTGAAATTTCTGTTGTAGGGGATGCCTAAAATCTGACTTGTATCCAAATGCAGATTCCTGGGAAAGTCAGGGAGCCGAACAGGAAAGGACATTTCTTGGGGCGTTCTCCACATCAACACTGTACAGGCGGCCATATTGCATTGAATGTTAAATGAAATGACAACGGCTACAGATTGAAGAGGGAACTTTTAATAACATTCAATTACAATCTGACTTGTGTATCAATTGTAAAGAGAACTAAATAAACTTCCTCCGGTGTGGTTCAGACATCTAAATACTCAGGAACTTTGCTGAGGACTTTTCATATGCAAAACATAAGATGAGGTACACAAAGACAACAAAGTTACTCTTTAGTGAAAGATAAAATTCTCTGCTGCTTAAAAAGGTTGTAAACCTCAGTCATGAAATCTGAACAAAGCATATTCCTCTATAGTGTGTACTTGTCTCAGTCCCGAGCACTAAGTGTCATTTCTGTCTGCTGCCTCCTTTCTCTGCTATCTGCGTCAGTCACTTCTGACACCAAGAGATAAAAAGGTGACAGGGGAGAAAGCTCCAGCACACAGCCTGTGATTGACAGCCTCAGCTCTGTTCCTGTGTGCTCTCATTGAGAGTGTGATTTTAGCTCCCCCGCCCCCTGCTTTCTTAACCACTTCCTAACCGCGCCATAGCCGAAAGATGACTACAGCGTGGCTCTCTGATTCCGGGAGGGCGTTCATGTTCCTCACGTGCCCCCTGGGGAGCTCATACAGTGCTGCCTATTAGTGCCCATCAGTGCCCATCAATGCAGCCTCACCAGTTTAGCCTCATCAGTGCCCATCAGTTTAGCCTCATCAGTGCCACCTCATCAGTTTAGCCTCATCAGTGCCCATCAGTGCCACCTCATCAGTGCCGCTTCATCAGTGCCCATCAGTCCCGCCTCATCAGTGCAGCCTTATCAGTGCCCATCAGTGCAGCCTGTGGTCTTTAACCACTTGCCGACCAGCCGCCATCGTTATACGACGGCAGGTCAGCACGCTTCCGCAAATCGCTGTAGGTGTACGTTTGCTCCTTTAAGGAGCCGTAGCAGGCGGGGGACCCAATGTGCGTGGCCGTTATGTCCACCAGCCACCTACGATCGCAGGAACAAGAGCCAGAACAGGGATCTGTCAATGTAACAGGGGAGTAGAGAGAGATCATCTGTTCCTAGTGATCAGGAACAGCGATCTTTCTCCTCCTCCAGTCAGCCCCCCCCCCGCACAGTTGGAAATACCTCCCAGGGAACACTTAACCCCTTGATCGCCACCTAGTGTTAACCCCTTCCCTGCCAGAGACATTTATCCAGTAATCAGTGACTATTTTTAGCTCTGATCGCTGTATAAATGTCACTGGTCCCAAAAAAGTGTCAAAAGTGACAAAAATCTATCCGCCGCAATGTCGCAGTCCCGCTAAAAATCGCTGATCACCGCCATTACTAGTAAAAAAAAAAAAAAAAAAAAATTATAATAAAAATGCCATAAATATATCTCCTGTTTTGTAGATGCTATAACTTTTGCACAAACCAATCAATATATGCTTATTGCGATATTTTTTTTTTTTTTACCAAAAATATGTAAAAGAATACATATCGGCCTAAACTGATGAAGAAATTTGTTTTTTTTTTTAAGTTTTTTTTTGGATATTTATTATAGGAAAAAGTAAAAAATATTGTTTTTTTTTTTTTTTTCAAAATTGTCGCTGTTTTATGGTTTATAGTAAAAAAAAAAAAAAAAAAGGTGATCAAATACCACCAAAAGAAAGCTCTATTTGTGGGAAAAAAAGGACATCAATTTTGTCAGTTAAAGCGACGCAATGCCGTATCGCAAAAAATGGCCTGGTCATTAAGAGGGAAAATCTTCTGCTCTGTAAGTGGTGAATTTCTATTTTTCTCCCACTCCTTCCGCTATAGATGTCCTCCAAGGATTTTTTTTTTTTTTTTTTTGTTAAGGCAATATTTTTACCAACCTCTAGGTGGAGCTGTCTGCTGTCACTAGAGCTAAAAAATGCAGCCTGTAGTCTGAAGAGGACCTGTCATCAGCGATTGCTTTATACTTGTTACAATTGGTAGATTGATTTCTGTTCCACCGCAGTGGCCACACATGGATCGACATTTTGTTTTAGACCCCCCCAGATCTCTTCATAAAGAGGACCTGTCATGCTGTATTGTTTATCATAAGGGGGGTTTACATTGCAATAAAAGTGATCAAAAACATTTGACAGTGTAAAAATAAAAAATAAAAATGTAATAAAATAAATTTGAAAAAATTTCTTAAAGCGCCGCCTTCCCCTGTGCTTGCACGTAGTGGTGAAAACATATGTAAGTCACGCCCACATATGTAAACGGTGATCGCACCGCACATGTGAGTTATTGCTGACGTCTGAGCGAGTGCAATAATCATAGCTTCCTCTCTAGTGCCTCGTACACACGATCGGATTTTCCGATAGGAAATGTGTGATGACAGGCTGTTGGCGGAAAATCCGACCGTTTGTACGCTCCATCAGACAATTGTTGTCGGATTTTCCGCGGACAACAGGTAGCAGGTTTTAAAATTTTCCGTGGACAAATGTGTGTTGTCAGATTTTCCGAGCGTGTGTACACAAGTCCGTCCGACAAAAGTCCAAAGTACAAACACGCATGCTCGGGAGCAAGGACGAGCCGGAAGTGGTCGGTCTTGTAAACTAGCGATCGTAACGGAGAATTAACATTGGTGACACGGCAAATTATGAAATCTGGAAATGCAGCGCACAATTCTCTTCTTCTTTAATGGGATAATAATGAAGCTGCTTTGCTGGTGATACTGATGGATTATTGAAAACGAAGTTTCAAAGGCTTTTTTTTTTCTAGTGATATCAAGAATAATATTATTTTTTTTGGGGGGGGGGGGGGAGTTACCACAACACCATTATTATCCCGGAGTTTTTAAGATCAAAGATACAACTATGTTGGTGTCCCTTGTTAATGTTACATTGTATTTTATAAAATGTAACTGCCGACTCCCAAACTGTCATTTGAAGTAAAACACAAAGCCAAGTATTATTCTACACAAGTTTTTTATTGTGCATTAAAAAAGTAAAACAAATAAAATTAGACATGATATCTGCCAATAGAACTTAACCAAAAAGTGCATTCTATGCATCCAAAAATATAGAAAATATACCAAATCAAATCATTATTTTTCAACCAAAAAATTAAAATAAAAGCCTCATGCATGTGTCCTGCTTCTTAATATAGGGGGTCAGCAATGACAAGAGTTGGTGAAAGCAGAGGTCCGTCATCCGGAGATAATTCCGAAAATCATCCGGATTATTCTCCTGGAGCTCCCGCAGCAAAGGCATATGACATCATTGGTCACCATTAATAAAGCAACCAATTTTTGGTCCAAGAACTCCTCCCCCTCCTGTTCCTGGACTGGACTTGGGTCAAAGCAATAACTCCAAGACCAATAATAAATAACACGTTATCTCCTCCGACCGCAACATGGCTGGTTGACGAACGGCCGTTCAGAAACAAACTGAAAAGCTCGAAATTAAAAGCGCAAAATGAAAAGTGCGAATCAACACTCACCAAACTTCTACTAACATGAAATTTAGCAGAAGGAGCCCAAAGGGTGGCGCTAAAGAGCTGAAAGACCACGTAGTGCGTCACTACGTTTGTGTTTGTTGGCCGACAATTCCTTGCCGTTTGTATGCAAGACAAAATCCAGGCGCACGTCTTCGGATAAAAGTCCGAGGTTTTGTCTGCGGAAAATCCGATGGTGTGTACGAGGCTTTACTCTAAACTGGTAAACTGTATAAATTATTAAAGCGTCGCCTGTGAAGATTTTTAAGTACTGTCATTTGGTGCCATTACACGAGTGTGCGCAATTTTATAGCATGACTTGTTTGGTATCTATTTACTCAGCGTAACATCATCTTTTATATCATACAAAAAAAATGGGGTGCATATTATGTTTTTTTTTTTTTTACGCAGCATAACATCATCTTTTATATCATACAAAAAATATGGGGTGTACGGTATATTATTTATTTATTTTTTTTTACTCAGCATGACATCATCTTTTATATCATACAAAAAAAAATGGAGTATATATATTTTTTGGTTTTTTTTTTTACTCAGCATAATATCATCTTTTATATCATACAAAAAAAATGGGCTCATATATTATGTTTTTTTTTTTTTATTATTATTATTATTATTATTATTATTATTATTATTATTATTATTAATTCATTAAAGTGTAAATTTTTCTCAAAAAAATGTGTTTGAAAAACCACTGCGCAAAGAAAGTGTGATATAAAAAATTGCAACATTGCAACATTCGCCATTTTATTCTGCTAAAAAAAAAAAAAAAAATAATAATAATGTTTGAGAGTAATTTTCTAGCAAAAAAAAAAAAAAAAAAAAATACAGATTTGAAAATGAAGAATGTATCAGAGTGGAGGATCAGAGGCCGGGCTGGTGGTCACAATTATGACCGTTCCTGAAGGCACGGCTGGCCCGGCATCGCATTGTGTTCATGGTGACAAATGGCCCGACTTCCAGGCAACTATCAAAATACCGGCAACATGTGCAAAAGAGGGACAGACAGCAGGGGGGTAAATAAACTCCTCTCAGCCCTGACACAAGACCCCCCTCATCTCCCCCCTCCCCTCCCCCTTCCCCGCCCCCCTTCAAAACACATCCTCATTATAACACTTTACTGTACAACTGCCCCGTATAATACGAGGTTTTTCCAAACAGTTTGGTGAACGATATCAGAAAACAAAACCGAAGATGCAAATTCTCTTTTATTGGCCTTCGAAATAATTGCCGTCCTTCACAACACACTTTTGGCAACATTCATTTATCTCCTGGAGTCAGCAAAGGCCTCCTTAGGAATCGATCGTAGATCCGTTGTCACACATTCTTGGATTGGACATTGTCTTGACACTGGACTTTTGCAGGTGACTCTTTTTTTGGGTCACAGGGAAGAGGTTGAACGCCATTCCGTCGGATGCCGCTTGGATTCCAGGTGGGACTGGTGGCACGGCGTCTCCTCCACCGTGATGGCGGTTGGCAGGATGGATCCCGGTCACACATGGTAACAAAATCTCCGGAGGTTTCCGTCCGTTTCGCTTCCCGTTCGTCTGTCAGCTTGTGCAGCACAAACCGGGAACAGATCTTCCGCTTACCCAAATCTTCGCGGACCAATGGTGCGCACCGTGCCCTTGCTAACGCCCAATTCCTCCGCCATCAACCACAGAGTCAGAGTGTAGAAATGTCACCAGCACACCAAGGATTCCGCAAAAGGGTCCAAAGCTTTATATACATGGTCACACGGTACATCTACGGCAACGTTTCAAAGCCACCCAGGGGCCCTTCTTCCTGACAAAGGGGCCCAGCGTGGCTCCGAAACATTGCTGGATGTGTACCATGTGACCATGTGAATAACGCTTTGGACCCGTGGAGGCCCATCCATTAGAAGCGCCCGGGCGCTGCCCCCTCTTTCCAGGCCACTCCCCCCCCCCATAATGGCACACCTCCCCACATTTTGAGATGGGAATGAGGGACACCTACTAGCAAACGTATGTAGGCACAGGACACGCCCCCTGCCACGCCCCTTAAAGGGGACATCATTTTAAAGAAAAGGTTATTTAAATCCACAAGTGATTTTTTTACCACTACTGTTCTTTTATATTGGCTTTTAAAATTGACAAATGCAGCGATTTAGAAATCAGATGAAAGGTTTCGTACTGGGAAAGATAAAAAGTGCATTTTATATACAACTATATGGATCAGACCAAAATGAGGGACAAATAGGGACAGAGGGACATTGCTCTAAATCAGGGACAATTGGGAGCTATGATAATGGACAGATTTATGCATAGCATGAATCTATCCATGGCCGCTGCAGCCACCCCCTGATCATTCGTCCGGCCCCTTTCAGGACATCAGGAGCATGAATTACAGCAGCTGGGGTTTTATTTTTTTTTTAAGCACCTGATTAGAGCCAGAGGCTCTAATAGGCTTCAAAATAGGGTGGGCTCGGAGTGCAGAGAATCCTAACTAAGCCCACCCAGGTGTGTTACAACAGCGAATGAAACACTGATCCTCAAAAACCGTCCAATCAGAGGCGGGTGTGAGACCCATTTTCCGATTGGCCGAAAAGAGAAGACTCCCAATTGTCCCCCCGAAGAGAGGAGGGAGAAAACGGAAGCCACTGCCGCTGTGATGACCCGTGGAGAGCAGGAAAACGGGAAGCCGCTGGCAATGGGGTAATCGCTACCGACCGGGGGGGGGGGGGGGGTTGTCATACTGTTTGTTGTTCCCCCCCCCCAAAAAAATTTCCACCAACCGCCACTGCTTTGGACCCTTTTGAGGAATCCTTGGCGTGCCGATGACATTTCAACATTCTAATGCCCTGTACGCACGGTCGGACTTTCCGACGGAATATGTGCGGTCGGAGCTTGTTGTCGGAAATTCCAACCGTGTGTGGGCTCCATCGGACTTTTTCCATCGGAATTTCCGTCACACAAAGTTCGAGAGCAGGCAATAAAATTTTCCGACAACAAAATCAGTTCGCGTAAATTCCGACCGTGTGTGGACAATTCCGACGCACAAAGTGCCACGCATGCTCAGAATAAATTAAGAGACGAAAGCTATTGGCTGCTGCCGCGTTTATAGTCCCGACCGACGTACGCGTTTTACGTCACCGCGTTCAGAACGATCGGGTTTTCCGACAACTTTGTGTGACCGTGTGTATGCAAGACAAGTTTGAGCCAACATCCGTCGGAAAAAATCCTAGGATTTTGTTGTCGGAATGTCCGATCAATGTCCGATCAATGTCCGATCAATGTCCGATCGTGTGTACGGGGCATTATTGTCTAAAGTTCCCAGCCGGTGGTCATTACAGCAGCCGTTTTCAGGATCGTGTGCGCGGGGGGATATTACGTTTGGTGTTTCAATCGTAGAGTCAGTCGCCCGATCCTGTGCCAGCATTTGTCACGCTCGATCGTGTCTGGGGTTCTGCTTGTTGACGGCCGACCCGAACACGGCTCATCCACTAAACGAAGAAAAACTTTTTTTTTTTCACTTCTTTATTTATTTATTTATTGAAAAAAATAGAAACCCCCCCCCAAGTGGTGATTAAATACCACCAAAATAAAGTTCTATTTGTGTGAAAAAAAGATAAAAATCTCATATGAGTACAGTGTTACATGACCGAGTAATTGTCATTCAAAGTGCGACAGTGCTGAAAGGTGAAAATTGTCCTGGGCAGGAAGAGGGGGGGGAGTGCCTGGTATTGAAGGGGTTAAGGTCGGGTTCTCTCCCTCCCATGGGGTCTCCCTTTGGTGGTGCCCCACCTAGTATGCAGGTGGACATTGCATTGGCAGGTCCCCTGAAGACTGCCTGTTTTTACCACCCCCTGGCCGCCCATGTGAAACGGCCCTCAAGGTTAGCGAAATCACTAATTTCCTATTCATCTGTATGTCTGATTATTTTTAATTATATAATATTTTTATTGCTTTATTTTTCTGACACAGGACAATCCCTTTTGTAAGACGAATGATAAATGAGGTCGATTCCGATGGACTGGTTTTGGCGTTCTTCCTCCTCGCTGTTTATCTCTTACTATTCTGAAGCCTGGTAGGAGTGAGTCACCGGGAAAAAAACAGCCGTCTCTTCGTCTCCCATGTCCCGGGTGTAACTCTCCAATTACCGGCCGCGGACTCTGCGGTCGCGGTAATAATGGATGCTGCGTGTTGATTGAGCCTCCATTTGCCGCCTGTTCTGTTACGCGTGGTGTCAGGGTACAGGCGCTGTGCTGGCGCTGCCGATGCTGCCCCCCCCGGTGTCGGGGTAATCTGCCGGGGTATCCTTGTTCGCCCCCCCCCGACTGAGTTAACTGACTGAAGCGTCCGGCTGCGGTGATGTCATCTGAAAGACGCGGTAATGGCAAAATCTGCCGCTCAACAGCTGAAAATTCAATTATCTGGCAAAAGGTTAACAAGCTTTAGATGTACAAAACATCATTCAGCCTGAAAGGAGCCGTCCGGTGCAGACAAACATGGTACGCCCACGGGGGGTCGGGGAACTACAAATCCCAGCCATAAAGTTCACATGTCAGGTTTAACCCCTTCAATACCGGCACCTTCACCCCCTTCCTGCCCAGGCCAATTCTCAGCTTTCAGCGCTGTCACACTTTGAATGACAATTGTCATGCTACATTGTATCCATATGACATCTTTTTCACAGAGATAAAGCTTTCTTTTGGTGGTATTTAACCGCCTCCCACCCGCTGTATAGACAAATGATGGTGGGCGGGATCCCCTCTATTTCTGGGGTGATGTCATATGACCCCCCCCCCCCCCCTGGGGCATACCATGTCCCCAGGATCTCGGTAAAGAGCCGATGACGTGGCTCTTTACCCATGTGATTGGCTGTGTCCAATCACAGCTGATGACATGTAAACACGGAAGTTAATTGACAGGTGCTCAATATTTTGGGGGGGGGGGAGATGGGGCAGAAAACAATAAACTTGCCCCCCTCACTCACACTAACACCAGTCCTAAGACCCCTGGCCAATCGAGTCTCAGGACCCGCTTCCTGATTGGCCGGGAGGAAAATCAGCAAGACAATAGCGAATATTAATTTACTATTGTCACACAACTGGGGGGGCTCGGGGTGCAATGCTCTGCGCCCCGAGCCCACCCTTTTTTGAAAACAATTAGAACCTCGGGCTCTAATCTTGTGCTTCAATAAAAAAATTAAAAAACCCCATCGAAATCCATGAGTTCGGCGCCCCTGCATGTAGATTAGGGGGGCCGGGCACATGGATTAGGGGGGCGGCGCCCCTGTGCCCCTTATAGACGGGCCGCCACTGCTGACAGAGTGTGAGGAGAGACGATCAGCAGCATCTCCTCACAGGGGAGACTGTACAGATAATCAGGGCACTGATCATTAGTGCAGCCCCAGCAGTGCCCATCAGTGACTCCAATCTGTGCCCATCAATGATGCCACTTTGGCCCATAAAAAATGCCAGTCAGTGCTGCCTATCATTGCCCATAAGCGCCACCTTATCAGTGCCCATCAGTACCACCTATCAGTACCACCTCTCTGTGCTGCCTTTTTAGTGCTCATCAGTTCTGCCTATCCATGCCGCCAATCAGTGCCTATCAGTGCCACCTCTCTGTGCCGCCTATCGGTGCCCATCAGTGCTGCATATCAGTGCTCATCAGTGCCACCTCATCAGCGCACATCAGTGAAGGAGAAAAATTACTTATTTACAACATTTTCGAACAGAAACTAAGGATAAAAAATTATTTTTCAAAATTTTCGGTCTTTTTTGTTTGTTTAGCAAAAAATAAAACCCCTCCCAGTGGTAATTAAATACCACTAAAAGAAATCTCTATTCGTGTGAAAAAAATGATAAAAATCTCATATGGGTACAGTGTTGTATGACCGCGTAATTGTCATTCAAAGTGCGACAGCGCTGAAAGCTGAAAATTAGCCTGGGCAGGAAGAGGGTGATAGTGCCCGGTATTGAAGGGGTTAATCACCACTAGGTTTTTTATTTTTTGCCAAATAAATGAAAAAAGACCAACATTTTTTTTTTTTTTTTCTTTGTTTCTGTTATTAAATTTTGCAAATAAATAATCTTTCTTCATCGATTTTGGCAAAAAATGTATTCTGCTCCATTTCTTTGGTGAAAATAACCCAAATCAGTGTCTATTATTTAGATTGTAGGTAAATTATAGAGACCACAAACTGTGGGATATATATCTGAATATCTGAAAATCGATCAGTCCGGATGTACTGACATTTTTTGAGGGCCTAAAATCTCAGGACAGTACAAATACCCCCCAAACGACCCCTTTTTGGAAAGTGGACATTCCAAGGTATTTAGTAAGAGGCACGGCGGAGTTTCTGAAGTTGTAATTTTTCTCACAATTATTTGGAAATTGAAATAAAAAAAAAATAATAATGTTTTTTTTGTTTATTTTTACATCCTGTCACCAGTGCAGTACAGCGTCATCATATAACTGGTGTGGTGCTGATCAGGGACACTGACTGGTGTAAGTATGTTAAAAAAAAAATATATATATATATATATATATATATATATATATATATATATATATATATATATATATATATATATATATATATATATATATATACATATATTACTTTTTATATCTTTTTTTTTTTTTTACTATTTTTTTTTTAACACACAATGACCAGAGCAATACAGTGTTACCATAGTAACACTGTAGTACTCTGGGGAAGTGATCAGGATTTTATTTAATTTTTTTACGTATTATGATTGCTTATAGCAGTGAATTTCATTGGTATAAGCAAACATTTTTACTGAATGAAACTGATTTATTCAGTGTTCATTTGTTGTGATTATCTGTGATTGGCCCTGTCTGTACCATGTGATCACTGTGGCCAATCACAGCTAGCAACACAATTGTACACAATGGATGCCATGAAATCTATTGTTTACAACTGTCACATGATCTGCTATGATTGGCCACAGAAATCACATGGTGCCGGTACAGTGATCAGTCATCGGCTGTGCTCTGTGGACACAGTTGGTGACAGATCGCGCCGCAGTGCTGCCCTGCGGCCATGTGAGAGGCGTTTTCTGGACGTCATACGATGGCCACCCCGAACGACGAAAGTCCTGCCCAGCCGTCATTTGACTATAGGCCGGTGAAAACTGGTTAAAAAGAACGTCTGATCCTATTCAGAAGACAGATAACCTGTTGCCGCTCATGGAACGCATATGTCGCAGCAGCAGAAGGGAGGGATTTTACTCCCACATGTATGTGTCTATGGGCGGCAGAGCATGTCACTGCCAGCACAGAGACTGAGCTGTCATAGAGAGCTCCACTTACAGCTCCCGATCATGTGACTATTGTGTCTAATTACTGTATTCCTCTGGAATATCGGTGAGCTTTGTGTATTTCCTCCCGATCTGTGCAGTAATCCAGTGTGAGACTTCCTGTAATAAAGACCGCCCACTGCTGGTCTCTCCTTGTGCAGGGGGACTGGTCTTGTCTCCGCCCCCTCCTGTAATTTTCTGTAATGGGTGGAGCCCACTGGGCCCCTCCCACAGCTCTGCTCTCTCTCCTTGTGTAGGGGGACTGGTCTTGTCTCCTGCAGTTTTCTGTAGTGGGTGGAGCCTGCCGGGCCCCTCCCACAGCTCTGCTCTCTCTCTCGATGTGCAGGGGGACAGGTCGTCTCTCTGCCCCCTCCTGCAGTTTTCTGTAGTAGGTGGAGCCTGCCGGGCCCCTCCCACAGCTCTGCTCTCTCTCTCGATGTGCAGGGGGACAGGTCGTATCTCCGCCCCCCTCCTGCAGTTTTCAGTGGCGGGTGGAGCCTGCTGGGCCCCTCCCACGGCTCTGCTCTCTCCTTGTGCAGGGTGTCTGGTCTTGTCTCCGCCCCCCTGTAGTTTGCTCTAGTAGGTGGAGCCTGCTGGGCCCCTCCCACAGCTCTGCTCTCTCTCCTTATGCAAGGGGACTGGTCTTGTCTTGGCGCCATACCACACCTGTGCGCAATTTTAAAGCATGACATGTCAGGTATCTATTTTCTTGGCATATCATCATCTGTCACATTATACATTAAAAAATGGGCCAACTTTACTGTTTTTTTTTTTTTTTTTTCATGTAAATGTTTTTTTTTTTTTTCCTCCAAAAAAATTGCGTTTGAAAAGTTGCTACCCAAATACCGTGTGACAAAAAAAAGTTGCAATGACCGCAAATTTAATTCGCCAGGGTCTCTGCTAAAAAAAAAACATATAATATGTTTGGGTTGTTCTGAATAATTTTCTATAAAAAAAAAAAAAAAATGATGATTTTTACATGTGGGAGAGGAGTGCTGGAATTTGCCCGGTTGGCAAGTGGTTAATATAGTTAATCTGACTTAAAAAAGTCCATCTAGTTTAACCAATAAAAGAAAAAAAAAAGTTTATATATATATATATATATATATATATATATATATATATATATATATATATATATATATATAAATATATAAAAGACTATACATGTATATATACATGTACAGTCCTATATATACAATCCAATACGCACAGTTGATCCAGAGGAAGGCAAAAAACCCCAATAAAGCGTGATCCAAAACCCCCCAAATTTTTGGTCACAGTAACTCCACTGCCTAACGGGAAGCGATTTTTAGCGATTATTTCTGTGGCGTCCAGCGGCCGCCCTTTAAATCTGATACGGTTGATTTGGGAACAGGTGGCTTTTTTTTTTTTTTTTGCATTGTCTCCGCATTCCGCGTCGTCCCGATCGCCCCAATAATACTGGGGGGGGGGCTGGGAGCCAGGAAGTGACCTTGAACAGAGGCGAGCGTGTAACGGGCACAGCTGCAGGCTTTGCTACCCCCTTCCCATCACCCCCCCCCCCCCCCCCACTGTGAGTCCCCCCTCCCACCCCATGGAGTGGAGTAAAGTTACACTTCACAACACTTGTGCTGTCAGTCACACACAGGCGGAGAGCAGCTCAGGCAGTCCCACAGACAGAGGATATCCTCAGAGCCGGCTGGGATGGAGGGTCCGATGCTGCTGGCCACGTGCGTCTTCGTGCCCCTTTGGTGCCAGGTAAGTGCGCCCGCTGGCAGCTTCTCACTGATTGCACTTTGTTCTTCTTCTACTTGTCTCAGGTTTGTGTGGATTTATTAGGAAGTCTTTACTACACGCTACAATGTAACTTTCATCACTTTCATCTTACTTCTTCTGCGACTCCAAAGTCCAGCGAGTTTGGAGTGCAACTTTGGATGGATGCGACTTGTTGTCCTGTAAAGTTGGACCCACTGTTGCATGTAAAGCATTCAGGTACGACTTTCGTGCAACTTTTTGAACATTGAAGTCTATGACCCTCGAGTGGCATAAAAGTCAGACCAAAGTAGTGCATGAATTACAGTGCCTTGAAAAAGTATTCATACCCCTTGAAATTTCCCACATTTTCTCATGTTACAACCAAAAATGTAAATGTATTTTATTGGGATTTTATGTGATAGATCAACACAAAGTGTCACATAATTGTGAAGTGGAAGGAAAATGATAAATGATACAAATAAATATGTGAAAAGTGTGGGGGGGGGGAGGGGCATTTGTATTCAGCTCCCTTTACTCTGATACCCCTAACTAAAATCTAGAGGAACCAATTGCCTTCAGAAGTCACCTAATTAGTAAATAGAGTCCACCTGTGTGTCATTTTATCTCAGTATAAATACAGCTGTTCTGTGAAGCCCTCAGAGGTTTGTTAGAGAACCGTAGTGAACAAACAACATCATGAAGGCCAAGGAACACACCAGACAGGTCAGGGATAAAGTTGTGGAGAAGTATAAAGCAGGGTTAGGTTATAAAAAAATCTCCCAAGCTTTGAACATCTCACGGAGCTCTGTTCAATCCATCATCGGAAAATGGAAAGAGTATGGCACAACTGGAAACCTACCAAGACATGGCCGTCCACCTAAACTGACCGGCCGGGCAAGGAGAGCATTCATCAGAGAAGAGCCAAGAGGTCCATGGTAACTCTGGAGGAGCTGCAGAGATCCACAGCTCAGGTGGGAGAATCTGTCCACAGGACAACTATTAGTCGTGTTCTCCACAAATCTGCCCTTTATGGAAGAGTGACAAGAAGAAAGACATTGGTGAAAGAAAGTCATAAGAAGTCCTGTTTGTAGTTTGTGAGAAGCCATGTGGAGGACACAGCAAACATGTGGAAGAAGGTGATCTGGTCAGATGAGACCAAAATTCAACTTTTTGGCCTAAAAGCAAAACGCTATGTGTGGGGAAAACTAACACTGCACATCACCCTGAACACACCATCCCCACCGTGAAACATGGTGGTGGCAGCATCATGTGGTGGGGATGGTTTTCTTCAGCAGGGACAGGGAAGCTGGTCAGAGTTGATGGGAAGATGGATGGAGACAAATACAGGACAATCTTAGAAGAAAACCTGTTGGAGTCTACAAAAGACTTGAGACTGGGGCGGAGGTTCACCTTCCAGCAGGACAACGACCCGAAACATCCAGCCAGAGCTACAATGGAATGGTTTAGATCAAAGCATATTCATGTGTTAGAATGGCCCAGTCACAGTCCAGACCTAAATCACATTGAGAATCTGTGGCAAGACTTGAAAATTGCTGTTCACAGACGCTCTCCATCCAATCTGACAGAGCTTGAGATATTTTAAAAAGAAGAATGGGCAGAAATGTCCTCTCTAGATGTGCAAAGCTGGTAGAGACATCCCCAAAAAGACTTGTAGAGAAAGGGGGTTCTACAAAGTATTGACTCCGGGGGGCGCCATACAAATCCCCCCCCCCACACCTTTCACATATTTATTTGTATCATTTATCATTTTCCTTCCACTTCACAATTATGTGACACTTTGTGTTGGTCTATCACATAAAATCCCAATAAAATACATTTACATTTTTGGTTGTAACATGACAAAATGTGGGGAATTTCAAGGGGTATGAATACTTTGTCAAGGCACTGTAACTGCAACTTTAAGTCGATTGGAAAACATGGGGTAAGACTTGTCATGTGACTTTGATGTCCAAAGTCACATGACAAGTCTCACACATGTAAATGGGGTGTTAATGATTGGTAACCGGCAATATGTTACGTTTCTGGTTTGGGGTTTTCTTACACTTTAAGCTCTGGGCTGATGGAATGTAATGGCCGGTCATTGTACAGTCAGGAATTGTTCCCTATGGAATAGAAAATAACCGACAATCAAACATGAGATTCCTGTGAGCTGGAAAATCCCTTCAACTTTTGGTTGTCGTTGGTTACCGCACATCAAAAAAAAAAAAAAAGAACAGCTTGACAGATGCTGAATTCTGGAGGCTAAAAATAATATTCTTGTGGCATTCCTGGTGAGCATTTGCCGGGAGACGGATCTGTGTGGGAATATTCTGGTCCTGTATGAATATATGATATCTCCCTGGAATGAGTGGAGGGGCGCTCACTGACTGCAGAATTATTGGTATATATATACAGTATCTGACAAAAGTAAGTACACCCACCAGTCACATTTGTGTAAATCTTTTCTTCTATCTTTTCATGTGACAACACTGAAGAAATGACACTTGTCTACAATGTAAAGTAGTGAGTGTACAGCTTGTATAACAGTGTAAATTTACTGTCCCCTCAAAATAACTCAACACACAGCCATTAATGTCTAAACCGCTGGCAACAAAAGTCAGTACACCCCTATGTGAAAATGTCCAAATTGGGCCCAATTAGCCATTTTTCCTCCCCGGTGTCATGCGACTCGTTAGTGTTACAAGGTCTCAGGTGTGAATGGGGAGCAGGTGTGGTAAATTTGGTGTTATCACTCTCACTCTCTCATACTGGTCACTGAAAGTACAACATGGCACCTCATGGCAAAGAACTCTCTGAGGATCTGAAAAAAAGAATTGTTGCTCTACATAAAGATGGCCTAGGCTGTAAGAAGATTGCCAAGACCCTGAAACTGAGCTGCAGCACGGTGGCCAAGACCATACAGCGGTATAACAGGACAGGTTCCACTCAGAACAGGCCTCACCATGGTCCACCAAAGAAGTTGAGGTCACGTGCTCAGCGTCATATCCAGAGGTTGTCTTTGGGAAATAGACGTATGAGTGCTGCCAGCATTGCTGCAGAGGTTGTAGGGGTGGGGGGTCAGCCTGTCAGTGCTCAGACCATACGCCGCACACTGCATCAAATTGGTCAGCATGGCTGTCATCCCAGAAGGAAGCCTCTTCTAAAGATGATGAACAAGAAAGTCCGCAAACAGTTTGCTGAAGACAAGCAGACTAAGGAGATGGATTACTGGAACCATGTCCTGTGGTCTGATGAGACCAAGATAAATACGTATTTGGTTCAGATGGTGACAAGCGTGTGTGGGGGCAACCAGGTGAGGAGGACAAAGACAAGTGTGTGTGGGGGCAACCAGGTCAAGCATGGTGGTGGGAGTGTCATGGTCTGGGGCTGCATGAGTGCTGCCGGCACTGGGGGGCTACAGATCATTGAGGGAACCATGAATGCCAACATGTACTGTGACATACTGAAGCAGAGCATGATCCCCTCCCTTCAGAGACTGGGCCGCAGGGCAGTATTCCAACATGATAACCACCCCAAACACACCTCCAAGACCACCACTGCCTTGCTAAAGAGCTGAGGGTAAAGGTGATGGACTGGCCAAGCATGTCTCCAGACCTAAACCCTATTGATCATCTGTGGGACATCCTCAAACAGAAGGTGGAGGAGCGCAAGGTCTCTAACATCCACCAGCTCTGTGATGTCATCATGGAGGAGGGGAAGAGGACTCCAGTGACAACCTGTGAAGCTCTGGTGACCTCCATGTCCAAGAGGGTTAAGGCAGTGCTGGAAAATAATGGAGGCCACACAAAATATTGACACTTTGGGCCCAATTTGGAGATTTTCACTTAGGGGTGTACTGACTTTTGTTGCCAGCGGTTTAGACATTAATGGCTGTGTGTTGAGTTATTTTGAGAGGACAGTAAATTTACACTGTTATACAAGCTGTACACTCACTACTTTACATTGTAGACAAGTGTCATTTCTTCAGTGTTGTCACATGAAAAGATAGAAGAAAAGATTTACACAAATGTGAGTGAGGGTGTACTTACTTTTGTGAGATACTGTATATATACAGTGACTGTGTAAGTTTCCTTCTCAAACTGAATTGATCAAAGGTGCCATGCGGGAATGCGCAATATAATGTGTGTAAACGAGAGCGCGCTAGGTCGCACCATACTGGTATGAACCACGCCTAAGTCCCAGGTTCCCAAACCTGTGACCTGGGGGCCGTATGTAGCCCTTTGACATATTGTGTGTGGCCCTCGGGGGCCCCTACAGACGCTAATCTGTGTTTCCCTTTTACCTTGTTATAGTAGTAATATCCAGCAGCCTCATATAGTTTGCACCTCATACTAGCACATTATAACAGACTTAGCTGTCACCAGTGCAGTACGCGCTCATATAATTGAAGAGGCGGTGATCAGGGACACTGACTGGTGACAGTATGTAAAATAAAAAAAATAAAAATTTTTATACTTTTTTATTTATTTTGATCGTGATTTTTTTTCTCCTTTTACACACTATGAGGGTTTATAACTGTGCATTTTACCGAATGAAAACTACTCATTCAGTGTTTACTATTGTGATCAGCTGTGATTGGCCCTGTCTGTACCATGTGATGACTGTGACCAATCACAGAGCTCATCACAACAGTACACAACAAAAGGCATTAACCTCAGCCATTGATTGTGTTTAACTGTCATGTGATATGCTGTGATTGGCCACAGCGGTCACATGGTACCAGCGGCGGGCTGGTACAGTGATCTGTCATCGGCCACGTCCTGTGGACACAGCGGGTGACAGATTGGGGCAGAGCAGTGCCCGTGGGGTGTGTGCGTCCTCCCAACTTTTTGAGATGTGAATGAGGGACACCTATCAGCAAAAGTATGCAGGCATAGGACACACCCCCTGCCACGCCCCCTTAAAGGAGAATTGTGCAAAAAAACAAGATTGGTTAAAACCATAACTACTGCACAAGCTGAATCCTGTGTGAAGCAGACCTTAGATGTGCAAAAAAAATGTGAGCGCCCGTTAACACGCCAAATGCATTAAGATGCGTTAATGGTATGTTTTCGGTGCTTTTTTTTTTGATGCATCAAAGGATGCTTGCAAGATGCCCCTTCTACATTGGCCTTTTATTGTATGGATTTTTGTATTATTATCAGTAACGCTTTGTAAACGCATCTCAAACGTGCCGAATCTCAAACGCTATAGCGGCATTTGTGACGCATTTACAATGTGTTTATATTGATATGAATGGAAGCATTTGGGAGGTGGTGAAGCCGGGCACAAACGGCACATGTTGGGTCAATTTTGATGCGATGTGACGCTAAGGCAACCATGTGACTGACACTGCGCGCTGCAATCCACCAAGACCCCATTCACACTGGGGGTGCTTTTCAGGCACTAAATGGGTAAAAATAGCGCCTGTAAAGCACCTGAAAAATGCCTCCCCTGCAGCCCCAGTGTGAGAGCCCCGGGTGCTTCCAAACTGGGGCGCCGAGCTGGCGGGGTGTTAAAAAAAGTCCTGCAGAAAGCATCTTTGGGGCAGTGGAGGAGCGCTGTATACACCCCTCCTCCACCGCTCCTCCACCGCTCCTGCCCATTGAAATGAACGGGCACCACTGCAGCAGCGGCGCTTTTACGGTGCATTTAACCCTTTCTTCGGCTGCTAGCGGGGGGTAAAAGCCTCTAAAACTAGTGCGCTTTACCGCTAACGCGGCCCGCGGCTCAGTGTGAAAGGGGTCTTAATGTGTTTGTGGAGCTTCAAAAATACTCACGAAACGCCTGCTTTGGAAGCCGTGTAAACTTCGCTTTAACCATTTGATGTCCAGAAGATTTACCCCCCCCCCCTTCATGACCGGGCCATTTTTTGCGATACTTCACCTGACAATTGCTCAGTTGTGCGATGTTGTACCCAAATAAAATTGATTCCTTTTTTCCTCACAAATAAAGATTCCTTTTGGTGATATTTGATCAACTCTTCGTTTTTTTTTGTTTTTACACTATAAACAAAAAAAGACTGATAATTTTGAGGAAAAAAAAACAATATTTTTTACTCTCTGCTATAAAACATACCCAAAAAAAAAAAAAAAATTAAAAATCTAAATTCTACATAAATTTATTCCAAAGTGTATTCTTCTACATGTTTTTGTTTAAAAAAAATCCCAATAAGTGTATATTGATTGGTTTGTGCAAAAGTTATCTATTGGGATTTTATGTGATGGACCAACACAAAGTGTCACATAATTGTGAAGTGGAAGGAAAATGATAAATGATACAAATAAATATGTGAAAAGTGTGGGGGAGGGACATTTGTATGGCGCCCCCCGGAGTCAATACTTTGTAGAACCCCCTTTCTCTACAAGTCTTTTTGGGGATGTCTCTACCAGCTTTGCACATCTAGAGAGGACATTTCTCCCCATTCTTCTTTGTAAAATATCTCAAGCTCTGTCGGATTGGATGGAGAGCGTCTGTGAACAGCAATTTTCAAGTCTTGCCACAGATTCTCAATGTGATTTAGGTCTGGACTGTGACTGGGCCATTCTAACACATGAATATGCTTTGATCTAAACCATTCCATTGTAGCTCTGGCTGGATGTTTCGGGTCGTTGTCCTGCTGGAAGGTGAACCTCCGCCCCAGTCTCAAGTCTTTTGTAGACTCTAACAGGTTTTCTTCTAAGATTGTCCTGTATTTGTCTCCATCCATCTTCCCATCAACTCTGACCAGCTTCCCTGTCCCTGCTGAAGAAAACCATCCCCACCACATGATGCTGCCACCACCATGTTTCACGGTGGGGATGGTGTGTTCAGGGTGATGTGCAGTGTTAGTTTTCCCCACACATAGCGTTTTATACTTTTAAGCCAAAAAGTAAAATTTTAGTCTCATCTGACCAGAGCACCTTCTTCCACATGTTTGCTGTGTCCTCCACATGGCTTCTCACAAACTACAAACAGGACTTCTTATGACTTTTTTCACCAATGTCTTTCTTCTTGTCACTCTTCCATAAAGGGCAGATTTGTGGAGAACACGACTAATAGTTGTCCTGTGGACAGATTCTCCCACCTGAGCTGTGGATCTCTGCAGCTCCTCCAGAGTTACCATGGACCTCTTGGCTCTTCTCTGATGAATGCTCTCCTTGCCCGGCCGGTCAGTTTAGGTGGACGGCCATGTCTTGGTAGGTTTGCAGTTGTGCCATACTCTTTCCATTTTCCGATGATGGATTGAACAGAGCTCTGTGAGATGTTTAAAGCTTGGGAGATCTTTTTTATAACCTAACCCTGCTTTATACTTCTCCACAACTTTATCCCTGACCTGTCTGGTGTGTTCCTTGGTCTTCATGATGCTGTTTGTTCACTAAGGTTCTCTAACAAACCTCTGAGGGCTTCACAGAACAGCTGTATTTAAACTGAGATTAAATGACACACAGGTGGACTCTATTTACTAATTAGGTGACTTCTGAAGGCAATTGGTTCCTCTAGATTTTAGTTAGGGGTATCAGAGTAAAGGGGGCTGAATACAAATGCCCCCCCACACACTTTTCACATATTTATTTGTATCATTTATCATTTTCCTTCCACTTCACAATTATGTGACACTTTGTGTTGATCTATCACATAAAATCCCAATAAAATACATTTACGTTTTTTGGTTGTAACATGAGAAAATGTGGGGAATTTCAAGGGGTATGAATACTTTTTCAAGGCACTGTATATATCTATCTATCTATATGGATATACAAAGTAATCAGTCACTGGCAGCTACAAGATTGTGCGGTTCTAATTGGCCTTTAAAGTGACAGTACCGGCATAAATAACATCCCTGTGACGGCTTTTGGCCCTCCTGGTGGTAACAATTTGATTAATGGGAATCTTTACGATAATTCTGCAGTATCTGGTGGTGGTTTGTGAACTGAAACAGATGTGTCCCGGCTTTTATCTGTCGGAGCAGATGAATGATACCGCCGTATTATTACCTCATCAACCGCGCCGAACAAACAGACAACAACGCACATCATCCTCTTCGATTGTGTTCTCTCCCGCTACGGAGGAAACCAGGCAGGTGAAACGGCATCACGGGAAAGGAGCTCCGTCATTTTATTATCATGATTATTACAAAGTATTATCCACATTTTTCCAAGATAAAGTCAGTATACAGTTCAGAATCCGGTCATAAAAAGAATGATTAGGCGGTGTAGAGATTGTTTTGCTCTGCACTGCCCCCTACAGCTGAATCTAGGTATGTCCGGTTGTGCTTTAGCAGACCTCATTGTAACTGACCCGCCTATGACACAAGATTGTGATAGTCCAATGGGATGTCGGCATAGCTATTCAGAGCTGCTGTATGTTGTTTGACCACTTGAGCTCCAGAAGATTTTACCCCCCTTCATGACCAGAGCATTTTTTTGCTATTCAGCACAGCGCTACTTTAATTGGCAATTGCGTGTTCATGCAACAGTGAACAAAAACCAAAATTTATGTCATTTGTTTCACACAAATAAAGTTTTCTTTTATTGGTATTTGATCACCTCTAGGTTTATTTTTTATTTTTTTGTGATAAAAATGAATAAAGACCGAAAATTTGGACAAAAAAACAATATTGGGAGGAATAGTGTCCCATCAATGGTGTCAGTGGGGGGAATAGTGCCCCATCATTGGTGTCAGTGGGCGGAATAGTGTCCCATCATTGGTGTCATTGGGAGGAATAGTGCCCCATCATTGGTGTCAGTGGGAGGAATAGTGTCCCATCATTGGTGTCAGTGGGAGGAATAGTGCCTCATCATTGGTGTCAGTGGGAGGAATAGTGTCCCATCATTGGTGTCATTGGGAGGAATAGTGCCCCATCATTGGTGTCAGTGGGAGGAATAGTGTCCCATCATTGGTGTCAGTGGGAGGAATAGTGCCTCATCATTGGTGTCAGTGGGAGGAATAGTGTCTCATCATTGGTGTCAGTGGGAGGAATAGTGTCCCATCATTGGTGTCAGTGGGAGGAATAGTGTCCCATCATTGGTGTCAGTGGGAGGAATAGTGCCCCCTCATTGGTGTCAGTGGGAGGAATAGTGTCCCATCATTGGTGTCAGTGGGAGGAATAGTGCCCCCTCATTGGTGTCAGTGGGAGGAATAGTGTCCCATCATTGGTGTCAGTGGGAGGAATAGTGCCCCATCATTGGTGTCAGTGGGAGGAATAGTGTCCCATCATTGGTGTCAGTGGGAGGAATAGTGTCCCATCATTGGTGTCAGTGGGAGGAATAGTGTCCCATCATTGGTGTCAGTGGGAGGAATAGTGTCCCATCATTGGTGTCAGTGGGAGGAATAGTGTCCCATCATTGGTGTCAGTGGGGGGAATAGTGTCCCATCATTGGTGTCAGTGGGAGGAATAGTGTCCCATCATTGGTGTCAGTGGGAGGAATAGTGCCCCATCGTTTTTGTCTCTGAAGCCGTGTACACACGACCGGACTTTTCGTCGGACTGAACCCCGAAGGACTTTCCAATGGAGTTCTGATGGAGTTCCAATGAAATGGACTTGCCTACACACAATCACACCAAAGTCCGATCGTTTCGAATGTGATGACGTACGACCGGACTAGAATAAGGAAGTTGATAGCCAGTAGCCAATAGCTGTCCTTGCGTCCTTTTTTTGTCCATCGGACTAGCATACAGACGAACGGATTTTTCGATCGGACTCGAGTCCGTCGGAAAGATTTGAAACATGTTCTATTTCTAAAGTCCGACAGATTTTTCGACAGAAAAGGTCCGATGAAGCCCACGCACGATCGAATTGTCCGACGGATTCGTTCCGTCGGACCAGTTCGGTCGAAAAGTCCGGTCGTGTGTGCGCGGCATTAGAGGAAATGTGCCCAATCATTGGGGTCATTGAGCCCCATTGTTGGTGTCATCGGGAGGAATTGTGTCCCTTCATTGGTGTCAGTGGGGGAAATTATGTCCCATTGTGGCCACCGGGTGTCAGTTTGGAGAGCACTGGTCTTGACTTATGATTTTGACCAGCATCTGTTGGAGTTGTAACAACAGCCTCCACATTGCCTTAGAACCTTGGTCAGGGGCCCACCCTGCTGATTGGCTGGTCAGGGGCCCACCCTGCTGATTGGCTGGTCAGGGGCCCACCCTGCTGATTGGCTGGTCAGGGGTCCACCCTACTGATTGGCTCCCCCCATCTCTCCCACCTCCCGTCTTCGACCCCTGACTCCCCTTCTTCCTTTTCTTTTCCTTTCTCTATATTCTCTTACGACTATTATTGGATAAAGCTTATTGAATATGCTTCATATGTGCTTCATATTGTCCTATGTGCTTCAAGCATCCGGCTTTTTGTTACCATGTCAACTCTGTTTCCACAACTTACTATACTAGTAATGTCTCGCTGTACATTGCAGTCAACTGCATTATCTTACCACGCATATGATAAAGGTACACACCATCAAACTCGTTCATTTTAGGACCTCTGTACTTATTTTTCAAAACTCAATAAAAATGTATTGAATAGAAAAGTATCTCTTATTATGGTTACGCTCTGCGCCCATAAGGCCATGCTTCATCAGTTTGAGGTACTCTTGCCCAATGGGATCTGTTGGGTGAGGACCCACTTTCAAGCTCCAATTTCCAGATGGCCATCTCCGATCCAGTGTAGAAGCCTACCTGATATCAGACCGGTCCACTAACATTGAAATGATATCTCATCATCTGTGCCGGAAGATGGCCCCATGACAAGAACATCGTTCCCACCACTGCAGAGCATCAGTGCAACCATAACAGATAGACAGCAGATGTGACCGTATTAGAAGAGTCTTAGGAGGGATTATACCAGAGTCTCCATTTCATACCTGATCACATTCCATTCCACGTTCATTTTCATTTTAGTACCTCTTTACTTACTTTTCTATTGAATACGTTTTTATTGAGTTTTGAAAAATAAGTACAGAGGTACTAAAATGAAAATGACGGTGGAATGGAATGTGATCAGGTATGAAATGGAGACTCTGGTATAATCCCTCCTAAGACTCCTCTAATACGGTCACATCTGCTGTCTCTCTGTTATGGTTGCATTGATGCTCTGCAGTGGTGGGAACGATGTTCTTGTCATGGGGCCATCTTCCGGCAAACATGATGAGATATCTTTTCAATTTTAGTGACCGTTCTGATATCAGGTAGGCTTCTACACTGGATTGGAGATGGCCATCTGGAAATTGGAGCTTGGAAGTGGGTCCTCACCCAACTGATCCCATTGGGCAAGCGTACTTCAAACTGATGAAGCATGGCCTTATGGGCGCAGAGCGTAACCATAATAAGAGATACTTTTCTATTCAATACATTTTTATTGAGTTTTGAAAAGTATCTCTTATTATGGTTACGCTCTGCGCCCATAAGGCCATGCTTTTGCCCAATGGGATCTGTTGGGTGAGGAGCCACTTCCAAGCTCCAATTTCTAGATGGCCATCTCCAATCCAGTGTAGAAGCCTACCTGATATCAGACCGGTCCACTAACATTGAAATGATATCTCATTATCTGAAGATGGCCCCATGACAAGAACATCGTTCCCACCACTGCAGAGCATCAATGCAACCATAACAGATAGACAGCAGATGTGACCGTATTAGAGGAGTCTTAGGAGGCATTATACCAGAGTCTCCATTTAATACCTGATCACATTCCATACCATGAGTCAGACATTCGTCCTGACCGATCACTGTGAATACAATACATGACCCTGGCAAACCTGTCATTGTCTACATCTGCCAGTGTTCTCAGTGTGTGCCTTATCACCGAACAGCGTGAGAACATCCTGTCCATAGAGAAGGGCTTCAAGGCTCTGCGTCCTCTGTGCCCGAGGCCAGAACGACCCCACCGCTTCTTCACAAGGAATGTATGAGAGCTTTGTATTCTTCATTTCCTATTTATCTTTGTTTAGGACTATAAAATATTTTTTTTTAAATGAAATATTCCTTTTTTAATAATCAGGTATTAAATTCTTATTATATACACACTATATTGCCAAAAGTATTGGGACGCCTGCCTTTACACACACATGAACTTTAATGACATCCCAGTCTTAGTCCGGAGGGTTCAATATTGAGTTGGCTCCGCCCTTTGCAGCTATAACAGCTTCACCTCTTCTGGGAAGGCCGTCCACAAGGTTTAGGAGGGTGTCTATGGGAATGTTTGACCATTCTTCCAGAAGAGCATTTGTGAGGTCAGGCACTGATGTTGGATGAGAAGGCCTGGCTCACAGTCTCCGCTCTAATTCATCCCAAAGGTGTTCTATCAGGTTGAGGTCAGGACGCTGTCCAGTCAAGTCAACTTCCTCCACCCCAAACTCGCCCATCTATGTCTTTATGGACCTTGCTTTGTGCACTGGTGGGCAGTCATGTTGGAACAGGAAGGGACCGTCCCCAAACTGTTCCCACAAAGTTGGGAGCATGAAATTGTCCAAAATGTCTTGGTATGCTGACGCCTTAAGAGTTCTCTTCACTGGAACTAAGGGGACAAACCTAACCTCTGAAAAACAACCCCCCCCATAATCCCCCCTCCCCCCCATACCATAATCCCCCTCCTCCCCACACCATAATCTCCCCTCCCCCCACACCATAATCCCCCCTTCCCCCACACCATAATCCTCCCTCCCAACCCAAACACCATAATCCCCCTCCCCCCCACACCATAATCCCCCTCCCCCCCACACCATAATCCCCCCTTCCCCCTACACCATAATCCCCTATCCCCCACACCATAATCCCCCCCCACACCATAATCCCCCTCCCCCCCACACCATAATCCCCCCTCTCCCCCACACCATAATCCCCCTCCCCCCCACACCATAATCCCCCCTCTCCCCCACACCATAATCCCCCCTCTCCCCCACACCATAATCCCCCCCCACACCATAATCCCCCTTCCCCCCACACCATAATCCCCCCCCACACCATAATCCCCCTTCCCCCCACACCATAATCCTCCCTCCCCCCCACACCATAATCCCCCCCCCCCACCATAATCCCCCCACCCCCACCATAATCCACCAACATTTTTTGGACAGCCTTCTTTTATCCGATTTTGGTCTGGGGTTCCTTTCTGTATTTTTATATTTTTAAATCGATAACATCAATCATGTGCTTTTCCTGTTGGGTAGAGGAAGCCTTCTTCTTCTTCTGTAAGGGTGTCTTGGAAGATTTTAAAGACTGGAGAGGACTTGCGCAGTAACAACTGATGAAAAGACGATGATGTGTAATATAAATATAAAGTATCTCTTCTGACGCTCCCACTGCCCATGTGACTTGTAACAATGGCACTGCCCATGACCAGCGGGTCTTTTCTAGAAGCTGTGTGTGTCTTCCACCTCTCATTCCTCGTGGTGGGACGCCGGGCAATCTATAAGAAGCACACAGACATGGCACCCAGGAATGTGGGGCAGCCATGAAATGTCAGGAATGTTTTGTGTTGGTGACTCAGTGAGGACCAAATGTGCGTCTGTTTATCTATGGTGGAGATCCCCCATCCATCTGAACCATGGCAGGAACCCGAGAGTCCTGGGAGAGGTCAGATGGATGGCATCTGGAATGTTTATTACTGCTACCACCATCCATGCTACCGCCATCCATGCTACCACCATCCCTGCTACCACCATCCATGCTACCACCATCCATGCTACCACCATCCCTGCTACCACCATCCATGCTACCACCATCCATGCTACCGCCATCCATGCTACCACCATCCATGCTACCACCATCCATGCTACCGCCATCCATGCTACCACCATCCATGCTACCGCCATCCATGCTACCGCCATCCATGCTACCGCCATCCATGCTACCGCCATCCATGCTACCACCATCCATGCTACCGCCATCCATGCTACCGCCATCCATGCTACCACCAATCTCAACATTTCAGGTGTCCCATACAGTGCAGAAAATAAGGATTGGCTCCCCTATGTAACTATGCCCACTTACATAGAAATGAAGGGTCTATCATTTTTATCATAGGTGCACTCAAAGGCGGCACTGATGGGCACTGATAGGTGGCACTGATGGGTTGCACTGATGGGCACTAATAGCTGGCACTGGGCACTGATAGGTGGCACTGATAGGTTGCACTGATGGGCACTCATAGGCACCACTGATGGCCACTGATAGGTGGCACTGATAGGCACTGATGGGTGGCACTGATAGATGGTAGATAGATGTTAGGCAGCACTGATCAGGAGGCACTGGCAGGCATCACTGATAGGCACTGAGTGCCATCCCTATTGGGCATTGATTGGCATACCTGGTGGTAATCATGAATGGGCATCCCTGGTGGTCCTGGGTGGGCATCCCTGGTGATCCTGGGTGGGCATCCCTGGTGATCCTGGGTGGGCATCCCTGGTGTCCCTGGTGGTCCTAAGTGGGCATCCCTGGTGATCCTGGGTGGGCATCCCTGGTGATCCTGGGTGGGCATCCCTGGTGGTCCTGGGTGGGCATCCCTGGTGGTCCTGGGTGGGCATCCCTGGTGATCCTGGGTGGACATCCCTGGTGGTCCTGGGTGGGCATCCCTGGTGATCCTGGGTGTGCATCCCTGGTGATCCTGGGTGGGCATCCCTGGTGATCCTGGGTGGGCATCCCTGGTGGTCCTGGGTGGGCATCCCTGGTGGTCCTGGGTGGGCATCCCTGGTGATCCTGGGTGGGCATCCCTGGTGTCCCTGGTGGTCCTAAGTGGGCATCCCTGGTGGTCCTGGGTGGGCATCCCTGGTGATCCTGGGTGGGCATCCCTGGTGTCCCTGGTGGTCCTAAGTGGGCATCCCTGGTGTCCCTGGTGGTCCTAAGTGGGCATCCCTGGTGGTCCTGGGTGGGCATCCTGGGGGGTGGCTGCACTGATAATGAATTGGCACAGACCACCCCCCCGTCAGAGCAGCCGATTGGCTCTCCTTTACTCACGTCTGTCAGTGCGAGTAGTAGAGTAAAAGCTGATAAACGGCTCTTCCTGTTTACATGATCAGCTGTGATTGGACACGGCTGATCACATGGTAAAGAGTCCACGTCAGAGACTCTCTGACACACCACCGATCGCTGCGCATCATCCCCCCCCCCCCCCCCCCGGGCGCGCGCTGGCTTGTTATCTTTCTGGACGTCATATGACGCTCAGTCAGGATGACTGAACCACTTCCTGCCCCGTCATTCTGCATACGGCGGGCGAGAAGTGGTTAAGTACCGTAGTTTGGCGCCTTTTCACGAGTGTGCGCAATTTTAAAGCGTAACATGTTAGGTATCTATTTACTCGGCGTAACATCATCTTTTATGTTTTATCCAAAAATTAGTTATGTTATATGATGTGTTTTTTAAAATTTATTAAACTGTATTTTCTTCCCCAAAAAATTGCTTTGAAAAACCGCCGCGCAAATATTGTGTGACATAAAAAATTGCAACACCCGCCATTCTATTTTTTTTCTTTAGGGCCTCTGCTAAAATAATATATAATGTTTGGGGGTTTTAAGTCATTTTCTAGCAAAAAAAATACAGATTTTTACTTTTTACAAAAAGTGTTAGAATATGTCTGGTCCTTAAATTCCAAGGGGCGGTTCACACCATAGAAACGCAGTCCAGGAGCGTTCCAGATGCTTTTCTGCATGCGCGTTTTTGACGCAATTTTGATGCAGTCCGGTGCGTTTTTCACCCCCCTCTTTTTTTCTTAATCTTAAAAATCAGGACATGTGCGTTACGGTACATTTTTGATGCGCTTTACGATGTTCCAGTGCAGGAAAAATGCCGCATGTTCTATTTTTTTTTTTCTGGAACTGCAAGCACCGGTGTGAACTGTGCCATTAAAAACCATATAACCAACTTTCTGTGCGTTTTTGATCCAGAAAAAAAGCGCACTGGACTGCATGTGGTGTGAACTGGCCCTCAGTTCAGTGCGTTCCGGAGAGGAGTGTTTGGGTAGAAAAAAAAAAGCAGCTTTTACAGCTTTTTCTAAGCAGCTCTTTTCCTGCCAGGAGCAAACGCTCGGTGTGCATGGAAAGGGAAGCGATCGTTTCATTGGGAGTGCTGGGACTTGTAGTTCCTCTAGGTGGACTGTGAGGTAGATGTGGTTGGTATGAAGCGATCGTTTCATTGGGAGTGCTGGGACTTGTAGTTCCACAGGGTGGACTGTGAGGTAGATGTGGTTGGTATGAAGCGATCGTTTCATTGGGAGTGCTGAGACTTGTAGTTCCACAAGGTGGACTGTGAGGTAGATGTGGTTGGTTATAAAGCGATCGTTTCATTGGGAGTGCTGGGACTTGTAGTTCCACAAGGTGGACTGTGAGGTAGATGTGGTTGGTATGAAGCGATCGTTTCATTGGGAGTGCTGGGACTTGTAGTTCCACAGGGTGGACTGTGAGGTAGGTGTGGTTGGTTATAAAGCGATCGTTTCATTGGGAGTGCTGGGACTTGTAGTTCCACAAGGTGGACTGTGAGGTAGGTGTGATTGGTATGCAGCGATCGTTTCATTGGGAGTGCTGGGACTTGTAGTTCCACAAGGTGGACTGTGAGGTAGGTGTGGTTGGTTATAAAGCGATCGTTTCATTGGGAGTGCTGGGACTTGTAGTTCCTCTAGGTGGACTGTGAGGTAGATGTGGTTGGTATGAAGCGATCGTTTCATTGGGAGTGCTGGGACTTGTAGTTCCACAAGGTGGACTGTGAGGTAGGTGTGGTTGGTATGAAGCGATCGTTTCATTGGGAGTGCTGGGACTTGTAGTTCCACAAGGTGGACTGTGAGGTAGGTGTGGTTGGTTATAAAGCGATCGTTTCATTGGGAGTGCTGGGACTTGTAGTTCCTCTAGGTGGACTGTGAGGTAGATGTGGTTGGTATGAAGCGATCGTTTCATTGGGAGTGCTGGGACTTGTAGTTCCTCAAGGTGGACTGTGAGGTAGGTGTGGTTGGTTATAAAGCGATCGTTTCATTGGGAGTGCTGGGACTTGTAGTTCCTCTAGGTGGACTGTGAGGTAGATGTGGTTGGTATGAAGCGATCGTTTCATTGGGAGTGCTGGGACTTGTAGTTCCACAGGGTGGACTGTGAGGTAGATGTGGTTGGTATGAAGCGATCGTTTCATTGGGAGTGCTGGGACTTGTAGTTCCACAAGGTGGACTGTGAGGTAGGTGTGGTTGGTATGAAGCGATCGTTTCATTGGGAGTGCTGAGACTTGTAGTTCCTCAAGGTGGACTGTGAAGTGAGATGTAGGTCACGGTAGAGGTATGTGCGGTGCAGAGATGGGATTTTCCCAGTTCTCCCAGTACTGCCCCACCCATCGATCGAATTCTCTGCCATCCGTCTGACATCGCTCCATACATCTGAGCACCTGACAGCTGGACATACTTGAAATGCCCCGGCGGGGGGGAAGGATTGGGGGGTGCGGTGGGGGGGGCTGGGAACCACATCCTCCGCTGTACCCACACCGATGTAAAATCACTTCCAGCTCCTTCATAAGACACACAAATCCGGCTTCCAAATGTCCAACACTGAGAGGCCAAAGACCGAACGTAGCTGCCAACCGTGACATGTTACGGGCCCCGGGGGCCCACGTCCCAAATAGAGAGATGAGCAGAACTTGTCATTTGTACTTCTAATTCCAGCAAAAATCCTGCATTGGAGTCGATGAGGAAAGTGAAATGAAAGCGATAAACCCAAAATGTCAAATCATTAGAGGCGGCGGCTGCATTCGTTTCCTTTTTTTAGGTATTTCCCCCTCAGTTTTCACCCAGGGATCCGGCCAGTAACTCACCTCCTGTATTAGAGCGCCCCCCCCCCCCCCCACTCTGGATGAAGGAGCACAGGGGGGGGGGGGGCTCTGGCATTGTCTGTCTGGGGGGAGGGGAGTGTTGGATGGACTAGCAGATTTAGATACACTAACAAGTTAAAGTCAAACTCCGGATCACACTTTCTAAGCAGTTACAGCTTTTTGCTTTTGGGATGAAGGTTTTATATCAATAAATAAAAGATGATCATTTTAAGCACCTCGACCAATGGTAAATGGTTCATCTCATCCCTGTAAAAGCAGAGCTTGTTCTGTTGAAGAACAACAGACTTACTGGCTGGATCTCCAGATGAAAATTCATTCATTGGTGTCAGTGGGAGGAATAGTGCCCCATCATTGGTGTCAGTGGGAGGAATAGTGTCCCATCATTGGTGTCAGTGGGAGGAATAGTTCCCCATCATTGGTGTCAGTGGGAGGAATAGTGCCCCATCATTGGCGTCAGTGGGAGGAATAGTGCCCCATCATTGGCGTCAGTGGGAGGAATAGTGACCCATCATTGGTGTCAGTGGGAGGAATAGTGTCCCATCATTGGTGTCAGTGGGAGGAATAGTGCCCCATCATTGGCGTCAGTGGGAGGAATAGTGACCCATCATTGGTGTCAGTGGGAGGAATAGTGTCCCATCATTGGTATCAGTGGGAGGAATAGTGTCCCATCATTGGTGTCAGTGGGAGGAATAGTGTCCCATCATTGGTGTCAGTGGGAGGAATAGTGCCCCATCATTGGCGTCAGTGAGAGGAATAGTGTCCCATCATTGGTGTCAGTGGGAGGAATAGTGCCCCATCATTGGTATCAGTGGGAGGAATAGTGCCCCAAGGGCCAGATAAAGAAAGCGCAGGGCTGCATTTTGCTGCAGTTTGGGGATCGCTGATCTTTGCCTTTTCTACCCTAACCAGATTTCTTCTTCAAAAATGCTGTTTGCTTGGCTGTCAGTATTTTCTGAGACATTTGACAGGAGTGAGTAGAATCTGGTGGACAGCCAGGCAACCGGCATTTTCAAAAGGAGAGCTTAGCAAAGGCAGACGATGTATATTCACCCCCTGAGGACACGGACATGACACATATGTGTGGCCTCATTGGAGGTGGAGCCACATATTTATGTATCTGTTTTTGTGCTGGAAGTGCGCCGCACAGCATGCTCCCAGCACAGAGGACGGGGTCTCACCGAGGGCCCCGGGCCCCCGTACTAATGATCGGGACCCAGGGGCTCTCCATTCTGGGTCACCTGATCTCTGTTGTAGCCTTTGATTGGCTACCACAGTGATCAGTCACTGTGAAGCCCGCCCCCTGTGTTTCTCTCTCTGTCAATGGAGAGGAGAGATACATTGTATCTCTCTCTCTTTGCAGAGGAAAAAAAATAATAATAATAAAAAATAAATATCTAGATGAAGGTTTGATGGAGGTCCTTCTCTGGGTTAGTGTTTGGGTCCAGTAAGGGTCAAAAGTCAAGATCAGTATTTTGGGAATTTTTAATATATTTTTATGTTTTTAAATCGGTGTCGGTGTATTTTAGGTAGGACAAAAAAAAAAAAAAAAAAAAACAGCAAAATGATCACTATTATTTCTGGGCTGTACTCCGGGTACAAACCCCAAATAACATCCACATATGTGGCATCACCGCGATCGTCAGGAGGAGGAGGATTTATTTTGGATTGTTCTTTGGTGGTAAGTTATGGTATATATATATTTTTTTTTATTGTTTTGGACCAGTTTTACTTTGATAATTAAAAAAACAAAAAAAAAAAAACAAATCAGGAGATTATCATTTACCACCAAATAAAAGGCCAATTTGTCGTGAAAATACCCGCGGTATAACCCACCTGGCACAGAGTGATTGTGATGATATATATATTCTGTACGGATTTACTGACATGTGTCAAAGTTGCTAAATTGTGCTTAGGCATTAACATTTGTTTAGACGGGAAGGGGTTAATTTCCGAAAACTGGAGCAAAATGAACTGCCAGCAACAACTCACGTGATTGGCTGTGTGAACTCTGTACAGCAATGTAACATAAGTCAGCCCTATATAATAATCTATATACTGTATTCACTGGTATACGGATTTTTTGAAACAATGTAGCGCCGGGTGTGAAGTTCTAGAAATGTCACACAGACCCGGTGAGCTTTAATGACATTTTTTTTTTATATTGCGCGGTAATGGCGGCTCTGTGCGCACATTCCCAGACACGGCACATCACATCGCTCTGTATCAGAGAAAGCCCGGCACGCCTTGGCACCGGCCCTGGGAAAGATGCATTTAGCAGCTCATCAGCCTGCCAGTGCCCGCCTCTCTGCCCCTCCCCCAGTCTCTGGCTGGAAAGGAACGATGGAATATTATTAGACGAGTGATGATCGTGTAGCCATTGTTAAAGCAGAACTCCAACCTCCCCCACAGTTGTACTAGCTCCCTTCCTCTGATTTCGCTGCACACTGTGAGCTCCTCGCAATGTGCATTAGAAGCCGCAGCAAGTCAGAGCCCCGCCTCTTCCCTCCCCCCAGCCTGACTGCCCCTGGGCTTTTGCAGTTCTTTCAGCATCCCATGTGGGCGGTCTGCAGGGGCGGCCCGTCCATTGTAGGGGCGCACAGGCGCCGCCTCCCCTATCCACCGCCGCCCTCCCTATCCATGTGTCCGGCCCCCTTCAGGACACTGGGCGCATGAATCCCTATGGGGGGGGGGGGTTTGAAGCACCTGATTAGAGCCAGAGGCTCTAATAGGCTTCAAAATAGGGTGGGCTCGGGGCACAGAGCACTGTGCCTCGAGCCCAACCAGTTGTATTGCAACAGCGAATGAATATTCGCTGTCGCAACACTGATTCTCCTCCCAGCCAATCGGAAAGCAGGTCTGATACCCGTCACCTGATTGGCTGAAAGGACAGGCAATCCTATTGGACGCCTAGGAGGAGGAGAAGACACAGGAGTCTCCGCCCGATGCCTGCCGCAGCCTGATGTCCGCCGATGCCCCAATCCCCGTCGCTGCCCGATGTGCCCGCCGATGCCCGATCCCCACCACTGCCCGTTTCCCACTGCTGCCCGATGTGCCCGCTGATGCCCAATCCCTACTGCTGCCTGATGTCCCCACTGCTGCCCAATCCCTGCTGCTGCTCGATGTGCCCGCTGATGACCGATCCACCACTGCTGCCCGATGTGCCCGCTGATGCCCAATCCCCACTGCTGCCTGATGTCCCCACTGCTGCCCGATCCCCGCTGCTGCTCGATGTGCCCGCTGATGCTCAATCCCCACCGCTGCCCGATCCCCACTGCTGCCTGATGTCCCCACTGCTACCCAATTGCCGCTGCTGCTCGATGTGCCCACTGATGCCCGATCCCCCACTGCTGCCCAATGTGCCCGCCGATGCCCGATCCCCACTTCTGTCCGATGTGCCCGCTGATGTCCAATCCCCTCTGCTGCCTGATGTCCCCACTGCTGCCCGATCCCCCACTGCTGCCCAATGTGCCCGCTGCTGCCCAATCCCCACTGCTGCCTGATCCCTGCTGCTGCTCGATGTGCCCGCTGATGCCCGATCCCCACTTCTGTCCGATGTGCCCGCTGATGTCCAATCCCCTCTGCTGCCTGATGTCCCCACTGCTGCCCAATGTGCCCGCCACTGCCCAATCCCCACTGCTGTCTGATGGGTCCACTGCTGCCCGATCCCCGCTGCTGCCTGAGTTGCCTGCCGCACATCGGGAAGTGATGGGTTTGAGGTGCTGCGGGGAGAGGTGGTTGTTCCCCCCTCCCCCCCCAAAAAAAAACACCAACTACCACTGGCGGTCGGCATGCAAATACAGCTTGTCAAGGAAAGGCCACTCCTCCAGACTGACACCCGCCCAAAGCATTTCGATATTTGCATAACTCCTCCCAAGATCCAGACCCACTTTTTACATCAGAACTGAGGGCTCTGGAGACCAGAACTGAGGCTGGGCGCTGCAATGTTTTCTATGTACACCACCCTGCCAGCCCCTCCCACCAGCCATGATCTGCTTGCATTGCATAGAGAAGCACAGAGACCCAGTGAACCAGCACTATGTAGCAAAGAGAATCCCCCATAAAATGAGACTTTAATGGCTGGAAAAGTGTGTTTGTCTAAAAACAGTATAAACTTTATTGTAATCACATAAAAGAGTATATTAAAAAAAGTTTTCATATGTAAGAATGGATAAAAATATACAAAAAAGTACAATATACTTCTACTTGGTTATACATACTTGGATACGATAAAAAATCACATAGAATACCAACGCGTTTCGGAGGCACAGAGCAAGAAAAAGGCACAAGAAGTTATCAGCTGACATGAGGGACTGGGAGCCAAGTGTCAGGATACGGCGGCTTCTTCATCCATCGCTCAGCAGAGCGGGTCGGGGGCGGGTCAGGGGCGGGTCGGGGGTGGGTCGGGGCGGGTCACCCCGCGCACTTTAATGCCTGTTCCTGTACACATGCACTTTTCTGGTTCATTTTGGTCCCTCTGCAGCACCGCCCCCCCCCCCCCCGACTGCCAGGGAGCAAAACGCTGCGAGGGGTGCAGGTAAGGTGGGTATAAGGGGGCCAGGGAAGGCCCAGTATGGATTTTGAGGGGAACCTCATGCCAAAAAAAAAAAGGCATGAGGTTTCCCCCCCCCCCAAATCCATACTAAACCCAAAGGGCCTGATATGAATTGGAGGACATGCTGTTTTTTTTTTTTTAACCACTTGAGCACCAGAAGATTTTACCCCCATCGTGACCAGGTCATTTTTTGCTATTTGGCACTGCGCTACTTTAAGCGCAGTCATGCAATACTATACCCAAAGGAAAATTTTGGGTACGCACCCTAAACCCAGAAGTAGGCAGCGGTGTACCAGTATGCCGTTTTCCCTACATCGGCCGATTTGCCTGCAGTACATGGCGGGCGGGACGTGGTTAATGCCAGCTCTTCTTTTGTTTACATTCTGCCTGTCAGCAGGGAATACCGCTGACAACAGATGAGTCATGGTTGTTAAGGACACAGCGGATGCCGGCTCCTTGACAACCAGCTAAAATGTCATACATTTCTTGAATATCGCTTGCCTGGACCACTACTTATATAACACATGCATTTTTTTTTTTAATCTATTTACTGTAATGAATTGACTTGGTTTATTTTGGTGGTAATTTTTTTGGGGGGTGGCAAACAGTGCACCCAACAAACCCCCCCCCCGTTGGATCAGGTCAGGCCGGGTCAGGCGGTCGGCCAGGGCACTTACCCCATCCATGGCGGGCAATCACAAGCAGCTTCCCCGGCCATACTCTGCGGGCATCACGAGCAGCTTCTCCTTCCCCTGCTTGGCGGCTTCCGTCTCCTCCCTCCTCCTCAGCAGCCAATCAGAATGCTTCTCCTTTTCAGGCCAATCGGGAAAAGGGTCTCAGACCCGTGCTTCCTGATTGGCGGAGAGGTTATTCAGTGTGGGAATAGGGATATTCATTCGCTATTCTCGCACACCAGGGTGGGCTCCGAGCGCATTCTCAGCACCCCAAGCCCACCTTATTTTGAAGTCTATTAGAGCCTCAGGCTGTAATCAGGTGCTTCAACCCCCCCCGCTATTGGAGTTCATGCGTCCAGTGTCCTGAAAGGGGCCCGGATGCATAGGGGGGGGGGGGGAGCGATAGATAGAGGAGGCGGCATCCATGCGCCCTTAATGGACGGGTGGCCTCTGACTTTACCGCTGTTTTATGCAGTATTTATTTTATTTATTGCAGGTACTTATATAGTGCTGTCAATTTATGCAGCGCTTTACATATACAATGCTGTAAAAAAGTATTTACCCCCTTTCTGATTTATTTTTTTATCTTTTGCATATTTGACGCACTTAAATTACTCAGATCATCAAACAAATTTTATTATTACACAAAGATAACCCGAGTAAATACAAAATGCAGTTTTATGTGTGCCTGGCTTTATGTGAAAAAGTAATTACCCCCTAACACTAATAACTGGTTGTGCCACCCTTGGCGGCAACAACTGCAATCAAGCGTTTGCGATAACTGGCAATGAGTCTTTCACATCGCTGTGAAGCAATTTTGGCCCAACTCTTCTTTGCAGAATTGTTTTAATTCAGCCACATTGGAAGGTTTTCCAGCATGAACGGCCTGTGTAAGGTCATGATACAGCATCTCAATTGGATTTGAGTCCGGGCTTTGACTAGGCCACTCCAAAAGCTAAATTTTGCTTTGTTTGAACCATTTGGAGGGGTGGAGGACACTGAATGGAGACCAGTGGAGGGATTGGTAGAGAGGGGTGGAGGACACTGAATGGAGGTCAGTGGAGGGATTGGCAGAGAGGGGTGGAGGACACTGAATGGAGACCACTGGAGGGATTGGTAGAGAGGGGTGGAGGACACTGAATGGAGGCCAGTGGAGGGATTGGCAGAGAGGGGTGGAGGACACTGAATGGAGGCCAATGGAGGGATTGGCAGAGAGGGGTGGAGGACACTGAATGGAGACCAGTGGAGGGATTGGCAGAGAGGGGTTGAGGACACTGAATGGAGGACAGTGGAGGGATTGGCAAAGAGGGGTGGAGGACACTGAATGGAGACCAGTGGAGGGATTGGCAGAGAGGGGTGGAGGACACTGAATGGAGACCAGTTGAGGGATTGGTAGAGAGGGGTGGAGGACACTGAATGGAGGCCAGTGGAGGGATTGGCAGAGAGGGGTGGAGGACACTGAATGGAGGCCAGTGGAGGGATTGGCAGAGGGGGGTGGAGGACACTGAATGGAGGTCAGTGGAGGGATTGGCAGAGAGGGGTGGAGGACACTGAATGGAGCAGTTGGTAAGGTGGATGAGCCTGGCAGCAGCATTCATCATTGCCTGAAGGGGGGATAGTCTATGTAAAGGTGAGCCCATGAGGAGGAAGTTGCAGTAGTCAAGGTTAGACATGACAAGGGAGTGAACTAGGAGCTTTGCAGTGTAATTGGCTAGGAAAGGGGGGGGGGGTTCTGGAGGTTGAGGTTGAGGCGGCAAGATTTGGACAGTGATTGTATGTGGGGTTGAAAAGATAGTTTAGAGTTCAGGATTACACCTAGAACCTTGGCTTGTGATGACGGGCTGATAGTAGTCCTATCAATCTTGACAGAGATGTCAGGAGAAGAGGCACATGGGGGGAGTAAATATTATGAGCTCCGTTTTGGATAAATTGAGTTTGAGGACATGGCGTGACATGGCGTGACATCCAGATTGATATGTCTGTTAGTAAATTAGTGATAAGTGAGGAAACTGAAGGGGTGAGCTGAGGAGTAGAGAGATAGATTTGGGTGTCATTGGCGTAGAGATGGTATTGGAAGGCATGGGAAGCCATCAGCTGACCCAGGGAGGAGGTGTAGCTTGAGTATAGGAGAGGTCCAAGGACAGAACCTTGGGGGACCCCAACAGAGAAAGGGAGAGGAGAGGTGTAAGTAGAGTTGTAAGTGACACTGAAGGTGCGTTTGGATAAGTAGGTTGAGAACCAGTAAAAAGTACAGATATGGAGACCAAAGGCGTGGAGTTTTTCGAGGAGGAGGGGGTGGTCCACTGTGTCAAAGGCAGCAGAGAGGTCCGTGAGTAGAAGAACATTATAGTGACCATTAGATTTAGCTGTTAGCAGATCGTTTGTGAGATTTAAGAGGGCAGTTTCAGTGGAGTGTTGAGGGTAGAATCCAGACTGAAGGGGGTCAAGAAGGTTATCTCGATGAGGTGGTCACTCAGTCGGTTGTAGACCAGATGTTCAAGGAGTTTGGCTACAAAGGGGAGCAAGGCGATAGGGCGTAGGTTGTTAAGATTGGTGGGGTCCAGTGAGGGCTTTTTAAGTATGGGGTTGACTAGTGCATGTTTTTGGAGATTAGGGGGAGATGCCAGAAGAGAGGGAGAGATTGAAGATGTGAGTTAGAGAGTGTAGGATGGAGCCAGAGGGTGACCGTAGCATTTGCGAGGGAACAGGGTCCAGGAGACAGGTGGGTAGATGGATGTTAGAGAAAGGTTTAGCAACCTGGTCTATAGTGGTGGGGTTGAATGAGGGGAGATATAATTGTACCTGTAGGCATGAAGTGTTAAGTGGGGGAGGTATCTGTACAGCGGAGATCTCCTCACGAATCGTATGAATCTTATGCTTGAAGGGATTGGCGATCTCCTGGGCAGTAGAAGTAGAGAGTTAAAGGTAGAGAAGTCACTGTAGTGGGCACCAATGCTAAAGTGCTAGCTTCCGGTTTCCATGCTGACTGTCCTGCTGTGAACACAGGAGGATTCTTACTTGGAATGGGCTCCATTCAGTGAACACTTCACATTTTTTTCAATGAATGCAAAATGTTCTCTGCTTGGATAAGGGGGGAGATTGAGGTGTCACCGACCCGCCTCTCCATCTCATCCAATCAGAGAATGCTTTGCACTCATTGGGAAAATGCAAAGTGTTCTCTGATGGGTGCCCCGTGCCGAGCAAACAACCTCCTGTGTTCCCAAAGCTGCAGGGCGACCGCTTGGCATGGGACCCGAAAGCTGGTGGAGATCCCTGAAATAGTGGTGCCTGTGATTTCCAGCTTTCATGGGGATCCCACAGTTACGGCACATAAGTACAACAACATTGATACAGGTGCACCAATATAACTTTGTAAAAATTGCCAAACCTAAACAGCGCAGCTTACATGGAGGAGATCACCAAAAGCCCTCATCAGATCCTGGGAGCTGAGATTTATTCTGGTTTTGGTCCAGTATGACAAGCTGAGTGGGGGACGGGTGGTTCTCTTTAAAGCATAGGAAAGTTTCCAAACTGTGTATTTCTGGAACGCAAAAAAAAAAAAAAAAAAGGTTTCTAGAAACTATTTGGATACGTAAGAGATTATTTTTGCCTTATGGATATTTTTCTTAAATAGATCTAGCTCATGGGAAAGCACCAGCTCTCCTGTTTAAAGTGGAGTTCCACCCAAAAATGGAACTTCCGCTTTAAGTGATGGTGACCCCCCCTGACATGCCACATTTAGCGTGTCATTTTTTTGGGGGGGGGGTACCCTCTTTTTGGAGGCACCCAGCTCCCATTTCCTCCTCTGGCTCGGCGGTGCCGGAAGGAAGTTCACCTCTCCCCCCCCCCTGCAATCTTCTGGGACACGTCACAGGAGGTGCCTGGCCATTCGCAGCGCGCAGCGGAGGGGGAGAGGAGCGGGGCTTCATACGCCCGTGGGACAGGCGAGTGTCTGATTATTAAGAGTCAGCAGCTACACTTTTTGTAGCTGCTGACTTTTATATGGGTGGAACTTCGCTTTAAGGCAATGGAAGACAGAGGGGGCGCTATACTCGGCCCCAGAGTCAGGGAAGGCAGGAATGATTGAATAAGGTTGGCTAAAATATTTTCATTTGTTTTCAAGTTGTGTAGTATAGATTGGGTATATTTTTATCAATTCTCACCCCTGCGTCCTCCACAGGTTCCTGGGGGTTCCTGGTGCTGTGGCTGATTGACCTCAGTAGGGAATCGCAGGACAGGAAGTGTGGGGGAATATTCCCAATGGGGTCACAGACACAAGTAACAAGCCAACACAATTTAGAAACTTTACCCCAGTATATCCAAAACAATAAAAGCCAATTCAGACCATGGCGTTGTGGTGCGTTACAATAACGCATGTGCGTTAGATCAAGTTGCATTAAAGTGATACTAAACACACGCTATGTAATGTATATTCCCCCTTCTATTTCTGTATGGGGATGACGGCGCTGTAATTATTTTAATTTAAAAAAAAAAACATCCAAGTCCCTTTTTCCTAATCAATATCCAGCTGTCACATGACCCGGCTCTCTCCCAGCCTGTCTGCAGGGAAACATAAGCAGGAGGAGCTTCTAGTCCTCTGCTGCTGGTCACATGTTAAAAAAAGAAAAAAAAACAAAAAAAAAAACTTTGGAACACAGAGTAAAAATTAATAATTAATATCAATAAACTCCATTATAAATTGTCATACAAATATATTTTTGAAATCAAATCTTTATTATTTGTGGCAATAACATGGTGTGGGCGGATTTCTGCCAGTCACAGGTTGTGTCACGTCCCCTCCAGCCTGTGTCTCAGAACAGGGAGGCGAAGCCTCCATCAATCCACATGTAATATCCCGCCCCCAATTGTGTTTAGCTGGTTAGTAGGCATGGAAGAGGAGGAGGGAGGGAGTGGCCTGTCATTGTGTATACACCCACATTTTTGACTCTATAGTCACATGGGCTGCTCAGGGAGGAAATGCTCAGCATAGAAACTTACTGAAAACTGAGCATGTGCAGAGCTGACAACACTGCTGCAAAATCCCTATCTGTATTGGGGGACATGAACAGAAGGGGGAGATAGAGAGCAGAATACAGAAAAGGAATCTCATAGTGATGAGTAAGGATGAAGAGCGTGGAATACACCAATTTATTCATCGTTTTTTATGATGGGGGTTTAGTGACACTTTAAGGCACACCAGTCACAGGCAATGCATCATTAAAATAACACTAAGCACCATTTTGGTAACTCATTGCACCAAAACATATGGTAGTGCATTACTGGGTGTTGCGGTGCGTTGCAACGCATGTGTGTTAGAGCAGCTTTTCCAAATGAATGACACCGCATGGCGGCAATGTACCATACTGAAAAGGTGTGAATGGGTTCTAAAAGAAGTAACTGGAATTAGGTATATGTAAAGGTCTAAAAAATTCTGCAGAGTTGCTTGGAAATGGTGGCTTAATAACTCCTGAATCCTGCGTTTACAAGGCCTCGCTCCATTTTATTTCGAAGTCTCCGGCCTCACTCCCAGGCTCTGGATTTATAGGAGTTTATCACCCGGTATAAATAAGTGTCTGGGCTGTACAATACATACAGCGCATACCTCCGCCTTTGTCTTGTTTAGGAATGAGGTAAATTCCCGGGACGCCTGTAACACGATCGTACCCCAACCATACATGGGGGGGGGGGGGGGGCAGCAGCTGGTACTTACTGAGTCACTGGGGACTGGTAAAGTCAAGTTAATCCCCACACTTGTTCCCCTCCCATTCTGGACAGCTGGATAATCAGTTACCACACTAAGCGGGGGAGGCAGCTTTCACACCTGCCCGCCACTCCATCAAGGGTTAACGTCGCCAGGCCATAAATCCACTTCAGTTTGTGTTTTCCTGCTGGAAGGTTTTCCTGGTTGGGTTGGTCAGGAGAGGAACACAGACAGTCCATGTGCAGAAATATCAACCCACCTACACTTTCATCAGCCTACAGCAACCATCTCCCCGTCAATACTTTCTACCTTTAATGTTCTACTTCGTCCTCCATTACCTCCACCCACTAACTTAATCACAACCCAGGAGATTGCTAATCACTTCAAAAATAAGATTGATCCAATTCGTCTCGAGATCTCCACTCTACTGATATCTCCCTCACTTTACACTCTTTGTCCTCCTGCACAATTGACACTCTTGTTTAACCCAGCTACTTTAGAGGGAGTCACAAAACTTTTTTCTAACGCTCACCTAACCTTCTGCCCCCTGGACCCAGTTCTATCTCAAATACTACGGTCACCCTCTGACTATCCTACACTCTTTAATCCATATCTTCAACCTCTCCCTCTCTACTGGCATCGTCCCCAACCCTCTAAAGCACAGGTGTCAAACACAAGGCCCGCGGGCCAAATCCAGCCCTCCAGGCCATTTCATGTGACCCTCACACCTCTCCTGCTGCTACAGGAGAGCTCCAGCCCTCCTCTGGTCCTCCTCAAGACCCCTACTTTCTGCTTTCAAGCAATGCATCCAGCTTCTTCCCAGCAGCAGAATAAGGAAAGGGGGTGCACTGTGATGTTAGGGAGAGTAGGGGACTCAACTTCTGATAGTGGAGTGGCTCTTGACATCTATTGTAAGGGGAGGAGATGCGCTGGACATCTAATATTACAGATACAACCGGCCCCTTTGAGGACAATCATAATGCTGATGCGGCCCACGATGAAATTGAGTTTGACACCCCTGCTCTAAAACATGCACTAGTCAGTCACTCCCATACCAAAAAAGGCCTCATTGGATGGACCCCACCAATCTTAACAACCTAGGGCCCATATCCTTACTCCCTTTTTCCTCCAAACTCCTTGAATGTTTAGTCTACAACCAACCGAGCGACCACCTCATCGAGAATAACCTTATTGATCCCCTTCAGTCTGGATTTCGCCCCCAGCACTCCACAGAAACTGCTCTTCTAAAACTCACAAACGACTTACTAACTGCTAAAACCAATGGTCATTATTCCGTACTCTTACTCTTGGACTTCTCTGCTGCCTTTGATACAGTTTATCACCTCCTCCTCCTCAAAAAACTAAATTTGCTTGGTCTCCATGGCTGCACTCTCCATTGGTTTGAATCTTACCTATCTCACTGCACCTTCAGTGTCACTTACAACTCTACTTCCTCCTCTCCAACTCCTCTTACCTTTGGGGTCCCCCAAGGGTCTGTCCTTGGACCTCTACTATCTTCGATCTACACATCTTCCCTGGGTCAGCTGATAGCCTCCCATGGCTTCCATTACCATTTATATGCTGATGACACCCAAATCTATCTCTCTACCCCTCAGCTCACCCCATCAGTCTCTTCACACATCACGGATTTACTAACAGGCATATCAGCCTGGATGTCACATCACTTCCTCAAACTGAATTTATCTAAAACCAAGCTCATATTTCCTCCCCCCCCCCCCCGACTTCTCTGTCAAGATCAATGGCACATCTATCAGTCCGTCCCCACATGCCAGGGTGCTAGGGGTAACCTTAGACTCTGAACTGTCCTTTCAGACTCACATCCAATCCCTGTCCAAATCATGCCACCTCAGCCTCCGCAACATCTCTAGAATTCGCCCCTTTTGTAGCTAATTACACCACCAAGCTTCTAATTCACTCCCTGGTCATCTTGCCTTAACTACTGCAACTCCCTCCTCATTGGATTACCTCTACATAGACTATCCCCCCTTCAGTCCATAATAAATGCTGCTGCAAAACTCATCCACCTTACCAACCATTCAGTGTCCTCCACCCCTCTCTGCCAATCCTTCCATTGGCCTCCATTCAGTGTCCTCCACCCCTCTCTGCCAATCCTTCCATTGGCTTCCATTCAGTGTCCTCCACGCCTCTCTGCCAATCCTTCCATTGGCTTCCACTCACCCAACGAATAAAATTCAAAGTACTAACAATAATTTACAAAGCCATCCAAAACTCTTCCCTCAGCTACATCACTAACCTAGTCTCAAAATACCAACCAAATCATTCTCTTCGGTCCTCCCAAGACCTCCCGCTCTCTAGCTGCCCTGTCACCTCCTCCCATGCTCGCCTCCAGGATTTCTCCAGAGCTTCTCCCATCTTTTGGAGCTCCTTATTCCAATCTGTCCGACTATCTCCTAATCTATCCATCTTTAGACAATCCCTGAAAACCCTTCTCTTTAAAGAAGCCTATCCTGCTTCTAACTAATACACTGTTTTACTTTCTCCATCAGCTCATCCCCCACGGTGATTACCTTTTGTATCAATTGACCCTTCCTCTTAGATTGTAAGCTCTAATTGTAATGTAACTGTAATGTCTGCCTTCATTTTGTTAAGCGCTGTGCAAATTGTTGGTGCTATATAAATCCTGTATAATAATAATAATCTCCTGTATCATGTCTGCAGTCTCTGATCATCTCTTGTATCATGTCTGCAGTCTCTGACCATCTCTTTTATCATGTCTGCAGTCTCTGACCATCTCCTGTATCATGTCTGCAGTCTCTGACCATCTCTTGTATCATGTCTGCAGTCTCTGACCATCTCTTGTATCATGTCTGCAGTCTCTGACCATCTCTTGTATCATGTCTGCAGTCTCTGACCATCTCCTGTATCATGTCTGAAGTCTCTGACCATCTCTTGTATCATGTCTGCAGTCTCTGACCATCTCTTGTATCATGTCTACAGTCTCTGACCATCTCCTGTATCATGTCTGCAGTCTCTGACCATCTCTTGTATCATGTCTGCAGTCTCTGACCATCACCTGTATCATGTCTGAAGTCTCTGACCATCTCTTGTATCATGTCTGCAGTCTCTGACCATCTCTTGTATCATGTCTGCAGTCTCTGACCATCTCTTTTATCATGTCTGCAGTCTCTGACCATCTCCTGTATCATGTCTGCAGTCTCTGACCATCTCTTGTATCATGTCTGCAGTCTCTGACCATCTCCTGTATCATGTCTGCAGTCTCTGACCATCTCTTGTATCATGTCTGCAGTCTCTGACCATCTCTTGTATCATGTCTGCAGTCTCTGACAATCTCATGTATCATGTCTGCAGTCTCTGACCATCTCGTGTATCATGTCTGCAGTCTCTGACCATCTCGTGTATCATGTCTGCAGTCTCTGACCATCTCTTGTATCATGTCTACAGTCTCTGACCATCTCTTGTATCATGTCTGCAGTCTCTGACCATCTCGTGTATCATGTCTGCAGTCTCTGACCATCTCTTGTATTCTTGTATCATGTCTGCAGTCTCTGACCATCTCTTGTATCATGTATATAGTTTTTACTATATCTGTGTGTCTGCTGTCTCTGATTATTCTCTGAATTTTATGTGTGGCCCTTTGGTGATGTCGGGGCCACACTTGAGCCCCTCCCCCCAAATCAAGAAAGTTGATCACCCCTGAAGACATGAGCTGACTCAACCCTCCAGACTCCACCTATAAATAAAATATCAGTTGTGGGTGGACTGATGCTTTAAGTAGGAGTGATAACCAGATGACTGGAAGGAGCGTTTACAATTCTTTGTACGAAATAAAATGCTCCAAATCTGGTAAAATACGGGACAGCAAGACTGGAAAGATCTGTGAATAGTAAATGTTAGAAAGTCGATGTTCCCCTCCACTCTGTTATCTCCATCAGTAGGGATTGAATGTGGGAATGACCGTCTGATGACAGGTTGGTGGATCAGATCCAACAGATGGACCTTCCTGCATTCCTGACCTCTCTGACTCGGCCATTTGGCTCTCTTGGCTGACAGCAGTGTAAATATCTGTATGGGGGACACATAATGACATGGACAGGGTGGGACATCAAAGGAAGGCCTGCTACACCCAACTACAGCCAGCAGAGTGGGAGGGGTTAGAACCTCCATCGGGTTTTGGAGGAGATTTAACCTCATTTTGGCCCCATTCACGCCTGAGCGTTTTATACTGTAGCTTGAAGCTCTCTATGGTGATGGTTCACATCTCCACTCCAAGTCACCTGAAGCTCAAACATTTTTTGGAGGTACTTTCCTAGTTTCATTTGGCCAGATTGGTGCTTTTTGAAACTCCCCCCCCCCCCCCCCCATTGAAGTGCATGATTATGAGATTGATTGCACATTTTGTCATGCATTTATTTGCGCTTTTCTGCTTAAATGCAAAAAAAAAAATTAAAATTAAATAATAATAAATAATTTCCCTAAAATAAATAAATACATTAACAAATAACCCTAACCCTGGTGTTTATTAATTTATTATTCATTATTATTATTCATGTATTTGTTTGTTAAGGTTAACCCCTAGCCCTGGTGTTTATTTATTATGACTATTATTAATATTATTACTATTTATTTATATGTTTTGTTAGAGTTAGGCTTGGTTCACCTATATGCGAATTGCATGTATTTTTAGCTGCATGCGATTCGTATAACATGTGAACCAGACCGGCAAGCAATGGAGCCGTTGCACCCATGTCCGGGACAGCCACGGTCCGTTTTAAAACAAAAAGTAGACTGAGATTCTAGGTCCATTCAGGTGCAAATTCAAGTAAGAATTCGCAAATGAATCACACCTGAATCGGTGAACAATACTTCACGCAGCCGGACATGTGTGGACCTAGCCTTAGGGTTTAGGGTTAACCCCTAACCCTGGTGTGTATTTATTTATTATTTATTTATTATTATTATTATTATTATTATATATTAGTATAGTAGGGAGGGGTTGGAATATATACGTCATTTTCTCTAGGGGCGCCCTCCTGCAGTAGTTGAAGAGAACATCATGATTTGCATTATAAGCAATGTATGTAAAGCAGCCAGGAATCCTGCCATTGGTTGTCTGCATTACCTAAATCCATCCAATCAAAATGTTCCTTTTTAATTGTGTGTTCATGCACTGGGAAAATAAAAGTGGGGGATAAATTGGGGAATCTGATCAATTATCCCTTAATAATAACGTTGATCAGGGTGACCCCCCATCATTGTGTCATTTATGGAAAGCTGAACGTGTAGAATTATTGGATTTGTAATGTTTCAGCTGTTGTGGAGGTTGTTCCTGATATATCAGATCCGTGTACATCATGGACCTCAGTGCTGCTTCTGTTTGGCTTTGTTTAATCCACTTATTTGGCTGCAGCGTCCACCTGGGCTGCATTAAGGGAGGACTCCAGTCTGACTATAAAACTTTACACAGCACTTGGGAAGCCCATAATGTGCCCTGTAGTCACGTCTGGGACTCGTAACTCCACAACAGCTGCTGCGTCTTGCAATGCCAGAGCCAGGAGCAAGCCATCAATATTAGAGCAGTTTGGGGATTTTCTCTAGGGGAGCCCTCCAACCTCATGAGCTGGAGAAGAGAGATTACTTTTTAGTAAACCTGGGCAATGGCGTACAAATACGTAAGCAAAGGTTAATGTCTATAAAACCACAGGCTGAAACCCCCAGTAGATCTAAAGATATATGATGAAACCCCCAGTAGATCTAAAGATATATGATGAAACCATCAGTAGATCTGAAGATATATGATGACACCCTCAGTAGATCTGAAGATATATGATGAAACCCTCAGTAGATCTGAAGATATATGATGAAACCCTCAGTAGATCTGAAGATATATGATGAAACCATCAGTAGATCTGAAGATATATGATGAAACCATCAGTAGATCTGAAGATATATGATGAAGCCATCAGTAGATCTGAATATATATGATGAAACCCTCAGTAGATCTGAAGATATATGATCAAACCCTCAGTAGATCTGAAGATATATGATGAAACCATCAGTAGATCTGAATATATATGATGACACCATCAGTAGATCTGAAGATATATGATGAAACCATGAGTAGATCTGAAGATATATGATGAAACCATGAGTAGATCTGAAGATATATGATGACACCCTCAGTAGTTCTGAAGATATATGATGAAACCCTCAGTAGATCTGAAGATATATGATGAAACCCTCAGTAGATCTGAAGATATATGATGAAACCATCAGTAGATCTAAAGATATATGATGAAACCCTCAGTAGATCTGAAGATATATGATGAAACCCTCAGTAGATCTGAAGATATATGATGAAACCCTCAGTAGATCTGAAGATATATGATGAAACCCTCAGTAGATCTGAAGATATATGATGAAACCCTCAGTAGATCTGAAGATATATGATGAAACCCTCAGTAGATCTGAAGATATATGATCAAACCCTCAGTAGATCTGAAGATATATGATCAAACCCTCAGTAGATCTGAAGATATATGATCAAACCCTCAGTAGATCTGAAGATATATGATGAAACCATCAGTAGATCTGAAGATTAATGCAAATAATGAGTTTCTCTTTAAAAGTCCAGCTTTTCCCTCTACCCCTTATACTCTAAATTAGAGACTAGCTTGGGCACGTCCAAACTAGGATCCAAACCCATGTGGGTAAGCCCACCAGGAAGCTGTCACCTAGGGGATTCCATGCCCCATAACCATACATATACATGGGCGGAGCTTGAGGGGTTGCCATGGCGACCCAGCCCATGCTCCAGGGGGCCCATGCGGCCTCCCTGTCACACTAGGTTTTACACTGTGTTGCTTGGTAAAAGCACTTGCCGTATCACCCTGCATAGGTGATTCAGTAAGGGGCCCACCCAGGCCCATCTTAGGTCCTCTGAGTTTCCAATTGCACCTACACAGGGTGACGAGGCAGACCAATTCCTTCAGCGGCACACTCTCTGCTCAGAATCAGTCCTGACCCCCCACTTCCCCATTCAGCCCAGGACAGCGTTCCCAGGCTGGCCTTCTGAGTTTCCTTTTACAAGGCCACCGTTTCCTTGGCATGCAGTGGAAGTGGCGGGTGTTGGGGGGGGGGGGTCCAGGTCAACTGTTGCATCGGGCCCACAAGCTTCCCACATGTTACTGGTGAGGACATGTAGCCAGCTGCAGAATATTTCTAGGTGGAGCTGAGAAAACGTTACACGTTTGTTTGCATCCCTAGGTTACAATCAACAGGCCTCCGGCCTAAATTGTCGTTGGCGTGGACCCCGCTCACAGAGGGAGCAATAAAGTAGACAGTTTCACCATAACATGCAGAAAGACTGAATATACCATATCACCCCGCTACCCCTGGCTGGTTTCGAAATAGGCCACTAGAAGCCCCACCAAGACCATGGGGGCCAGTCCCGACCTGAATCCTGCTTCTTTTATGCCAGAATGCTCTACTTCTGATGTACAGTAACTATTATATGTCTTTAGGGGAGGGCATCACCTAGTGGTCAAAAAAAAAAGTCCTCCTAACACCCCCTTATAGATTGGCCCGTACAGGTGACAGATTTCTGGCAGGCGTGCATACGTAGGTTTGGATCCTAGTTCCAGCTCATCACTGCTCTCAATCCTCTATATTGGTCAGTAAGGCCGCCTATTACATTAAAATACCAATAGGAAGACTTGGTGGGTGGTTGGGGGTCAGGATGGTTGGGGCCAACTTTTACAGTAGAAGTTGAGATTTGCATGTAACTTCAGCTGTTTGTCTACCTAAATCTACTCATCGCATCAACTAGCAGTTTTCACCGAAGGAGCTGATGGATTTTTTCATTATATTCTCAGTATAAATCACCTATATAGGAATCAGATTCTGGCTTCTTATATCTCCTGGACACTCCAGTAGTGAGATACCTCTACAGAATGTATTGCAATTTTTCCTGCTCATCATAAAGCATGTGATGGCATCACACCCCTCTAACTTCAGGTGCTGCTTAGGTTCCCATCTCTAGTCCTGGTGGTTCACACAAAAAGGGGGGTGCTTGCATGGAAACAACCCATCCTGGCTTGGTACATACAGTTAGGGGCAGGATAAAGACCCAATCAATGCATAACAACAAGACCCGATTGTACTGTTCTGTCCAGGCCACATCTCTGGTGCGTTTCACCCCACTGGGCGAAAGATTAGAGGGGAGAGGAGCCAGACTGAAGCCGCCTTCATTCATAGTCTTGTTGCTGTGCGGCGATTGGGTCTTTTTCCTTACTTTGACTGTACAGAGAGATCTCTCCTGTGAAGTCTCTGAGGGATTATAAAAAAAAACCAAAAACACAAAAAGACCAAATATACCAGACTCCGCCCACAAACTGCACCGCACATCACTCCAGCATTGTGGGGTAAACAGGGCACATAGAAACCAAGCTGGCCGCCATACACCAGTAGAATTTTGCAGGACAATTTTAGTTTTTAGAACGCTCTGTGAATTTTCTAATGGTTAGGGGGGTCAAGTCAATGTACGTTTTCAACCATAGCGATGAAATACATTTTAAAGGAGCAGGATGGAAACATTTTCTCAAAGAAACAAAATTTTAACTGAATTCTATTCTGTTCCACCCTGAAGATGTGGCGTTGCTGCGAAACGTGTTAACTGTGAATATGTGGAGGACGCCTCGCCACACATTGTTATAGACATTGCTGTAAAGCCAAACAGTTATGTGATTATCTAAGCTGGTCCCGAATCTGGGTATTAATATGTATTTATTTATCTTTCATATATATATATATATATATATATATATATATATATATTTATTTGTAATTATTTTGTATTTTGTTTATAGACCCTTGGAAACATTGTTTTAACAAGATATAATAAATTATTTGTTTGTATACCAGTTCTGTTAGCCTCGGATTTTGTCCGACTTTGTGGAGTAACATATTTTTAGTTTCTCTGCCATTTTGAGATCTAACTGAATGAGGGAAAATTTTACAGAAAAAAATCACACATATTGTAATGAAATCTGTTTAATACATCTGGGATTCCATCCAAATAGCAGTTGGAAGGGCTTTCGAAGTAAATGATTTGACTCAATGATGGCAGTGTATGGCCAGCCTAAGGGTCAGTGTGCCGCCAGAAGTTCTGGTGAGACAAATTCTTCCCGTTACACCTGTTCCAGTTGTCGTTGTAAGATTAGAGTAGGCTCCCGCTCTGCACATGGTATGGAGGGAGTCTGGGAGCACCTGGCTACACTCAGTCTAAGAGGTTCATGTGGTCCCCTGGGTACCAGTGTTGTGACACCTGGTGGCTCCAGCAGCTGTTCTCTCAGCATATGGTGCCCCGTGTCCTATACTGTACTTAATGCCATTAACGCACCCGGCTAACCTGAGATTGCCACGTCTCCTCAGATACTATGTGACAGTGCCAGTCATTGAAAGCATATTTACCAACTGGCTATACCCAAGTCAGTCGCTGGTTATGTACCTGCAATATACCCGACCTCAGGAAATTTCTCCTTCATTTGCTGCTAGATTCAGTTCTCTTCTCCTAGTAATCAAATCTGCTTCAGGCTGATATTTATAACCAGAAAATTAAGTGAATCTGTCTACAAACACTAGGGTCATGTCATGCAGCTGCTCCCTAATGAAAGTAGATACAGTATAAGCCGTACATGATGGACACTAGAGCAGAGGTTCCCAACCTTACTGAGAGCAGGGCCTGTTAAATTCTTCCAAAACCTTCCATGCCCCAAAAGTAAGAAAAGAAGTTTATCCTCACACAATAACAGTATGGGAATTGAAAATATTTATTGAAATTCTGGAAGGTCCTGGTTGAGGCTAGGTGTCACTTTGGGGGGATGGGGTTTCTGGAGGGGGTGAGGAGACTTGGTGGCCCTGTCAAAGATGAGGTTTTCTGGAGGTGGTTGGGAGACTTGGTGGCACTGTTAGGGATGGGGTTTCTGTAGGTGGTTGGGAGACTTGGTGGCCCTGTCGAAGATGAGGTTTTCTGGAGGCGGTTGGGAGACTTGGTGCCCTGTCGAAGATGAGGTTTTTGGAGGGGTTAGAGGACTTGGTGGCACTGTCGGGGATGAGGTTTCTGGAGGCGGTTGGGAGACTTGGTGGCCCTGTCGAAGATGAGGTTTCTGGAGGGGGTTAGAGGACTTGGTGGCTCTGTTTGGGATGAGAATTCTGGAGGTGGTTGGGGGACTTGGTGACCCTGTTGGGGATGAAGTTTCTGGGGGGAGTTAGGGGACTTGTTGTATTTGACTGATCCCTCTTTTCTAAATTTCTTCTCCTGTAGGTCCTTGGCACGACATCACAGGAAGAGCTTACACAAGATGTGCCCCTGCTTCATCCATGGAGACATCACATGGCTGGGGCACAGAGGTTTAGGAGAGCCTGGGTGATCCCTACTATCTCGGTGTCAGAGAATCTGAAAAATGTCCCCTCGCAGGTCGTACAGGTATGAAAAGTATGGGTGAGCTGTATGGGGGGGAACAGTATTAACTTGGGTCTGGTGCTGCACTAAAGACCAGACTTTATTAACCTTTTTACCTACGGTCAGAGGAAGAATGCCCTTACATTGATTACTTAAAATGCCCCTTTCATTCGTCACTGGTAGTAAGTGGGAAGAATGCGCATTACATTGGTTGGGTCAGTAGGAAGAGTGCCCTTTGCATTAGGTACATTGGTGGTAAATGGGAACAATGCTCCCTTAATTAGGTACATATTAGGTACATTGGGGGTCAGTGGGAAGAATGCCCCTTACTGTACATTGAGTACTGTACATTTGTGGTGAGTGGGAATAATGCCCTTTACATTGGTTACATTGAGGGTTAGTGGAAAGAATGCCCATTATATTCATTAATTGAAGAATATCCATTAAATTAGTTCTAAAAGAGGGTAATTGGGAGGAATGCTTCTTACATTGGTTACATCGGGGGCAATGGAAAGTATGCCTATTACATTGATTACACTGGGAGTCACTGGGATGAATACCCCTTACATTGGTTGTACTGTAGGTCAGTGGGAAGCATGCCCATTATTGGTTGCATTGGGGGTCAGTGGGAAGCATGCCCAATACTGTACTGTGGCCTAATCAGTTGGATTAATGCCCCTTATATTGGTTACACTGAGGGTTAATGGGAAGTATGCACCTTACATTGGTTGTATTGGGGTGGTCAATGGGAAGAATGTCCCTTATAATTAGAATCAATAGAATAACTGCTCCTTGCATTGGTGATTAGTGGGGAGGATGCAGCTTGCATTGGTTATATTGGTGGTCAGTGGGAAGAATGCCCCTTACGTTGGTTACATTGGGTGTCAGTGAGAGGAATGTCCCTTAAATTAAGAATCAATTGAACAAATGTCCCTAACACTGGTGATCAATGGGGAGAATGCCCCAGTTATATTGGTTAAATTGGGTATCAGTTGGAAGAATGTCCCTAACATTAGATGCACTGGGGGTCAGTGGGACGAATGCCCCTTATATTGGATACAATAGTAGTCAGTGGGAAGAATGCCCCTTACATTGGTTACATTGGGTGTCAGTTGAAAGAATGTCACCTATATTGAGGATCAGTAGAAAGAATGCTCCTTTCATTGGTTAACCCTAAGAATGGTGAGAATGCCCCTGTTATATTGGTTATATTGGTGGTCAGTGGGAAGAATGCCCCTTACGTTGGTTAAATTGGGTCTCATTTGGGAGAATGTCCCCTATATTAAGGATCAGTAGAAGGAATGCTCCTTTCATTGGTTATGTTGGGTGTCAGTGGGAAGAATTAAGAATCAATAGAAGAAATGGCGCTAGCACTTGTGATCAGTGGGGAGGACGCCTCAGGTACAGACAACTATAAAGATCATTGGTCTCAGTGGTCATATAACAGTCACTGCTCTGGCTGAACAGAAATGATACTCATCAGCCTCATGCTGCTCCTCCGTTGTCCAATCACGGGCTGGAAATGACAAATCCTTAGGTAGGTAAAACTGATATAAGGCGTCTTCTTCCTTTTTCTTTTTTTTTGTTTTTTCTAGATAAAGTCAGACAAGCAGTACTTGGGAAGTGTAATATACAGCATCAAGGGGCCGGGAGTTGATGAGGAACCCAAAGGATTTTTTAATATCAATAAAACTACTGGAATTGTCTACCTGAATGCAGTGCTGGATCGTGAGAAGATAGAGCGCTTCAAGGTATGAAATCTATTTCCAGCGTCAGTCATTGCAATGTGTCAGTTATTATAATGTGTCAGTTATTGCAGTGTGTCAGTTATTGCAGTGTGTCAGTTATTGCAGTTTTGTCAGTTATTGCTTGTATAGTACAAAGTCTGAAGAAAAGCAGTGATCCTTAGCAGCCAATTACATTTCAGTTCTCAGTATTCTGGTGCAGCAATGGAAGCTGATGACGGTCGGTTACAATATGGCTGATTCTAGTTTGTTCCGGAGTGCTCCCCTGCAGCTGACTGGTCGGTTCTCACCCGTCCTCGCCTCCTGCTTGTTGGCCGCTCCCCGGAATCCGGAGGTCTCCCGCACAGATAGCCGATCCGGAACATTTAGACAAGTCCATTTTTACCCCCCTTTTCTGCCTGTTTTTCCTCCCCAGCTTCGTGCGTTTGCATTGGACAGTGATGGCGTTCCCCTTGAAGACCCTACAGATCTAGAGATTGTTGTTCTGGACCAAAATGACAACCGTCCGGTCTTTTCTCAGGCAGTCTTCAAAGGATACATCCTAGAGAATGCAATTCCTGGTAGGTTAGGATTAAAGGGCATGTCTGGACAAAATAAAATAAATAAATGCAATCCATGTGCATGTACATACAGGTTTTACCCCTTCCCACCCTGGTGGCAGACTTCCCGACCACTGTGATTGTGGGTTACAGTGGTCACATGATTGGGGACCCATCCCCCCCGGCTCCTGATCATGACTAGAGACCAAAGAGTTCTCAGCACTGCAACCTCAGCCATCCGAGGACACGTATGTGCCACGTGTGGGCATTAAAGCCAACTCTCTTTGCCGCTGAACACTTACACTATGTGGGAGGCAAGAGCTTACAAATGCTGCAGGTGCAAAAATACCCAATGATTTGATTTGCCAGAAATCCAGTGAGCTCCGAACTTTTCCTGTAGTGAGCTGACACCTCTGACTCTGCTGCACTGAAATCCCAAACAGTGTTGTCAGCCCTGATAAGTTCTCACCTGCTGGGCTACAAAGCACATTCTCTCTCCTCATCTCCATACCATGGGGGAGATGATTTGTAGTCCAGCGGGGGGTGGGCGGGGGAGAACTCAAGCAAGACTGACAACACAACACTTCTTGTGATTTTAGTGCTGTAGAATCAGCTCATTACAGGAAGTTATTGGGAGACTCATTCTGAGCAACTTACCTACTGGGGGCTCTGTGCTTGTAAGATTTAGGGGTTGATTATTACTAAAGGCAAATAGACTGAGCACTTTGCAAAGTATCCGACACAAGTACAAGCCGGCAGCTGAACAGCTTCATCCTTGGAAAATATTGTTTAAGCATCATAGCAGTACAGAATCCAAAATCTGATGCATTTCAGCCTAAAGCCTTTATCATAAGCATAATGAAGGCTTAGGCTGAAACGCGTCAGTTTTGAATTCTAAACTGCTATGATGCTTAACCACTTGCCAACCGGCACATGCTGATATACGTCGGCAGAATGGCTCTCCTGAGCAAAGGGGCGTACCTGTACATCCCTCTGTAAAAGCAGGCTAGGGAGCGCACGCACGCTGCCGCCATAGGCACGCGCACCTGCCGCGCGTCGCAGGAGCATTGACCGCAGGTCCCGCAGACTCGATGTCCGCCGGCAGCCTGCGATCGGGGCAAGGAGAGGCAGAACGGGGAACTGCCTATGTAAACAAGGCATTTCCCTGTTCTGCCTAGTGACATGACAGGGATCTACTGCTCCCGGTGATCAGGAACAGTGATCTCTGTCATGTTTCCTTAAGTAAGCCCATCCCCCTACAGTTAGAACAAGTTTGTGTGGCCACCATTATTTTCCAGCACTGCCTTAACCCTCTTGGGCATGGAGGTCACCAGAGCTTCACAGGTTGTCACTGGAGTCCTCTTCCCCTCCTCCATGATGACATCACAGAGCTGGTGGATATTAGAGACCTTGCGCTCCTCCACCTTCCGTTTCAGGATGTCCCACAGATGATCAATAGGGTTTAGGTCTGGAGACATGCTTGGCCAGTCCATCACCTTTACCCTCAGCTTCTTTTGCAATTTGATGCAGTGTGCGGCGTATGGTCTGAGCACTGACAGGCTGACCCCCCACCCCTACAACCTCTGCAGCAATGCTGGCAGCACTCATACATCTATTTCCCAAAGACAACCTCTGGATATGACGCTGAGCATGTGACCTCAACTTCTTTGGTGGACCATGGCGAGGCCTGTTCTGAGTGGAACCTGTCCTGTTATACCGCTGTATGGTCTTGGCCACCGTGCTGCAGCTCAGTTTCAGGGTCTTGGCAATCTTCTTATAGCCTAGGCCATCTTTATGTAGAGCAACAATTCTTTTTTTTCGGATCCTTCAAGAGTTTTTTGCCATGAGGAGCCATGTTGACCTTCCAGTGACCAGTATGAGAGAGTGAGAGCGATAACACCAAATTTAACACACCTGCTCCCCATTCACACCTGAGACCTTGTAATACTAACGAGTCACATGACATCGGGGAGGGAAAATGGCTAATTGGGCCTATTAAAGTGATTGGACCCATTTAGACATTAAAGTGATTGTAAAGGCTCTTTTTTTTTTTAAATAACAAACATATCATACTTCCCTCCACTGTGCAGCTTGTTTTGCACAGAGTGGCCCCGATCGTCCATTTCTGGGGTCCCTCGATAGCTCTCGCGGCTCCTCCCTGCATCAGATAACCCCCTAGGAGAAGCGCTCTCCCGGGGGGGGGTTTACCTTGCAGGCGTGCTCCCGAGTCCAGCATTTGCGTCCATAGACACGAATGCCGGACTCAACCCCGCCCCCCCGGCACCCGCGTCATTGGATTTGATTGACAGCAGCGGGAGCCAATGGCTGTGCTTCTATCAATCTATTCAATCAAGAGCTGGGACCCCGTGAAGAGAGGGACAGCGCGTCCTCGCCAAGGGAAATACGGGGCTCAGGTAAGTAAAACGGGGGGGGGGGGCTGGGGGGCCGGTCACTGCCAGGTGTTTTTTCACCTTAATTCATAGGATGCACGAGGGTTTCCAACCCCTTTAATGGCTGTGTGTTGAGTTATTTTGAGGGGACAGCAAATTTACAATGTTATACAAGCTGTACACTCACTACTTTACATTGTAGACAAGTGTCATTTCTTCAGTGTTGTCACATGAAAAGATAGAAGAAAAGATTTACAAAAATGTGAGGGGTGTACTTACTTTTGTGAGATACCTGCATCATACATCGGTAGAGCTTGGGTGAGTTTTCTCTTGTTACTTTGAAAAGTGCTCCAGAGATTAGTAAATGAAGTGAAGCTTCACTTTGCAAAGAATACCCAATCACATGCAAGGAAAAAGAAAAAAACACAACATTTTTGCTTGTACATAATTGGATGATGGAAGTCAGCAGAGCTTCCCCCCTCATTTACCAAGCTCCGGAGCAAATGCACTTGCAAAGTTCACAGTCTATTTGACTTTAGTAAATCCACCCCATAGTGTTGTGTGTGTAACTACCACTTTCTGACCAGCCTGCACACTTTATGGGCCAGTGTCAGGGATTTACAATGTCAGGACCATGGAAAGCCAATGTGCAATCGGATGGTTGTTATGGACAAATAAATTCTTTGGTAAATGTCTCCCTCTAGTGGTCACATTTGTGAACATCATTTTATATGTAATCCCCCTATAGACCGATTAGAATCATGCTGGAACCTGTTAAATCATCATCCATGTGGTATGGATTCTTCTCAATGCGCTCAAAATATGACATTTCACTTTGTGGTGGAGTATTCCTTTAAAACAACTACCACCTGTCACCATTTTGATGTCTGTGTTCCTCAGGCACCCTGGTGATGAGGGTCATAGCTACTGATGCTGATGATGTAACGACGGACAACGCACAGCTCAAGTACTCCATTGTCCAGCAGGAGAGTCCGGAAATGTTCAGCATTAACCAGGACACTGGCGAGATCAGGACCGTTCAAGTGGGACTGGACCGAGAGGTAAGATATATTTATATATCGCAGGAACGTGGGGAAACGCAGTTCCAGCACCTCTGGCACTAAATATATGTAATGGCTGGGAGGTGCTGGAGGGTCTATTGCTGGCTGCTGAGGGATCTGTTATCTCTGGAGGAGATCTATTGTTGCTGGTGGAGGATCTACTATTAAGGGAGGAGTCTATTGATGCTGGCTGCTGGGAGATCTATTGTTGCTGGGGTGGATCTATTTTGCTGGGGAGGAGGTATTGCTGTTGACGGGAGGTGTATTGTTGCTGGGGGGGGGGAATCTATAGTTTCTGGAGGATCTATTATTTGTGGGGGGGTCTATTGCTGCTGGCTGCACGGAATCTATTGTACTGCTTTCCTTGTTATCAAAAACAAATTCCATACAAATTACTCAAGACCACAAATCGATACTTTGTTCTGTATTTTCCCCAAAAGGGGTGATACTGGGAGGTGGGTAGGTGGTGGAACCAAGGAATGGTCCTCGGAGGTAGGTAGGGGGTAGAACCAAGGAATGGTCCTCGGAGGTGGGCAGAACCAAGGAATGTTCCTTAGAGGTGGGTAGGGAATGGAACCAAGGAATGTTCCTCGGAGGTGGGTAGGGGGTGGAACCAAGGAATGTTCCTCGGAGGTAGGTAGGGGGTAGAACCAAGGAATGGTCCTCGGAGGTGGGTAGGGGGATGGAACCAAAGGATGTTCCTTGGAGGTGGGTAGGGGACGGAACCAAGGAATGTTCCTCGGAGGTGGGTAGGGGGATGGAACCAAGGAATAATATTTACAATATTATTCATTATTACATATTATTATTTTTTTTACAATTTTTTGGAACCGCATTGGGGGGGGGGGGGGGCGGCTTTATTAGTGGTCTAAAAAAAAAATTAATGAAATATTAGTGGTCTAAACAGACTCCTGATGTCTCACTTTTGAGACAGAGAAAGGGACTAAGGATACAGATTCCTCAGTGTTCTATGCTAAGCGGTTTCCTGTTCATTCACATACTGAAGCATTGTAAACATAGCTTAATATGCTTCAGTTGTGAATGGACACAAGAGTGATAAGTACTGATCACTCACTGTATTTATTCAGGAATTCCCCATCCTGAAACATCCCCCACAGCAGCTGGTAGGAGAGAAGAGGACGGAAGCTGTTAGCACTGCGGGGGATGGGGAAGACATGGGGGGGCCTGAGTAGCAGGGGGAATCTGCATCACACGGGGTGATTAGGGTGTGCCCAGGCACACCCAGCACACCCTGTACACACACCTTAGTTCCTCACTATTGCCTCGCTGAGCTCATTGCCTACATAAGACACAGGGATTGGCCATGGATTAGCTATGTTGTGTTGGTACTTGGGTTTTAATAGCCAGTTTCCTGTGTTTTTGCGGGGTCCTCCTTTAGGTCCAAACACATATATACAGGTCTGTGAACTGATTAGTATTTCTAGTTGTATTAGGAATATTAGATGGATGCAGATTGCTCTGTACTCTCTATGGAATATGTTGGCGCTATAAAAATGAATTCCTCTCTTTGTCTCTGCAGTCAGTGGGATCGTACAACCTTACTGTCCAAGCGGCCGATATGATGGGGGAAGGGCTCGCCAACAGTGCCAGAGTCGTCATTTCTATAGGAGATCTCAATGACAACGCTCCGGAGTTCACACAGAGTGAGGTAAGGCACATCCGGGCTCAGAGGAAGTGAATTAAATGATGCTGGCTGTGATAGACCCAACCAGGACAGGGGCTTCTAGAGAGGACTAGGGACAAGCCTCCTACCCACTGATTATGGATCATTCTCTAATGATGGACACCAACGTGATGAACGCTGAGAGCGAGGCTTGGATTATTTCTCTGAATAAGGACAATAAAGCTCCGGAGTGGATGGAAAGGTGTAATTTTAATCTTGTACAGGTTCATGGTCAGAGGGAATATGGTGGCCCTCCTGCAGACTGGGTTGGAGAAGCTTCTCTACTTTGGACAGAAATATTTATCATCAACAATCCTCAAGAAATCTATGAAGATAAATGAATTTGACTTTTCAGACTGCTGGAACTTTGTATGAGTTTTGTCTTATGATGACTTTTCTAATGGCTTGTTGCCGGACTGTGTGGGGTGGGTTGCCGGACTGTGTGGGGTGGGTTGCCGGACTGTCTGGGGTGGGTTGCTGGACTGTGTGGGGTGGGTTGCCGGACTGTCTGAAGTGGGTTGCCGGACTGTCTGAAGTGGGTTGCCGGTCTGTATGGGGTGGGTTGCCGGACTGTGTGGGGTGGGTTGCCGGACTGTCTGGAGTGGGTTGCCGGACTGTGTGGGGTGGGTTGCTGGACTGTGTGGGGTGGGTTGCCGGACTGTCTGAAGTGGGTTGCCGGACTGTCTGAAGTGGGTTGCCGGACTGTGTGGGGTGGGTTGCCGGACTGTGTGGGGTGGGTTGCTGGACTGTCTGGAGTGGGTTGCCGGACTGTGTGGGGTGGGTTGACAGACTGTCTGGAGTGGGTTGCCGGACTGTGTGGGGTGGGTTGCTGGACTGTGTGGGGTGGGTTGCCGGACTGTCTGAAGTGGGTTGCCGGACTTTCTGAAGTGGGTTGCCGGACTGTGTGGGGTGGGTTGCCGGACTGTGTGGGGTGGGTTGCTGGACTGTCTGGAGTGGGTTGCTGGACTGTGTGGGGTGGGTTGCCAGACTGTGTGGGGTGGGTTGACAGACTGTCTGGAGTGGGTTGCTGGACTGTGTGGGGTGGGTTGCCAGACTGTGTGGGGTGGGTTGCCGGACTGTGTGGGGTGGGTTGCTGGACTGTGTGGGGAGGGTTGCCGGACTGTGTGGAGTGGGTTGCCGGACTGTGGGGTGGGTTGCTGGACTGTGGGGTGGGTTGCTGGACTGTGTGGAGTGGGTTGCCGGACTGTGGGGTGGGTTGCTGGACTGTGTGGGGTGGGTTGCCGGACTGTGGGGTGGGTTGCTGGACTGTGTGGGGTGGGTTGCCGGACTGTCTGAAGTGGGTTGCCGGACTGTCTGAAGTGGGTTGCCGGACTGTGTGGGGTGGGTTGCCGGACTGTGTGGGGTGGGTTGCTGGACTGTCTGGAGTGGGTTGCCGGACTGTGTGGGGTGGGTTGACAGACTGTCTGGAGTGGGTTGCCGGACTGTGTGGGGTGGGTTGCTGGACTGTGTGGGGTGGGTTGCCGGACTGTCTGAAGTGGGTTGTCGGACTGTCTGAAGTGGGTTGCCGGACTGTGTGGGGTGGGTTGCCGGACTGTGTGGGGTGGGTTGCTGGACTGTCTGAAGTGGGTTGCCGGACTGTGTGGGGTGGGTTGCCAGACTGTGTGGGGTGGGTTGACAGACTGTCTGAAGTGGGTTGCCGGACTGTGTGGGGTGGGTTGCCAGACTGTGTGGGGTGGGTTGACAGACTGTCTGGAGTGGGTTGCTGGACTGTGTGGGGTGGGTTGCCGGACTGTGTGGGGTGGGTTGCCGGACTGTGTGGGGTGGGTTGCCGGACTGTGTGGGGAGGGTTGCCGGACTGTGTGGAGTGGGTTGCCGGACTGTGTGGGATGGGTTGTCGGACTGTGTGGGGTGGGTTGCCGGACTGTGTGGAGTGGGTTGCTGGACTGTGTGGGGTGGGTTGCCGGACTGTCTGGAGTGGGTTGCTGGACTGTGTGGGGTGGGTTGCCGGACTGTCTGGAGTGGGTTGCCGGACTGTGTGGGGTGGGTTGCCGGACTGTCTGGAGTGGGTTGCCGGACTGTGTGGGGTGGGTTGCTGGACTGTGTGGGGTGGGTTGCCAGACTGTCTGGAGTGGGTTGCTGGACTGTGTGGGGTGGGTTGCCGGACTGTCTGGAGTGGGTTGCCGGACTGTGTGGGGTGGGTTGCCGGACTGTCTGGAGTGGGTTGCCGGACTGTGTGGGGTGGGTTGCCGGACTGTGTGGGGTGGGTTGCCGGACTGTCTGGGGTGGGTTGCTGGACTGTGTGGGGTGGGTTGCCGGACTGTCTGGAGTGGGTTGCCGGACTGTCTGGAGTGGGTTGCCGGACTGTCTGGAGTGGGTTGCCGGACTGTGTGGGGTGGGTTGCCGGACTGTGTGGGGTGGGTTGCCGGACTGTGTGGGGTGGGTTGCCGGACTGTCTGGAGTGGGTTGCCGGACTGTCTGGGGTGGGTTGCCGGACTGTCTGGGGTGGGTTGCCGGACTGTCTGGAGTGGGTTGCCGGACTGTCTGGGGTGGGTTGCCGGACTGTCTGGGGTGGGTTGCCGGACTGTGTGGGGTGGGTTGCCGGACTGTCTGGAGTGGGTTGCCGGACTGTCTGGAGTGGGTTGCCGGACTGTGTGGGGTGGGTTGCCGGACTGTGTGGGGTGGGTTGCCGGGCTGTGTGGGGTGGGTTGCCGGACTGTGTGGGGTGGGTTGCCGGACTGTCTGGAGTGGGTTGCCTGACTGTGTGGGGTGGGTTGCCGGACTGTGTGGGGTGGGTTGCCGGACTGTGTGGGGTGGGTTCCCGGACTGTCTGGAGTGGGTTGCCGGACTGTGTGGGGTGGGTTGCCGGACTGTGTGGGGTGGGTTGCCGGACTGTGTGGGGTGGGTTGCCGGACTGTCCATCAAATGCATGAAGATGAAGATGCATTTGATGGACTTTTGTATTTGCTTTTTTTCATTGCTCATTTGTGAGTTTGATACTTTTACCCATAAATACATTTTAATGTTATAAAGGTGATGCGCAAGGCTGGTGTGCCCCCCTGTTTTTATAGTTTCTTCTGGGTTCCCCCTGACCTGAGTGGCAGCACAGCCGATGCGGTGGTGGGATGCGGTGGTGGGATTTGCAGAGAGCTTCTTCCCTGCTAACCACGCGGCAATCTTTTGAGCGCAGGAGCAATTTTGTTTTCTTTTTGTATACAGACAGCAAATGAAAGTCTCTTTTATATTTGTAGTTTTCCCGTCTCATTTCCTTTTTGCTCTTCATTGTGTTTGCAGTTCCTCCTGGAGGTTCCTGAACAGACCAGCGGCGTGGATATCGGCAGAGTGAGCGTCACAGACCGAGACCTCCGCGGCTCCCCCAACTGGCTGGTGCAATTCTCTATCACCGCTGGGGACCCCCAGGGTGCTTTTGCAATTCATACAGACCCCCAGACCAATGAGGGGATCCTATCTGTCGTCAAGGTAATCGCAGTATCCAAACTTACATTGGACCATACATGGGGGGGGGGTCAGTGTCCGTCATCATTATAGGTTGTATGTTCTGTGCTGTCATCAGCAGGCCGGGCTGGGGGTACTTGGGGGAGGTTTAGCAGCAAGAACGCGCTTACTTAAGGACCGAGCCTCTTTCTGAGATTTGTTGTTTACAAGTTAAAAACAGTTTTTTTTGCTAGAAAATTTCTTAGAACCCCCAAACATTATACATTTTTTGTCTAACGCCCTAGAGAATAAATTTGAGGTCATTGCAATACTTTCTGTCACAACGTATTTGCGCAGCGGTCTTACAAGCGCACTTTTTTGGGAAAAAATACACTTTTTTGAATGAAAAAAAAAAGACTACGGTAAAGTAAGACCAATTTTTTTTTTTATATTGTGAAAGATAATGTTACGCCGAGTAAATTGATACCCAACAAGTCACGCTTCAAAATTGCGCCCGCTTGTGCAATGGCGACATTTAAAAAAATTCTACAGGTTGCATGTTTCGAGTTACAGAGGAGGTCTAGGGCTAGAATTATTGCTCTCGCTCTACCGATTGCGGCGATACCTCACATGTGTGGTTTGAACACCGCTTTCATATGCAGGCGCTACTCACTTATGCGTTCGCTTCTGCACGCGAGCTCGTCGGTTATAAAAAATTTTTTTTTTCTTATTTATTTTACCTTTTATTTTTTTATTTTTACACTGTTCTTTAACAAAAAAAAGTGTCACTTTACTTCCTATTACAAGGAATGTAAACATCCCTTGAAAAAAAGCATGACAGGTCCACTTAAATATGAGATCTGGGGGGTCAAAAAGACCTCACATCTCATATTTACACTAAATTGCAATAAAAAAAAAAAATTGTTTTCATTTAAAAAAAATACAGAAAAAAAAAAAAAAAAAAAAAAAGGCCCTTTAAGAGCTATGGGTGAAAGTGAGGTTTTGACGTCCCTTCTGCCCTGCATTGATATGGAGACAGGGGGGGGGGGCATCTTCCCCCCTTACTCATCTCCATGTCACACAAGAGAGAAGACAAAATATCACTCAAACGTTTATTGTATGACAAATACTAAATCTTAAAAAGACATACGAAAAGGTAAATGAATTATCATTTGTTACTATGTATTTTTGCATAAATAATGTGTAACAAAAAAAAACAAAAACAAAACAAAACACAAGGAAGAGAAAAATAAATAAATAAAATAAAATGGGAAATAAATTTTAAAAATATAATGGAAAAGGAAATAATAATATGTACAGGAAGGTAAATGGAAAAAGCAAACGAAGTACAACCTATATTTGAATATTGAAAAAAAGAGACGTAAGATAGAAAAAGAGAGATTAAAAAGGAAAAAGAAAAGATAAAGTAATAAAATGAGAAGGTCGGTGGAATCGGAGAAGATGATCGGCGGGGAGGAAGGAACTTGATAAATAAAATTAAGTAAGAAAGGACAACATTTTAGGTGAAGTTGAAAATTCCATCCCTGCGTAGAATAGTTTGTAAAAAGAAGCCATAGTTACCATTAGCCATGGCAATTATATATTTTTTCCCAATATTTACCTTTTTAGAGGGTGGTTCACAAGGATGGTAAGTACAAGCTACTGACACCACCTCCTGTAACATGAACCTATGACGTGATGACGTCAGCGCCATTCTCTGCTTCCTTCTACTGTCAGTACAACTGTCTGGGGGAAGCGGGTGGAATGACACTAGACGTCATCCAACCTCGAAGAAGACCGGCGGTGCTGGATCTCTCAGTGGTAAGTCTGCAGAGTACAGCACTGGATAGGAGGTGAGTATTGCAGCAGGAGCTTCACAAGTCTCTTACAAGTCATGTTTTCCAGGTGTTTTTTTTTCGCACTGTATTATATTATAACCAATGGTATCACAGAGCTCAGTAAACGCCTCTCTCTTGTATTCTGCAGCCTCTAGATCACGAGGGGACGGCCATGTATAACCTGACCGTGTCCGTTCAGAACGAGGCCCAGCTCCTTCCCTCCGTTCCCCGCACTTCCCGCTCCAAAGCGGGCGTCACTGTGATCGTGAAGAATTTGAATGAGCCCCCTGTCTTCCTGGAAAATCCCATGATGGCGAGAGTGAAAGAGGGGAGCCCCCCGGGGAGTGATGTCGCGGTGTACGTCGCTGTAGATCCGGACAGTGGTCTGGCCCAGGACATCCGGTGAGACGTTGTCCCACATGCTGTGATGTTGGCACCATAGATCCATTATTAATGTTTGAGCTTAGCAATGGCAGTTAAAGGCTTTCCAATGACAACTTTGGGGCCCGGGCTTTTCCAACATGTCAGTTAATGGCTTCCCAATGGCAACTTTGGGGCCCGGGCTTTTCCAACATGGCAGTTAATGGCTTTCCAATGACAACTTTGGGGCCCGGGCTTTTCCAACATGGCAGTTAATGGCTTTCCAATGGCAACTTTGGGGCCCGGGCTTTTCCAACATGGCAGTTAATGGCTTTCCAATGACAACTTTGGGGCCCAGGCTTTTCCAACATGGCAGTTAATGGCTTTCCAATGACAACTTTGGGGCCCGGGCTTTTCCAACATGTCAGTTAATGGCTTCCCAATGACAACTTTGGGGCCCGGGCTTTTCCAACATGTCAGTTAATGGCTTCCCAATGACAACTTTGGGGCCCGGGCTTTTCCAACATGGCAGTTAATGGCTTCCCAATGACAACTTTGGGGCCCGGTCTTTTCCAACATGGCAGTTAATGGCTTCCCAATGCTGAAACAGATGAATTGAAAACTGGGATATCGCTATGAGATTTATATGAAATCACCAGACTGGGCCTTTTCTGGCACTTTTTGTTTACATTTTTACGTTGGACGATCGCTGTTTGCGTGTTGCGCGGGGCCGACGTGTGCATTCGTCTTTGCGTGCGAGCACGGGGGACAGAGGCACTTTCAATTTTTTTTTTTTTTTTTTTTTAACATTATTAATTTATTTTTTTATTTTACACTGTTGCTTTATATTTTTTTAATCACATTTATTGCTGTCACAAGGATTGTAAACATCCTTTTGACAGCAATAGACAGTGACAGGTCCTCTTTGTGAAGAGATATGAGGTCTTAAACAATGGCGTCCCTGGGGGGGGGCCCAGAGGGGGCCCTGACCCACCCAACATTATGCTGTGCCCCACCATGTGCCCCCCAATTAAAAAAAAATTATTTTTTTTTTACAAAAAGGCAATGTCTAAGAGGGAGAGCGTCCCCAGTCAGCTCCTGCGGGTGATTCCTCCCCCCTCCCTCTGCTCGCTGACACTGCATAATGCGAGCGCTCACACAACCACAGCCGCCCGATCTGCTCCTTCCCCTGCATCCTCATTGGCAGGGAGAAGAGCGAGTTGCAGGAAGGACTCCACCAGGACTCTCAGTTACTGAAAAAACAGACTGATTTCTCCGTTCTTAGGACAGGAGAACCAGCCTGGAAATTACAAGAGATTCCAGACCAGCGCTGTCAATAGCAGGGGCAGGACAGCAAGAGGAGGCTGGGGAACCCCACAGTGGCAGAACACCAGGGCCCGGTGGCAAGACAACCTTTGCAACCCTGATAGTTCTCCCACTGCTTTGGATCCTTATATTTTCATGGTATGCTGGTGACATATATCTCTTGTTTTCTGCCACCCTGGGGGCCCCAATACAGTAGGAAGGGAGCTCACTGCAGAACATGTGAAAGGGCCCGTTGTGGGATCGTAGTAAAGGGCCCCAGGTTACCGTAGTGGAGACCCAATCAAAGCCAATCCGGACACAGCCACTATTCCCAATTTAACATCCATGCAGGTGTGGGTGTGTGTCCCTAAATACACGCGGTCTGGTTTTGGTGACACAGGGTGTCAAATACGGACCAGCGGCTGCTGGTGAGATACTCCTTTGGGAGAATCTCACCAAAAATAAAATTTGTGTTCCAGGGGATGCCCAAAATCTGACACCTGTGCATTCTCTGTGGGCAAAGATAGACCTTGCCACGGGTGTCAAATGTTGGGCATCCCCTGCAACAGAAATGTTTTTTTTTTTTGCTGAGATACTCCCAAAGGAAAATTACATCTAAAGGGATGCAGACCCTGACACTTTCCTCATTAGAGCCCTGCAGGTGCAGCAGCTAATTGATGATTATAACACCACTCCTATTCACATTCAGTTTGCACTTTTTGTACGGAACACCTGTGCATCCTGTGTGGGCCAAGCTGACCCTTGCATGGGTGTACACATTGATACGCCCCGTGTGAACGAGGCCCAATGCAGGCTAAAGCTGCATGTTACTAACGCCCTAAAGGATTGCATTGTGTATTTAGTTACCAACAATTCACAGCAAAGATCTGCAAAGTCATTTATAATCCAAATATAGGAGCAACTTTCCTAAAACCCTTCCCCCGGAATATGGGAGATTCTGTGTCCACGCTGCATGGTGATTGGTGCAGATTGTTGTTTTAGGCTGCTAAACGCACATTTGTGGTGGAGACAAATTCCTGGAACTGTGAAATGTCTGATATTACAGAGCTGTCCAATCATAAATCACCGTCTTCTCCTCCTCCTCCTCCAGGTACTCTCTGGTCTCCGACCCGGCAAATTGGCTGCTCTTGGATCCACAGACTGGAAAGATTTGGACCACCTTCACCATGGACCCAAAATCCCCCTTCCTGCAGGGGGGGTGGTACACGGCGCTGATCAGAGCCACCGACAATGGTGAGAAATCCTAAATGATGGGGCACTATTCCTCCCACTGATACCAATGATGGGGCACTATTCCTCCCACTGACACCAATGATGGGGCACTATTCCATCCACTGACACCAATGATGGGGCACTATTCCTCCCACTGATACCAATGATGGGGCACTATTCCATCCACTGATACCAATGATGGGGCACTATTCCATCCACTGACACCAATGATGGGACACTATTCCTCCCACTGACACCAATGATGGGGCACTATTCCATCCACTGACACCAATGATGGGACACTATTCCTCCCACTGACACCAATGATGGGGCACTATTCCTCCCACTGATACCAATGATGGGGCACTATTCCTCCTACTGACACCAATGATGGGACACTATTCCTCCCACTGACACCAATGATGGGGCACTATTCCATCCACTGACACCAATGATGGGACACTATTCCTCCTACTGACACCAATGATGGGACACTATTCCTCCCACTGACACCAATGATAGGGCACTATTCCTCCCACTGATACCAATGATGGGGCACTATTCCTCCTACTGACACCAATGATGGGACACTATTCCTCCCACTGACACCAATGATGGGGCACTATTCCATCCACTGACACCAATGATGGGACACTATTCCTCCCACTGACACCAATGATGGGGCACTATTCCTCCCACTGACACCAATGATGGGACACTATTCCATCCACTGACACCAATGATGGGACACTATTCCTCCCACTGACACCAATGATGGGGCACTATTCCTCCCACTGACACCAATGATGGGGCACTATTCCTCCCACTGACACCAATGATGGGACACTATTCCTCCCACTGACACCAATGATGGGGCACTATTCCTCCCACTGACACCAATGATGGGACACTATTCCTCCCAATGACACCAATGATGGGGCACTATTCCTCCCACTGATACCAATGATGGGGCACTATTCCCTCCACTGATACCAATGATGGGGCACTGCTACCAATGATGGGGCACTATTCCTCCCACTGATACCAATGATGGGACACTATTCTGCCCACTGATACCAATGATGGGGCACTATTCCTCCCACTGATACCAATGATGGGGCACTATTCCTCCCACTGATACCAATGATGGGACACTATTCCTCCCACTGATACCAATGATGGGGAACTATTCCCCCCACTGATACCAATGATGGGGCACTATTCCTCCCACTGATACCAATGATGGGACACTATTCCTCCCACTGATACCAATGATGGGGCACTATTCCTCCCACTGACACCAATGATGGGACACTATTCCTCCCACTGACACCAATGATGGGGCACTATTCCTCCCACTGACACCAATGATGGGGCACTATTCCTCCCACTGACACCAATGATGGGGCACTATTCCTTCCACTGACACCAATGATGGGACACTATTCCTCCCACTGATACCAATGATGGGACACTATTCCTCCTACTGACACCAATGATGGGGCACTATTCCTCCCACTGACACCAATGATGGGGCACTATTCCTTCCACTGACACCAATGATGGGACACTATTCCTCCCACTGATACCAATGATGGGACACTATTCCTCCCACTGATACCAATGATGGGACACTATTCCTCCCACTGACACCAATGATGGGACACTATTCCTCCCACTGATACCAATGATGGGACACTATTCCTCCCACTGACACCAATGATGGGACACTATTCCTCTCACTGACACCAATGATGGGACACTATTCCTCCCACTGACACCAATGATGGGACACTATTCCTCCCACTGACACCTATGCTAGGGAATTGTTTACTCCCATTGGTCACAGTCCGACCCCCCTAAACTCTGAAGGTCAGTAAACTGGCCCTTTGTTTAGAAAGTTTGGAGACCCCTGCCCTGGGACAAGCAGGACTACAGAGCACCTTTTGCTTCGTCTCTTCTCTGTAACACAGGGGAGGAGGTGTTTTATAGTCCACAGACAGTAGTGATATGTGCAGCACAGGCAGAGAGCACAGAAAGGTTAGCAGCTCACAAGATTTCTGGTGGTATATTTATCAGATCACAAAGGAGCCACTAATAGAAGTTGATTGTTGGGGTGATAAAAACTTTACATCTCCACAAAGATGCCATTTAGATACACTCTGTACTATTTATTTCTCACAGCCCTACCCCCACTAAGTGCCACGGGGACGCTCTCGGTGGAGGTGGTGGAGCTGAATGACCACGCTCCGGTGTTACAGCAGCTTTCCGTGGAGCTGTGCAGTGACCCGCGTCTGGGCCAGGGCGTCCTACTGAGTGCCACCGATGAAGACCTGCCACCCCAGGCCCACCCCTTCCACTTCCAGCTGGATGAGTCCTCCGGGGCGTGGACCCTGAACTGGAGCGTCAGCGACCTCAATGGTGAGAGAGACGGAAAAGGGACTCAAAATATACCCAAAGCAATGTGGGGATTTATTTTTTTAAGATTTTTTTCACAAAAGCAGAAACTGGATTAAAGTGGTTGTAAACCTCAGACATGAAATCTGAACAAAGCACATCCCTCTATAGTGTGTACTTGTCTCAGTCCAGAGCTCCAAGTGTCATTTCTGTCTGCTGCCTCCTTCCTCTGCTATCTGCATGAGTCACTTCTGGCAAGTTTTCCCTGACACCAAGAGATAAAAAGGTGACAGGGGAGGGAGCTCCAGCACACGGTCTGTGATTGACAGCCTCAGCTCTGTTCCTGTGTGAAGGGGGGGGGTGTCCCTTCCCTCCTCCAATCAGCTCTCACTGAGCTCTGCAGAGTGTAACTTCACCTCCCCTCCCCCTTTTTTCTGAGCTCTGAGACAAGTTTTGTAAATTCAGCACTTTGAACAGATGTGGAGAAGAGAAGACGGCAGATAAACAGGTACAACTCATGTAGGAGGATTTGTTTCATCTCTGTGTATCACCTGAAGCCAGTCACTACGCTGGGGATATGGAGGGTTTACAACCACTTTAAAGTTGAACCCCCAAAAAAACTTTGTATTAATGTTCAGTAAGAGTCAAAACTTCTATGATTTCTTTTTGTTCTCCCCGGGGAGATTTCCCCTCACTTCCTGTATTGGTGACACCAGTGCAAGAAACGAGGGTTGTGGTGTCACCAGGACAGGAAGACATAAAGAACTTAAAGCCATGACTGATGTCCTCATAGATCAGGAGATGAGGACTGCAGACAGACGGGCGCTGGTACTGATTCTGATCTCTCCTCTCCAGGTACCCACGCCATGCTGGAACTGCTGACCGAGGTGGAACCCGGCCTTCACCCGCTGCCTTTGTTGGTGTCAGACTCTGGAGATCCACCCCTGGCACAGCTCTATGTGCTGAATGTGACCGTGTGCCAGTGTGACGCGGTGGGCATCTGTAGTGGCAGCGCAGCCTCTCTCTTCAGCTCAGGAGCCGGAATCAGCCTAACCGCCCTCATCATCATCATGAGCAGCATTGCCCTCCTACTGGGTGAGTGCCCCCTGTACCCAGCTCAGGGGTGGTGTCAGCCTAACCGCCCTCATCATTATCATGAGCAGCATTGCCCTCCTACTGGGTGAGTGCCCCCTGTACCCAGCTCAGGGGTGGTGTCAGCCTAACCACCCTCATCATTATCATGGGCAGCATTGCCCTCCTACTGGGTGAGTGCCCCCTGTACCCAGCTCAGGGGTGGTGTCAGCCTAACCGCCCTCATCATTATCATGAGCAGCATTGCCCTCCTACTGGGTGAGTGCCCCCTGTACCCAGCTCAGGGGTGGTGTCAGCCTAACCACCCTCATCATTATCATGGGCAGCATTGCCCTCCTACTGGGTGAGTGCCCCCTGTACCCAGCTCAGGGGTGGTGTCAGTCTAACCACCCTCATCATTATCATGGGCAGCATTGCCCTCCTACTGAGTGAGTGCCCCCTGTACCCAGCTCAGGGGTGGTGTCAGCCTAACCGCCCTCATCATCATCATGAGCAGCATTGCCCTCCTACTGGGTGAGTGCCCCCTGTACCCAGCTCAGGGGTGGTGTCAGCCTAACCTCCCTCATCATCATCATGAGCAGCATTGCCCTCCTACTGGGTGAGTGCCCCCTGTACCCAGCTCAGGGGTGGTGTCAGCCTAACCACCCTCATCATTATCATGGGCAGCATTGCCCTCCTACTGGGTGAGTGCCCCCTGTACCCAGCTCAGGGCTGGCGTCAGCCTAACAACCCTCATCATCATGAGCAGCATTGCCCTCCTACTGGGTGAGTGCCCCCTGTACCCAGCTCAGGGGTGGTGTCAGCCTAACCACCCTCATCATTATCACGGGCAGCATTGCCCTCCTACTGGGTGAGTGCCCCCTGTACCCAGCTCAGGGGTGGTGTCAGCCTAACCACCCTCATCATCATGAGCAGCATTGCCCTCCTACTGGGTGAGTGCCCCCTGTACCCAGCTCAGGGCTGGCGTCAGCCTAACAACCCTCATCATCATGAGCAGCATTGCCCTCCTACTGGGTGAGTGCCCCCTGTACCCAGCTCAGGGGTGGTGTCAGCCTAACCACCCTCATCATTATCATGGGCAGCATTGCCCTCCTACTGGGTGAGTGCCCCCTGTACCCAGCTCAGGGGTGGTGTCAGCCTAACCACCCTCATCATCATGAGCAGCATTGCCCTCCTACTGGGTGAGTGCCCCCTGTACCCAGCTCAGGGCTGGCGTCAGCCTAACAACCCTCATCATCATGAGCAGCATTGCCCTCCTACTGGGTGAGTGCCCCCTGTAATCAGCTCAGGGCTGGCATCAGCCTAACCACCCTCATCATCATCATGAGAAGCATTGTTCTCCTACTGGGTGAGTGCCCCCTGTACCCAGCTCAGGGGTGGTGCCAGCCTAACCACCCTCACCATCATCGTGAGCAGCATTGCCCTCCTACTGGGTGAGTGCCCCCTGTACCCAGCTCAGGGGTGGTGTCAGTCTAACCACCCTCATCATCATCATGAGCAGCATTGCCCTCCTACTGGGTGAGTGCCCCCTGTACCCAGCTCAGGGGTGGTGTCACTTCTGTGTGCCCACTCACAAATTCAATTTGATTAAAATGTGTTACTTTAGACAAAATTGTGTTTGGGTATTTTGGATTTGTTACTATTGTAACTCAGAAATTCGGATACATCCAAATCTCTGAATAACGGAAACTTAGTCCGAATTTCGATTCAGAACAAGACGAAACGCACAAGTCAAGTTCCTCCACCCCAAACTCGCTCCTCCATGTCTTTATGGACCTTGCTTTGTACACTGGTGGGCAGTCATGTTGGAACAGGAAGGGGCCGTCCCCAAACTGTTCCCACAAAGTTGGGAGAATGAAATTGTCCAAAATGTCTTGGTATGCTGACACCTTAAGAGTTCCCTTCACTGGAACTAAGGGGCCAAACCCAACCCCTGAAAAACAACCCCCCCACCATAATCCCCCCTCCACCCCCCACCGACACCATAATCCCCCCTCAACCAAATGATTTGGACCAGTGCACAAAACAAGGTCCATAAAGACATGGATGAGTGAGTTTGGGGTGGAGGAACTTGACTGGCCTGCACAGAGTCCTGACCTCAACCCGATAGAACACCTTTGAGATGAATTAGGGCAGAGAATGTGAGCCAGGCCTTCTCGTCCAACATCAATGCCTGACCTCACAAATGCTCTTCTGGAAGAATGATCAAACATTCCCATAGACACCCTCCTAAACCTTGTGGACGGCCTTCCCAGAAGAGCTGAAGCTGTTATAGCTGCAAAGGGCGGAGCCAACTCAATATTGAACCCTCCGGACTAAGACTGGGATGTCATTAAAGGTCATGTGTGTGTAAAGGGGGGGACCAATACTTTTGGTAATATAGTGTATCTGTGGTTTGCTTCTTAGGACTATATGGAGAACATTCCGTATAGTGGTTCTAGGAACTGAACTTGGCCTTGGACATACATAAAGACACAAATCTTCATGTTCTGTTCAAGTGCTCTAAATAGCAGTGTAGACCTTTGCAGGGGGGTTTGAACCCAACTTCCACTCGGTGCCGGAACAAGATCATCCAGTGCCCAGGCCAAAGATGCCAATTAGCCCCCCCATTATGTGCAAGCTTATAAAGAGGAGAGGCAGAAAGAGCACAGTCTGCACCTCCTTCTGTCTCTCTCCTCCTCGCCACTTCCAGCCCTGGGCTGACAGAAGTAGTGATGCCACTGTCACTACTCCTGTCAGCCTTATAGTAGAAGGAATTTGCAGCGCCTCCATCCCTATAATACACACTGCGCCCAGGGCAGCCGTTCCTTCTGCCCACCCCTTGTCCCAGCCCTGCTTCCACTTCCCCCATAAGGGGGAAAAAAAAGCCATTTTGGGGGGAATAGATATTTATTGTTGCAGATTTTCCATGTAGAAGCCGGAAGTTTGCTCACCTCTGAGGTCTTCTTCCATGTAGGATTGTGTATATGGGATAGATGGACTTGTGTCTTTTTTCAGCCTCACTATATGTAACAATGTAACTTTGTATTTGCAGTGTTGTTCCTGCTGCTTCTCATGTTTCGTTGCAACTCCAGAAATGCAGCCAACAAGGGTTTACTGTCGGAATCGGAGGATGACGTGCGGGACAATGTGTTCAACTACAACGAACAGGGAGGAGGAGAAGAGGACCAGGTAGACCAATCACCTACAGACATCGTATTCCCCTTACTGTCATACGAATGTAGAGTGCTGAGGAGTGAATTACATTAGAATTCCAGCCCAAGTCTTAACTATGCTTAAATGTTCCCTCCCCCCCCCCTCCCCTCCTGCTACCTATCCTGCCTACCCTGTATAAAAAAGATGCACACACTTACCTATTTTAGTCCGCTCCGGTCTGGTCACATGATCCCCAGGTGTCAGTGAGTGGCAGCTGCAGGGGAGAGGAGGGAGCCGTAGAACAACAGCTGGGAATTCCAGGAGCGGTGACGTCACCCATAGTTCCTTGTCCCAGCTGTTGTTGGTGCTCCCTCTTCTCCCCTGCAGCCGCTGCTCACTGACACAGGGGGGATCAGGGGGATGCATTGGGGGGGGGGGGGGGGGAATTCACAAAGCTGTGGAAGCACAGGCTTGCATCACTCTCCTAAGCATAAAAAATGGAGCAGATGCTGCTGCTAGGGGCACAAGTACCTTTTATTAATTAGGAGTGATCAGTTCTCTGCTCTGCCATGCCTGTGACAAGCAGCACAAAGAATGGAGAACTGGAGCTGCATGCTGTGATTGCTCTGTCATCCCCATCCCCCGCTCAGCTCAGAGCAGGAAAGAGGAGGGTTTTATGACCCTGCAGGCTCTGCTCGTGTGGTTTAATCACTGCACAGGCAGAGAGAGTGATGTGAGCCCATATCCCGTAAAGTCACACCTGGCGGCAGTGGGGCTGGTGGTCAAAATTTTTTTTTGGGGGGGGGGGGGGCAAGCAGACCTGGCCCCCTCACTCGCACCCTCCAACCTCCCCTTCTCGCAGCTCCCAATCAATCAAAAATGAGGCGATCCACTGGCACTACACAATCCTCTCACAGAGGTGCGGGGAGGAGGACAAGGTGGCGATGCTCTGCTGCATCCAGGGTAGGAAGAAGAGACTGCTGCTGCCTGGGCATCGCTTCTCCCCTCCGGCTGAACAGGAGGTGGGTCCTGAGACCCGTCCTAGGACTCTCCGCCAATCGGGTCTCAGGAGCCGCTTCTTGATTGGCCGGGAGGAGAAGCAGGAAGACATTAGCGAATATTAATTTGCTAATATCACACAAGTGGGTGGGCACTGCGCCCCAAGCCCACACTTTTTTGAAACCCCATTGAAATCCATGCATCCAGTGCCCTGCATGGAGATTAGGGGCCAGGTGCATAGATCAGGGGGGGCAGGACCCCTGCGCCCCTAATGGGTGGACCGCCACTGCCTGGCGGGAACCTGTGGCATTTTTCTATACAGAGCTGGAGCTGCATGCTCTGATCTCTCTGTCATCCCTGTCCCCCGCTTAGCTCAGAGTGGAAGGGAGGAGGGTTGTTGACCCCGCAGGCTCTGCTCGTGTGGTGTAATCACTGCACAGGCAGGGAGAGTGATGTGAACTCACACCTGGAGGGAACCTGTGGTGGTTCTCTATATAGGAAAATGCTGTATTATTGCTGTAAATAGATCTATCTGCTTAGTTAATGTGGTGCACGCCACTCCTGACAGTATAATGGCGCAGGGCGTTTCTTTAATTTCTCAGATTGTTTCTATGTAGAACTTGTAATCATATATGTATATGGTGACAGCCCTATTTAGTCATTACATACTCAGGCTCTGCTTTGTAGTGCTACACAATGGTTGTGCTTTTCAGCACCTACTCACGAGTAAAGTCCATGGGGGGAGATTTACTAAAACTGGAGAGTGCAAAATCTGGTGCAGCTGTGCATGGGAGCCAATCAGCTTCTAACTTCAGCTTGTTCAGTTAAGCTTTGACAATAAAACCTGGAAGCTGATTGGCTACCATGCAGAGCTGCACCAGATTTTACACTCTCCAGTTTTAGTAAACCAACCCCTGTGAGTCACTGAAGACAATGCTGCAGTCTGCATACTTAAGTGTTCAAATAACACAGGCAGCTAAAATAAGACTGAAATATGTTCATTACTTGAATTCAATAATTCTGATAATAAGGCTGAGAGTCACCTGAACCTAAATAGTAAACTTGCCCCCTGGAAGGTGTCCCTTACCTTCGGATAGATGGCGGTTTCACCCATTAATCCCAAAGGTTCTGTGTGACTCTCAGATGGTCATCAAAGATCCCTTTGCCTGAAGACCAGCCAGTGATGTGACCTATCCAGTTCTAGTGATCTGACCTATCCAGTCCCAGAGATCTGACCTATCCAGTCCCAGAGATCTGACCTATCCAGTTCCAGTGATCTGACCTATCCAGTCCCAGTGATGTGACCTATCCAGTTCCAGTGATCTGACCTATCCAGTTCCAGTGATCTGACCTATCCAGTCCCAGTGATGTGACCTATCCAGTTCCAGTGATCTGACCTATCCAGTTCCAGTGATCTGACCTATCCAGTTCCAGTGATCTGACCTATCCAGTTCCAGTGATATGACCTATCCAGTTCCGGTGATCTGACCTATCCAGTTCCAGTGATCTGACCTATCCAGTTCCAGTGATATGACCTATCCAGTCCCAGTGATATGACCTATCCAGTCCCAGAGATCTGACCTATCCAGTTCCAGAGATCTGACCTATCCAGTTCCAGTGATCTGACCTATCCAGTTCCAGTGATGTGACCTATCCAGTCCCAGTGATCTGACCTATCCAGTCCCAGTGATATGACCTATCCAGTCCCAGAGATCTGACCTATCCAGTTCCAGAGATCTGACCTATCCAGTTCCAGAGATCTGACCTATCCAGTTCCAGAGATCTGACCTATCCAGTTCCAGAGATCTGACCTATCCAGTTCCAGTGATGTGACCTATCCAGTCCCTGTGATATGACCTATCCAGTCCCAGAGATCTGACCTATCCAGTTCCGGTGATCTGACCTATCCAGTTCCGGTGATGTGACCTATCCAGTCCCAGAGATCTGACCTATCCAGTCCCAGAGATCTGACCTATCCAGTTCCAGAGATCTGACCTATCCAGTCCCAGTGATGTGACCTATCCAGTCCCAGTGATGTGACCTATCCAGTCCCAGAGATCTGACCTATCCAGTTCCGGTGATCTGACCTATCCAGTTCCGGTGATCTGACCTATCCAGTCCCGGTGATGTGACCTATCCAGTTCCAGTGATGTGACCTATCCAGTTCCGGTGATCTGACCTATCCAGTTCCGGTGATATGACCTATCCAGTTCCGGTGATCTGACCTATCCAGTCCCAGTGATGTGACCTATCCAGTCCCAGTGATATGACCTATCCAGTTCCGGTGATGTGACCTATCCAGTTCCGGTGATGTGACCTATCCAGTCCCAGTGATCTGACCTATCCAGTCCCAGTGATCTGACCTATCCAGTCCCAGTGATCTGACCTATCCAGTCCCAGTGATCTGACCTATCCAGTCCCGGTGATCTGACCTATCCAGTCCCGGTGATGTGACCTATCCAGTCCCAGTGATCTGACCTATCCAGTTCCAGAGATCTGACCTATCCAGTCCCAGTGATGTGACCTATCCAGTCCCTGTGATATGACCTATCCAGTCCCAGAGATCTGACCTATCCAGTTCCGGTGATCTGACCTATCCAGTTCCGGTGATGTGACCTATCCAGTTCCAGTGATCTGACCTATCCAGTCCCGGTGATGTGACCTATCCAGTTCCAGTGATGTGACCTATCCAGTTCCGGTGATATGACCTATCCAGTTCCGGTGATCTGACCTATCCAGTCCCAGTGATGTGACCTATCCAGTTCCAGTGATCTGACCTATCCAGTTCCAGTGATCTGACCTATCCAGTCCCAGTGATCTGACCTATCCTGTCCCAGTGATCTGACCTATCCAGTTCCAGTGATCTGACCTATCCAGTCCCAGTGATCTGACCTATCCAGTCCCAGTGATCTGACCTATCCAGTCCCAGTGATCTGACCTATCCAGTCCCGGTGATCTGACCTATCCAGTCCCGGTGATCTGACCTATCCAGTCCCGGTGATGTGACCTATCCAGTCCCAGTGATCTGACCTATCCAGTTCCAGAGATCTGACCTATCCAGTCCCAGTGATGTGACCTATCCAGTCCCTGTGATATGACCTATCCAGTCCCAGAGATCTGACCTATCCAGTTCCGGTGATCTGACCTATCCAGTTCCGGTGATGTGACCTATCCAGTTCCAGTGATCTGACCTATCCAGTCCCGGTGATGTGACCTATCCAGTTCCAGTGATGTGACCTATCCAGTTCCGGTGATATGACCTATCCAGTTCCGGTGATCTGACCTATCCAGTCCCAGTGATGTGACCTATCCAGTTCCAGAGATCTGACCTATCCAGTCCCGGTGATCTGACCTATCCAGTTCCAGTGATCTGACCTATCCAGTTCCAGTGATCTGACCTATCCAGTCCCAGTGATCTGACCTATCCAGTTCCAGTGATCTGACCTATCCAGTTCCAGTGATCTGACCTATCCAGTTCCAGTGATCTGACCTATCCAGTCCCGGTGATGTGACCTATCCAGTTCCAGTGATCTGACCTATCCAGTCCCGGTGATGTGACCTATCCAGTTCCAGTGATGTGACCTATCCAGTTCCGGTGATATGACCTATCCAGTTCCGGTGATCTGACCTATCCAGTTCCAGTGATGTGACCTATCCAGTTCCAGTGATCTGACCTATCCAGTTCCAGTGATCTGACCTATCCTGTCCCAGTGATCTGACCTATCCAGTTCCAGTGATCTGACCTATCCAGTCCCAGTGATCTGACCTATCCTGTCCCAGTGATCTGACCTATCCAGTTCCAGTGATGTGACCTATCCAGTTCCGGTGATGTGACCTATCCAGTCCCAGTGATCTGACCTATCCAGTCCCGGTGATCTGACCTATCCAGTTCCAGTGATCTGACCTATCCAGTTCCAGTGATCTGACCTATCCAGTCCCAGTGATCTGACCTATCCAGTTCCAGTGATCTGACCTATCCAGTTCCAGTGATCTGACCTATCCAGTTCCAGTGATCTGACATATCCAGTCCCAGTGATCTGACCTATCCAGTCCCAGTGATCTGACCTATCCAGTCCCAGTGATGTGACCTATCCAGTCCCGGTGATGTGACCTATCCAGTCCTAGTGATCTGACCTATCCAGTCCCAGTGATGTGACCTATCCAGCCCCTTTGGTGCATCCACCACAGGTAATAATGAAAACAGAGGCATGTTCTAGAACAATTATTGGGAATCTATTGGGTGTCATCCAGAATGTGGTCTGCCTCTCTGGTTGGTGGTCAGGCAGCAGGGCCCTTGACGACCAACTTGACTTTGCAAACCACCATTGAAAAAGAAAAAAGGGAACGAGCCCCCCCCCCCCCCCATAACTAAGGTGAGGACCACTCTACCTGGGGCAAGGTTGCAATCTATATTACGGCTTTCCATGTCTGATTCAGTAATGAGCTAATGGTTTTAACCCGAGAACCTTATTAGGAATAATACAATCTGTTGTGCTTAAACAGGATGCCTATGACATGAATCGGCTCAGGAACCCCTCCATGCCAGTGCCGCCATCACCCCGTCTGAAGCCCCCCATCCGCAGAGATGCACCCTACAGCCAGACATTGCCTCGTTACCCACGGAGACCATCCGACCGTCCTTCAGACATTGCAGACTTCATACATGATGTGAGTTTTTTTTAATATTATTATTTTCCCCCTTACTATAATAAAATAAAGAAGCAGAAGACGGGACTTTCAGAGGTGCAAAAAACTTCCCCAAAGACGACACATTTTATATCTAAAAACAAAATTTATTATGTACATTTAAAATATATTTGGTGCATATCATATAAAAGCCACAAAGCATTCAACACTGAAGTGTTCAAAACGTATATAATTGCTCCTAAGCATAACTCCTGCCATTCAACCTCATACATAACAATGCATTGTACTCATGTATCATATATTAACACATACACTCACAGGCCACTTTATTAGGCCCCCCTTGCTAGTAGCGGGTTGGACCCTCTTTATTAGGCCCCCCTTGCTAGTAGCGGGTTTGACCCCTTTATTAGGCCCCCCTTGCTAGTAGCGGGTTAGACCCCCTTTCTTAGGCCTCCCTTGCTAGTAGCGGGTTGGACCACATTTATTAGGTCCCCCTTGCTAGTAGCGGGTTGGACCCCCTTTATTAGGCCCCCCTTGCTAGTAGCGGGTTGGACCCCCTTTATTAGGCCCCCCTTGCTAGTAGCGGGTTTGACCCCCTTTCTTAGGCCTCCCTTGCTAGTAGCGAGTTGGACCCCCTTTATTAGGCCCCCCTTGCTAGTAGCGGGTTGGACCACCTTTCTTAGGCCCCCCTTGCTAGTAGCGGGTAGGACCCCCTTTATTAGGCCCCCCTTGCTAGTAGCGGGTTGGACCCCCTTTATTTGGTCCCCCTTGCTAGTAGCAGGTTGGACCCCCTTTATTAGGCCCCCCTTGCTAGTAGCGGGTTGGACCCCCTTTATTAGGACCCCCTTGCTAGTAGCGGGTTGGACCCCCTTTATTAGGCCCCCCTTGCTAGTAGCGGGTTGGACCCCCTTTATTAGGACCCCCTTGCTAGTAGCGGGTTGGACTCCCTTTATTAGGTCCCCCTTGCTAGTAGCGGGTTGGACCCCCTTTATTAGGCCCCCCTTGCTAGTAGTGGGTTGGACCCCCTTTATTAGGCCCCCCTTGCTAGTAGCGGGTTGGACCTCCTTTATTAGGTCCCCCTTGCTAGTAGCGGGTTGGACCCCCTTTATTAGGCCCCCCTTGCTAGTAGCGGGTTGGACCCCCTTTATTAGGCCCCCCTTGCTAGTAGCGGGTTGGACCCCCTTTATTAGGCCCCCCTTGCTAGTGGCGGGTTGGACCCCCTTTATTAGGCCCCCCTTGCTAGTAGCGGGTTGGACCCCCTTTATTAGGACCCCCTTGCTAGTAGCGGGTTGGACTCCCTTTATTAGGTCCCCCTTGCTAGTAGCGGGTTGGACCCCCTTTATTAGGCCCCCCTTGCTAGTGGCGGGTTGGACCCCCTTTATTAGGCCCCCCTTGCTAGTAGCGGGTTGGACCCCCTTTATTAGGACCCCCTTGCTAGTAGCGGGTTGGACTCCCTTTATTAGGTCCCCCTTGCTAGTAGCGGGTTGGACCCCCTTTATTAGGCCCCCCTTGCTAGTAGCGGGTTGGACCCCCTTTATTAGGCCCCCCTTGCTAGTGGCGGGTTGGACCCCCTTTATTAGGCCCCCCTTGCTAGTAGCGGGTTGGACCCCCTTTATTAGGACCCCCTTGCTAGTAGCGGGTTGGACTCCCTTTATTAGGCCCCCCTTGCTAGTAGCGGGTTGGACTCCCTTTATTAGGCCCCCCTTGCTAGTAGTGAGTTGGACTTCCTTTATTAGGCCCCCCTTGCTAGTAGTGAGTTGGACTTCCTTTATTAGGCCCCCCTTGCTAGTAGCGGGTTGGACCCCTTTTGCCTTCATTCTTGGTGGCATAGATACAACAAGGTGTTGGAAACTTTCCTCAGAGATTTTGCTCCATAGTGACCTGATAACCTTACTAGCTGGTTTACAATAACCACATCTCCTTCATCTTCTTCCAGGGTTTGCGGGCTGCAGATTCCGATCCCAGCGTCCCGCCATATGATACGGCCTTGATTTACGATTATGAGGGGGAGGGTTCCGTGGCCGGCACTCTGAGCTCCATCCTATCCAGTGAGGAGGACCCCAATCAGGATTACGACTATTTGGAGGATTGGGGTCCACGCTTCCGCCGCCTGGCCGACCTGTATGGACATGAGTGACTGCGCCCAAACCCCACCACGCACTCTACCGCAAGACTTTCAATCTTCATCTAACTTTGAAGCTGGAAGGCGCAGCTGAAGTTTATCTATCGGGGAACAATCATTGACAGGCTTTGCAGAAGACCTTACTGAAGGAATGTGAAGTGTATATATTTATGACGGGACAGTATTGACTTATTTTTGTACAGTTGAGACGTTCTTGGCATGAACAGAAAGAAATGACTGCGTAAGTCTCTTTGACTAATTGGTTTGGTAAAAAAAATGTTTACAATAGTAAATGGACAAAGGGTTGTTTTTTTTTTTTTTTTTTGTATAAGTTAATACGACTAGAAAAAAAAAAAAGTGAGAACAGGGACCATCTTGTGACAACAAGACAATCAAAAATGTTAGGTGATGTTGGCCATTGGCGCCCCAATGTTTTTTATGGTGGTCGCGTTACATTTTGGCCACATTTAGAGTTGTGAACCCATACAAAAATGAAGGGTGCCGGTCAAGGCTCCAATCGGTCATTACCCGCTATCAGCCGCTGGGAGTGCAGGCAGGGAAGGAGCTCGTCTCAGCTCGATGAATGCAAGCGAGGAAAAGGCAATGGTGGTCCTGAATGCCGCACATCACGCAGAATCCTGTATGGGTAGTAAGATCAGCCCTCAGCCCAAGGCCATGCCCTCTGACATGTTTCGCCTCACCCATTGGGCTTAGTCTTGGAGGTCCATGACTAAGCCCAATGAGTGGGGCGAAACACGTCAGTCGTGGAGGTCCATGACTAAGCCCCGTGGGTGGGGCAAAAGACGTCAGAGAGGGCATGGCCTGGATGTAGTCTAGGCTGAGGCTGCTCTTGCTATCCATACAGGGCTTTGCGTGATGTGCGGCAGTCGGGACCATCTCCTTTTCCTCGCTTGGACATTAAGAGTTGGTTACTGTTTTGTGCATCCAGCACATCGTGTTGCATATGAGTAACCGGGGACCCACAAATGAGATTCTGGACCAGGTCACGGGGTCTCAACTTGAATGGAGATTTATAAAGGAAGGTATTTGGAGCTACAGTGCAGACCAGAAGCGGTTTGTGATCTGCTGAAACAAATTTCCTTTCTGCACTTCCCTACTGCTTTTGGAAAAATAGAAACACTGGATAGCCGCACTCCAAAAAAGTTCACCTTTATTAAAAAATGAATATCAAAGCATCACAGGGCAATACAGACCAACTGCACAGCTGTTTACGCGTTTCACACCAGATATGGTGCTTTTCTTTTAAAATTTCTTGTTTGGATATTTCAGATCCAGGACATAAGTTGCAGTTGGAGCGGCACTGCATCCTAGCGGGACTGACTCTGTCTTGATCAGTGGTCACCAATGCGGAAAAAAAAAAGGGCATCCAAGAGGCGCTGGGACTTTGATATGGGTTTAAACCATGTAGTGAGAGGGTAAAAAGATTTGAAGAGCCCACTGGCTCAGGTTAGGCTGCTTACGACTGACAAGGCCTACCCCTCCAATGGGTACTCCAGATGTGCATATAGAGAAGGAGTGCCAGACCAAAAAAGATACAAGAGTCCAAATTAATTTATTGATTTTTTGTTAAGACAGCCAACGTGTTTCAGGGGTCTGAAGAACTTCTCCTTGAAGGGGGGAGTTCCTTTGACCCCCTGAAACGCATTGGCTGTCTCAACACAATATCAATAACTGTCTTTTGGTCTGGTGCTCCTTCCATATACGCACTTCTATCAGTGGCGGGACAAGGCAGTGCCTTGTGGATCTATGATTGATTTTTCAGGGGGAGGTGAGGCTGGGTGATGACCACAATCTCCAGCTTGTAGCAGATGGATCAAGACGTTATGGTTGTGATTAGGGATGGGCAAAACACAGAAAGTAAGGAAGAGTAAGAATAATGCAGAAGTGATATTAAGGAATGCTGGACGGAAATACTTCTGACAGTACTGCAGTATGTGGTAAAAAATAAAAAAAAATGGACATGGAGGATCAGGTTTGGTGCAGCATAATGCATCATGCAAGTATCTCAGTGGTTCTCACACGAGGAACTCCTTGATTGCTCTAGATTGTTTAATATAATAAAAAAAAAAAAAAATCAATTTGTGTCATTCTTTTTGTCTTATGTCTCCTATTTGCCCTCACAGAGGTAATAGTGCCTTGGATTATCTTCATCTCCGCTCCAGTTTCTTGTTAGAAAGCGCTATGCCATGCTCTCTGGTGTAGTGCACAGACTCCTGACGGGTCCCACCAGTGCCGGGACAAGGTCACCTAGAGTCCAGGGTGAACATTGCTAAACTGTGCCCCCCCAATATGTATGAGAATTATGTGTCGGCAAAATCCCCCCCCCCAAAAAAAAATTGGGCACTAATTTGCATGATTACCCCTAAACATAAATCCCCCCTCCTCTCCGTGCAAATGCCCCCCCTGCTGAAATCCCCCCCTCCCCAGTAGAAATCTTTGCCCCCTTCACCCCCCCATAAAATCGTCCCTCCTAGCACAAATCCTCCACCCCTCAAATTTCCAATAAGGGTACACATTCTCTCCTTCCCCACTCCAAATCCCCATCCTAGCACAAACACCCCCAATCACCTGGTAGAAACTTGTTGGTCCGGTGCCCCGCCACACAGATGGTGCGAGATGGGGGGGGGGGGGGGCAGCTGTGCCCCCTGTGAACCGGCCGCTACCGGCTAGGTCTTCTCCACAAGGACAAGGACCCCGCTGTTCCAGGCCCCAGGCTATTTATACAAACCTCTCTTCCAACCCACTACATTCCACAACCTACTAAAAGACAGGGGGGGGGGGGAGAAGAAGTTTAATCTACACATCACACCCAACCCCAGACAACACTTAGAAGCTTTAAAGGTAAATGTGGGACTTGGTGCCACTGTTGACTGTCTGTTAATGTTATTAAAATGACCTGGGATGCCACCATTTTTCTACATTCTTCATAATTCTCCTGTGTGGTTTGTGGGCTCTCGGCTTAAAAAATAACAAAACAAAATAAAAATATTACGGCCTCAGTGCCAAAGAAAAAAGCAATTTTTTACAATTTATATAGTATTTTATTGAATAATTTAAAGATTTGAAATAAAAACAATTTTACATAGTAAATTCCCAAACAGTTATAAACACCCTGATTATAGTCACTGCTACTTTCTATCTTATTCACAATGCTACATTTTCTTCATTATTATTATTGCCATTTACTTTACCGTGTAGGTTTTATTTCTACCTCTATGTGTGGCCCAACCCAGACTTCTCCTCTATTCCTGTGCGTCATTTCTCCAGTTCAGACAGATCTGAGTCTGAAGTCCACTTTTCTGGATATATTTCTTAAAGAGTTCTTATTCCATATACTGCAGTAACCCATAGCAACCAAAGTCCATTCAGAGTAGATTTGTATGGGATGCTGTACTTAAACCTTTATTAAAGGAACAGTCCATCCAAAACGGATGTTGGAGAGTTCAATCACTCAACAGTTTCCACTAGGCTGGGTTCACACCTGTGCGTTTTTTTAGTTTTGCAGAAACTCACTGCAATCCATTTATCATGATTTCTTATGGGACACGTTCACATCTGTGCCATTTTCAACCACTGCATTTTTTTTTGGAAAGGGTCAGGGACTTTATTGGTCGCAGCAGTTTGCATTTTTAGTTCCATAGACGTCAATGGAAATGCAGCAGAAACGCATTAAAATGCTTGCATTTTTTTTTATGCATTTCTGCTGACTTTTTTGCTGGTTTCTCCTGCAGGACAACAGACACCTCCCAAAAGCATAAAAAAATGCATCAAAAAATCCATAACGCACTGGGAAAACACAACTGCAGCCTGTCCGCATAGGTGTGAACCTAGCCTCATTGAGATGTCTGCGCTTCAGTTCAGGGGTCCGCACACTTGCTGTGGCCATTGTGAGGGGTTCAAACTCTCCCAGCTTCATTTTTTGTTTATTTTATGGGACTTAAAGGGGTTGTAAACCCTCGTGCATCCAATGCATTAAGGTGAATAAACACCTGGCAGTCACCGGCCTGCCCCCCCAATCCCCCCCCCATGTTTTTTTTACTTACTTGACCCCTGGAATTTCAGCTGGCAGAGATGCGCTCTTCCTTTGCCCGGCTCTTGATTGGATGGACTCATAGCAGCGCAGCCATTGGCTCCCTCTGCTGTCAATCAAATCCAATGATGTGGGGGGGCGGGGCCGAGTCCGGATTTCGTGTCTATGGACGCAAATGCTGGACTCGTAAGCGCGCCCGCAAGGTAATCCCCCAGGAGAGCGCTCGCGGGGAGGAGCTGCGAGAGCCTCCGGGGGACCCCAGAAGTCGGTGTTCGGGGCCACTCTGTACAAAGTGAACTGCACAGTGGAGGTAAGTATGAGATGTTTGTTATTTTTTTTTTTTTTAAACGAACCTTTACAATCACTTTAAAGAGGAAGTAAACCCTGATGGGTTTTACTTCCTTTTTAGTTCCCTGCAAAGTAAAAGCATAATGGGCTAGCATGCATCACATACTAGCCCATTATGTGTCACTTACCTGCAAACGAAGCCCGCGCTGTCCCCGCTGGTGGCCGCATCCATCTTCACCCCTCTTCCTTTCCGGGGGCCGCGGACTCCGGCTCTTTGACTGGCCAGAGTTGCGTGACGTCACTCCCACGCATGCGTCAGTCATGGCACTCGCTGGGGAATCATTTCTTCACAGCGCATGCACCGGTGACATCATTGGCGCACCACAAGGTAAATATCTCCTAAACGGCGCACGTTTATTAGATATTTCCTGTAGCTATAGGTAAGCCTTATTATAGGTTTACCTATTAGGTACAACTTCCGCATTGGGGGGGGGGGTTACAACCACTTTAAACAAGAGGCACCAGAACAGGCAAAAGGTGGTTGGAAAAAAAATCCAAAAGTGTCCGATGGGCAAAAACCGCCAGGAATTATGGGAAGGAGATCTTAATGTGATGTTAAAGAAGCCGCCATGTTTTCTCAGTCCATCAGGCTCCACCTATAGCTACATATCACTTCTGGTGGACGGTTGGTACCCACGCCGGGCTTTCTTAATGAGAGAGGTTAGCCGGGCCAGTGGGCCAAACTTTGAAAAATACTGTTTTAGTTTAAACCTGTGGTCAAAAGTACTAGGGTGGGGAGGAGGGGGGGGGTTCTTCCTAAATTCCCCTTCTATAAGGAGATAAGAGGAGAATGTTGGTGTTTAAACCTGCAGAGATCCTCCAGGTTCTCCATCCAAGAATACAAAGATTTGGTGTATAAAGAAGAAGAAAAAAAAAAAATGAGATTGAGCTAAAACAGTTGTAGTTTCACTTTTTGTATCCCCGGACTTCTCTGTTCTTGTTTCTTTTTGTCTGTTATTTCCTAAAAGGATTTGTGACGGCACTTCGCTGTCCCTCCCGGCCATTGTTCAGAGTCACAGGACACGACGGGTCAGCAGAGCCAATGAGACGTGACAGGCAAGCGGCCGTGACACGGACAGGACGCAAAACAATGTTTGTTTCCAAAAAAAAAAAAAAAAAAGTAAATTCTAAATCGCATATGAAGGATAAAAAGAATTTGCTGAAGGTTAAATTTAAAGGACACGTCCAGCAGAGACATTTCCTTTTTTTTGTAAATGAATTTTTTTGATCATTTAGAAAAAATAATAAAATAAAAAAATCTGATAAAAGACAGCCTGGACGGTAGGTGTCTTCTTCATGGCCCCCTTTAATGGAAACTATGAACGTATCTATACGGTTCGGCTTCCACTTGTGCGACTTGGGACTGAAAAGTCGCATGACAAGTCGTACCCCACGATGAGTACCGTTCATATCTGTGCGACTTCAAGTCGCAGCGACTTCAAAGTAGTCCCTGCACTAATTTGGTCCCACTTTGATGCAACTTGAGTTCCACAGACCTCAAGAATTCAGAGGCATTGCTTCAAGTCGCAACAAAAATTGCGCCACTTTGGGGTTGCAATAGTGGAAACCAAGCCTAAGGCTGGATTCACACCGATGGCATTTTTAGTGCTTTTTGCATTTTGCAGATTTGCACTACGGTCCATTTAACATGGTTTCCTATGGAACACGTTCTGTAGTGCAAATCTGCAAAATGCAAAAAGCACAAAAAAATGCCAAAGATGTGAATCCAGCCTTAAGATAGAAAGATATCAAATGAAGCAGCTGCTATAATCAGATAGAACATTAAGGAGAAAGCAAAAAAGTTCCAAACAAATAGGTTCTTTCCAGTATAAGCAGCGCTCACTTAAGCCGGAAAGAACCTATTTGTTTGGAACTTTTTTGCTTTCTCCTTAATGACACATCTTTAAACCATTGAAGTCTATGAAACCAAAAACCAGAAAGAAAAAAAAAAAAAGTTCCCGGTCCGTTCCATAAAATGCACAGATGTGAACTACATCCATAGGAAACCGTGTTAAATGGACTGTAGTGTGTTTCTGCAAAACTGAAAAAACGCACTAAAAAGAATTGCATAGGTGTGACCCCGGCCTTAACGTTGAGCCATCCAATTCTGCAAGTGAAATGCAGCTAGAATTATTGAGCCTCTAAACAACAGGGTTATAGCAATACTATATAAAAAAGGCGCTTAAAGTTGTTCTAAAGTCTAAAAGCCCCTTTCACACGGCCGCTACTTCAAAGTCGCCTGATTTTCCTGCGATTTCAGGGAATGCCGGTGTAAACTTGGAGGTCTATGGACCTCAACTCGCATCAAAGTCAGACCAAAGTAGTACAGGTGCGACTTGAAGTGGCACAGATAGGAATAGTTATCATTGGGAATCATGGGATACGACTTGTCATGCCACTCTGATGTCCAAAAGTCGCAAAAGTGTGAAAAGGGGCCTTAAGGATTTTTTTTTTTACCTTAAAGGCTCCATTTACACATAGGCGTCCCGGATCTGGGGTGGAATCGCTGAGATCCTGCCCGCGGTCCAGAATCGCCGCAGGATTCACTTGTGTTCCCTGTTACTTTCACACAATTTTGGCAGAACGTCTTTTGGGTGACGGGCGTCCCGCGATTCTGTTTGTGCGATTTTACAGCGATTTGCCGAGGGCGACAATCGTGCCAAGATTGGGGTGCCTTTGAAAGCAACGGGAGATAGACAAAGCACATCCTGCGTTTTGCGGCGATTCGAGTTCACGGGCAGAATTGTGGCGATTCCGCCTGCGATCCGGAATGCCTAGGTGTGAATGGATCCCCTAATGCAGTGATGGTGAACCTTGGCACCCCAGATGTTTTGGAACTACATTTCCCATGATGCTCACCTACACTGCAGAGTGGTTGAGCATCATGGGAAATGTAGTTCCAAAACATCTGGGGTGCCAAGGTTCGCCATCACTGCCCTAATGTATTCTCTGCGTTAAGGTAAAAAATCTTATGTATGAGGATCCCCTCAGCTCCCCTCCCCCACCCTATACTTACCCAAGTCCGATCTCGATCCAGCGCTGTGCCTGGGAGCAGCGGCTCTCTCCCTCCTCACATGGCAGAGTGATAGCAGCTGTCAATCAAATACTATAAAAAGGGGGGCGGGGAAAATCTCAGCTGTTGTGTCCATGGAGGAGCGAGCCTGCACAAGCGGCTTGTTAGGGGAGCTACTCAGAAAAGGGGGAGGAGCCAGGATTGGAGCTGCTCTGTGCAAAATCATTACAGAGTAGTTTTTTTTTTTTTTTTTGAAGGCTCCACCCTCTGAGCAATGCAAAATATTCAAATGCAATCTTCATATTTAGCACAAAAAAAAAAAAAAAAAAAAAGCCAGCAAATGTTTATCCACATTGCATAGCGCTGAGAAAACTATAAACAATGTATCATTTGGTTCTTTTAGATCAAAGTAATGAACTGGTCTGTGAATGAGGTCAGTTTAACCACCTAAAGACCTTTTTCCCGCAGCCTCACCTAAAAACTCCTGCCCGCAGCTCTTCAGGACCGACGCGGTGAAAAAAAAAAAAAAAATCGATTTGCTTAAATTTTGAATCGATTTGACCTCTCAACTCGATTCAAGATTTAAATCGATTTTTTCCCCCAGCCCTAATACACACACATACATATTTATATATAATGTATTTGCCCAGTGGTCTTTCAAATGCAATTTGTGAAAAAAATAAACTTCAATGAATTAAAATAAAAAAAAAAAAAAAACAGTAAAGTTAGCCCAATTTTTTTGTATAATGTGAAAGATGATGTTACACTGAGAGAATCGTGATCTTTATTCTAAGCAACAAAATCGAGATTCTCATTTTAGCCAAAATCGTGCAGCTCTAGCTCAGGTAAGTATAAGGGGGGGATCTGCACTCAGGTTTGTCTTATTGCAGAAAATGCATTAAAGGTAAAAAAAACCTTCAACCTTTAGAACGACTTTAGGGCAGGATATGAGATTAGGAGGGGGATGGGATGCAGTATACGCCGTGTTACTTTGCTGTGCTTTTGGTTGCCAAATAACATGTTTTTTTTTTTTTGGACAAGTCTGTTGCACTTAGGACTGACTGAGGATCTCTAGTTCACTTCTTGGGGGTCTTAACCCATTTGGAAATTTAGAACAGCAAATCACAAAACAAGGACTATAGAAGGAAAATGCAATAAATAGGAGATAAAGCCTCTTTCTGCTTTTCGCTTCCCCTCCCGTGTTCTGAATTATTATGGAGTGAAAAAGCCTCCACTGGGATCGAAGGTGTGTCTCTGACATTGCAAGTCTACGCCAAAAGTTTCGCACAGAGGCTTCAAATAGTACAGAGCTTGCAACATCCAAAGAAAATTACAAAATTCCTTTAATAAATAATTTATTGCTGGCCTAGATGAGTCACCAGCCGGGCCGTGTCCTCCCAATGCTGGGAGTCTTCACACAAACAAAACAGTCAAGACTAAGATTAAAGTAATTGCAAATACAAATTAAAAAAAAAAAAAAAAAAAAAAAAAAGAAAAGAAGGTTTATACTTGTAATGGAATTGCACAAAGTGGCCCCAAAATTTCCATTTTTTTTTTTGGGGGGGGGGGGGGGGTCCTCCACTGGAGCTTCTGGCTCCTTCTCTCTGGTGAGTGACCCCATAAGATGTGGCTTCCTATAGAGACATTTGTGCAGGCTCACTCCCCAGGCCCCACTGCCTGCATCTATAGACACAGACAGTGCAGCAGCTTAGCCCCGCCCCCTCATCACTGGCTTTGATTGACAGCAATGGCTCCATCGTCCTCAGCAAACACAGCAAGACCCGGAAGAGAGAAGATGCAGGATGGCACAGCGCTGGATCGAATGAGGGCTCAGGTAAGTTCAAAAGGAAAGGGGGGGGGGCCCTATCACTTAAACACTTTTCACCTTAATGCGAGGAATGCCTAAGAATTTATAACCACTTTAATACAGAAAATAAAAAATCTGTTTTTTTTTCAGCCAATGAATTTGGGATTTGCATCTTGCTTGCAAAGCAGTAGATGGACGAACAATGTTTTACAAGCCGAGGATTCTGGGACTGTTACAAGCACATTACGATGCTACATGGAAGATGCTTCTTTTTCGCTCAAATTATTTCTGCATAAAAAAAAAAAAACAAAAAACAAATATTGTGCCACAATGTTGTCTCCACTTCCATTGCAGTAACAGAAGAGGTGGTGCTCTTTATTGCACAGTGCCCATATCGTATCCATAGTTGTGGCCCAATCATTCGCCGGTCATCGCTTGGTTATCCTCTCCACATCTGGATCCAGTTCTAATGATTTTCTTGGTGGAGCTGGCAAGGCGGGCGTAGCTCTCGGGGTTGTAGTCCAGGCGGGGTTTGTCTGGGGACAGGAGAGGTACAGCATCCTGGGTGGTCTGGAGGAGCAGAGGCGGGCGGCGCAGGCTGTCTCCTTGTCTCAGGGTGTCGGGGAGGCTCTTCCTTTTGGTCTCGGGCAGTAGGAGGAGGCTGAGGACGGACAGGATACAGAAAGAGGAGAGGACGACATGGAACAGGAAGAAACCGGATTTCTGCTGGAGGATGATGATGGGGAGGGCGGCTCGACCCAACATGCTGATTCCCAGGATCAGACCCAGGCCGGAACCCCTGAACAGCGACAAGGGAATAAAAAAAAAAAAAAAAATCAGTTCATGAGCTACAAACTCAGAAAAGAAGAAGAGCAAAATGTCAAAGAGCTAAAAGTTCAGTAGCAAGAGAAAAAAAAAACTCCCCCAAGCTCTACCGCTATATAAGTATAGTTGGTGTGTAGAGTAGTCGGTGCTCTGGCTAATTAAGCTCACAAAAAATCCATAGAAAGTACAGGCCGGCAACTCGACAGCTTCTCCATAGAAAATATATTTATTTAAAGCATTACAGCAATAACATCATCCAAAAATACTGACGCGTTTTGGCCTTAGGCCTTCAAACTTTTGATGAAGGCCTAAGGCCGAAACGCGTTAATTTTTGGATGATCAAAAGCTTTTGATGAAGGCCAAAGGCCGAAACACGTCAGCAATTTTGGATGATGTTATTGCTGTAATGCTTAAAATAAATATTTTCTATGGAGAAGCTGTCGAGTTGCCGGCCTGTACTTTCTATAGCTAAAGTTCAGTGACCCAAACACCAAAGGATACAACCTTGTCACCGTAGTGCTAAGAGATTCCTGAGAAACCAAAACTCTTCTCATTTTCAATCCATATTTAAAATTTGTTTTTCACTTTTCAATCCTTTTTGAAAACTCTCACTTTGCATTACTTTTCACATCCCTTAACCATTTGAGCTCCAGGCCTTTTTCTGACACTCGTGACGTTACAATTTAAAAATTTTGCACGCCCGTGCAACGGCGCAAACAGCGTAAATGTTACTGTCCATAGACGACGCTTCAAAAACCTTTACAGGTTACCACTTTATATTTACAAAGGAACCCAACGTAAATTTTACTGTCTATAGACGACGGCCTCAAAAAACTTTGTAGGTTACCACTTTAGATTTACAAAAGGACCCCCCCCCCCCCCAGTGGGACTTTAAAGGCAGCGGGACAATAGAGTATCCAAAGTACAAATTGTAATAAATTTATTTTATTCAAAAAGTATTTAAAATAGTAGTCAATATAACAAATAATAATAATAATAAAAACAATAGAAATTCCCCATACAGATAACGATGTGTAGTATTTTATACTGGAGGGGCTCTAGGTGGGTCTCAGATATTGACCCAAACACGCACGTTTGGGAATGTTGGGTGAATCCTGCGTCTTTGGGTCACCTAGGGCCCCTCCAGTTCAAAATACTAGACATCGTTATCTGTATGGTGACTTTATATTGTTTTTATTGACTACTATTTTAAATACTTTTTGAATAAAATAAATGTATTACGCTTTGTACTTTGGATACTCTATTTTATGATTTCCGTTTGCTACAAAAAAAGATCACAGAAAGTTGAAGGATAATTGGCTACTATTAGTTACAGACGGGTTCGCAATGCTCTTCGGGTAGCCATGCTTCTTCTAATCTTTTTGTGCAATTTCCTTCAATCTGTCTACAGCTATGTAAGACCACTGCCTACCCTATTGATTTATTTTGGTGGGCGCTAAACCACAGAAAAACAAAAAACCGAAACCCGCAAAAAAAATGAAATAAATAAAAAGACAGAGGTCTCTGACTGCTGGTGTAGATTAGGATATTAGGATGGTTTCTTGTCAGACACAATTTACACCAGAGAGCCCCATCCTGTCCT